>JAODUD010000107.1:26789690-26815488 GCA_026784285.1 Stomatorhinus walkeri
CCCCCACACAATGCTTGCTTCCCCCACCTCTTGGTACAGCCCAGTGCATTCCTATTGGGAGTAGTACACTCTTGAATAGAAGAGGGCTGCATCTCAAGAGACTAGGAAAGCAGTGGAGAGGAAGGGAGGGACCTTAGCTGAGAGGGAATAAAGCTGGCCGGCTTCCTGTGTTACCCTTTGTGACTAATTCTGAGCTGCTGCATGGCTGTGCTACTCAACACAGACCTTCTACCAGCCCCTTCAGAGTGAATGAATTATAATCCAAAACGTGCATTTAATACAACAAATATGTCTGTTGTACTTGATCTGTGTCCCTGATGGCTGTTCCTGCAGGTATGGTTTGTGTTAACAGATGACACAAAGCAGAGCAAAGATGCACATCGTCTAGGATGAAACAATTACTTGAATAATTCAGTTCGTGAAAAATTCTCTGCCTCTATTCCCTTTATGATCCTCTGAACTATTATTGCAGGAGTGCACGGACCATATAACTGAGAAACCAAGAAAGAAGCGTGTTGTGAAGAGAAATGAAGGAAAATTAAAACGGGGGAAGAGTGAAAGGAAGACAGGAGTCATAGAAACAGCAGAACCGGGGGCCACATAACATATCACCTCTGTATTGTCATCATGATGTGCCCAGGCACAATGATCAAATCGCATTGGTCAACACTGCTTTGTGTCTATTTATACAACTCAAGACAACATTAAGAACTTATTTCACACACACTATTAGTAGATAAGTTCTATTTGGCTATAGTTTGTTTTGGGGAAATTTCATCTTTTTTTTTATCACAATATTGCTCACAGAAATTTCACATATTGCAGCTCTAGCAGAAACGATCAAAAGTTTGGGAGCATTTCAATTTGAGAAAAGAAAATAGTGTAATGTAAACATTGTAAAACCACATTACGCGAGGTTCTCAAGCTGAAATGCTCAAACTTTTGAATGCATCTGCCATATTCTACCACTCATCTCTTCCTTTCACTCCATTCAAGTGTTTTATCAAGTTATTAACCTCGATTTGAAAGATGGCTGGGAGAAGCTGGTACCGTTAATTATATCCACCACAGAAAACTGTTGTTACAATGCTGTTGTAAACTGGCTAGTTTAATGAAATTAAAATGAAGTCATAACGTTGAAAGGTGCCAAACGGTTCATTTGGCTAAATTCCTTTTTATTCATTAGCATAGGTTTGGCAGAAATATAAATATCTAAAAATATTGCTGAATAGAGTCCCTCCATAAACTAGGGGACCTAAGTGATAGCAGCGAATTATGTTAGTGCCAACAGATCAAGAGTGTACGACCATATTTTTAAGTATATTTTGACAATGTTATTTTTGTACATTCTGGACTGTTGTGTGGACAACAGCGATGCACATAAAATATTACTCATTTTTATGACACGTTTTAATACTACTTTCTAAAAAAACAAAGTTATAGGCTTTAACTGCCTGATTTTAACCCAACCACAGCCAATTTTCTGTATTGGAAGTAAATGTAATAAAATGTAATCTGTTTTCCAGTAAACTGCAGTCTCTGACATATTGCTCAACCATGGTCAGCCCTGGCAGCATCTTCAACATGCTCGTCATCTGCCATCTACACGTTGACTTTTTATATTTTGAACTTGTAAGTAGATGTTTACCTTAACAGTAAGTACAGATGCAACAGGACAGTTAATGCACCGAACGGGAGTGGATTGCGCTTTCAAAATTTTTTGTTGATACAATTTCAAGAAGAATTAAAGGTTAAGTTTGTGTCTTAGTGACAAGAAAACATCTATTTGTTTATTCAAAGACATGCATGGAATAAACATTTTTTTCCTCACAATACAAAATACAAACTAACATTTTATGCAATTACGCAATCATAATTATAACCAATAGAACGCTCAATTATAAAAGATAAACCTAGAGTTAAGCCATAATAGCATCATTTTAAAGAATCAGTTATACTTGCAGTTTTCTGACAGTCACCCCAGCCTGTCTTTGTTTCATTACCTCTTTTAGAACAGGAACTACTGTCACCTCCTGTCCTTATACAGATACCTTGAAGTGCAAGCCTTTTCATGTTCTTATTTGCTTAAATCATGTTAATTTGGGCTATGACTGCATTGGTAATTTAAATTTTTTTCCCTCACCTATTTTTCATCATTCTGACCTCTCACACCTACCTCTGAGCAGGCAGCATCAGTCAAATTCAAAACACATGTGTACACTAATATGTTACCCATTCACAGGGTTCATCTCCTTTTAGTCACATTTGCTAGTAGTTCCCAGCTGCCGACGTCAGGGTTTGATGATTTAATGGCCTCCACCGTGGGCCAGGTGCAGCACTAATTTTGACTTGTTTTTTTTACATAGAAGTCATGAATCTTTGTGGTGGGATATCCCAGTGCGGGAGTGAGCAGCGTTTGATCCTCCGGCTTGTAGCTGAGTTTCAGTGTCTGGAGCTCTGTGCCCGCGGAGCTGTCAGCATTAGCGCATGTTGCTCAGTTTGTCCCTCCACTTGTGCTGGTGCGCCCTAGCATTCTGCCTGCATGCTAATGCACGCAGACCACGACCCTCCTTTGGTACCTAACGCAGTGCACTAAGGTGCACATGACTGCACAACCTCCAGTCTGGCTGTCTGCTGGGGAGGCTGCCTGCTCAGCCTGGGAATAGTCTACCATAGTGCTGTGACCATCCGGCCTGAATGAGTCAGAGCGCGTAGGCACAAGCTCGATGAATTGCAACAAGTAAAAGCTGCTTTCCAGATGAGGTCTAAGCCAGCTGCACCCAGGTAGGGTGAACAACACCCTGGTATCCCCATGTGAGCCCGGCTTGATTCCAAGGAAACATAAATTTAAAGTAAAAATAAGGAAAGGATCAAGATGCAGAAGTTTATTCTGTTAATTACATATTAAATTACTTATTTTCCTTTCCCTCTTCCATTCAGCAAGGGCGAATTACATTACTGAATGGTATGCACAGGATTTGTTGCTGAAAAGTCTTTCCTCCATCTTGAATGGACATATTGAATAGAGTTAAATTGAACTAAATTATGAACTAAATTAACCTTGCTTATAAACGTGGTTTTCATAGCCATGCACTGAACGCTGCTAATGGTTATGGAATCATTCTCCGTTTCCCAAGCACACAGACACGAGTCCACAAGCACACACACGTTACAAAGGCACCCCTACCAGTGAAAAGTGTGCACAAGTATGGACACGTACATCCACGTACACTTAATCGTTATGTGGGACATTTGACAGACTAGAGCCAGAATTCCCAGCAGTCATGGAGCTCCATCTCAGTCTGGCTACAGAGGAACAACTGTAGAAGAATCCCATAAATATGTACAACATCTAGAACGAATCTCCAGACATAACTTTAGTAAAGCGTGACATTTAATTGGATGACCTGCACATACAATGGGCACAACAGTTGCCAAGCTATGGTGGTCTTGAGGGACGTCACTCTGGGAAAGCAGGAGCCGAATGGCCTCATAGTGCAGTGGCTGGCTTCTAGTGATGTTCATAATACAGAATATGACTACAAACAAGTACAATCTTATCTGAGTTTGCCTCCCTCTAAATATCAGTTTAATGCCAAAGTCAGTCAATCGACTTTCGTACAACATGTTCATTATTAGGGACATATCAACAGTAAGTATAAAAGACTATATAACCGAAAGTATCAAAAACTAAGGCACACTAAAGGAAGGGTGGATTAAATCGATCCCCAACTATGATTGACTCGTGTATTAAGAAATCCCCAGGAAAACCCCCTAATTGTCAGCTGTGTGAGTTTTTGTTGTTACGTCTACAAAGTTTCCGATTGCTTAGGAACATGTGAATCTAAACGGGAGAGACAGCATACGTAGGATGAAGAGATCTCACCTAATTCAAGCCAAGCACAGCACTACAGCATGAGGCCGGGACAGGAAACCGAAAGGTGACGCAGACAAAGGGAAAAAGCCCACGAGTGCATCACCAAAATAGCACTCAACAGCATTTTTGGAGGTGCCTTCTGGGAAAAAACTCAAAGCAAAGCAAACAAATGTCCGAGGGGTGCAGTAAAGAGGTTTCATGAAAACATGCAGTTCTTGGGAACCCAGGGGTTATAGCTCTGAGGGATCGCTGAAGGGAAAATGCAAGTGAATTTTGGTATCATCGTGATTTAGATTATAGAAACTTGCAGACTTTACTTAATTGTGCATCACCACTCCGGAAACAAATGAAACCTGGCATTTAAATATCTACTAATGGAAGATTACATTCTATGTGGTAGAGCAGATGAGATGTTTTCTAGACATTTTGCCTGCAAATTACTTGGAGGCCAGACAGTGTGTAATTTGTCAGCAGAGTCGAGGGGCAGATGGTAGTGAAAACTGTGGGGACTGACCCTCCATGCCACCACACCACACCCCAGCCTGCTCACCCCCTTCAACATGAGCATTGGAACAGCAGAGTACAAATGTTTATTTACACACACAGGTGCCAGTTCAACACAGAGGAGAGAGAAGGGAACATATTGGCTGCAAGACTGATGGGGGCTGGGGAGCGAGAGAAAGGGAGGGCAAGAGTAAGTTTAAGCGGAAGGACAAAACAAAATTTCATGCCTGGCACTGTTGTTTAATTTCTCAGGCAAATCCTTTTGTTTCGCTAATAAAAGTTATTAGCATTAAAAATGAAACAAACAAACTAGACAGGAGATGTATGTCCAGCTGTCACCAATGACAGTTATGGAACAACTGCCAAGTCATGCCACAGTGAACAGCATTATAATGGCCTGACCTGCATCTAATCATTTCCTTATGTCCACCTGGGTGGGGTGGATATTTCAGCTGCCAAGTGTGCAACAAGGGATCCTTAGAGTAATGCAAAAGGAAAATTTATTCATTTTCCCCGTTAGGGCATAAGAAAGCAATAATTGCACCAGGAATAATTGGGGTAAGACTGACACCATCCATGCACAAAATCTACAGCGCAAAATCATCATACATGCAACACTGCAGGGCACCACATGTCTCTGGCATTGCTGTGGTTGTCATTCTTTGAGGATTTCATCCATTTCCAGATGTCCATGAGTCTGAAATCCACCAAAGGGAAGTTTCCAAGGCAACTGAATTAGTCTAAATGAAAAAATAAAAAATAAATAACAGCTACAGGTTACCCAATGGCATAGTCAAAAGGTCAGTTTCTCGTGCTCCCTCCCCCACACACCCCCCATCCCTAGACTGAAGTATTGCACAACACTCACTAATACCTTCCTGGCCTTGCTCAAGACAGTTTGACCAGGGCAGGCATTATCTGTGTATAGTGTGGAGAGCACGCGTGTGTAATTTTATGAGGATGTTACTAAATTACAATAAATCTGCTTTTTTCTTTGTATTTTCTTACCACTTTTTTTTGTTTGGTACATATACGG
Source organism: Stomatorhinus walkeri (assembly GCA_026784285.1). Classification (NCBI taxonomy): domain Eukaryota; kingdom Metazoa; phylum Chordata; class Actinopteri; order Osteoglossiformes; family Mormyridae; genus Stomatorhinus; species Stomatorhinus walkeri. The sequence goes on from JAODUD010000107.1 coordinate 26,795,108, forward strand.
GCAGGAGGAATAAACAGCTGAAAAGCACAAGACTGGCTATTAAAAACACCATTGTATCGGAATTGATCAGCCCCCCCCCCCCCCATTCATCATATCTTTGGGGGAGGATCTACTGTAGATTATGAGCCAAGTGAGGAGAAATTTGAAAGGCTATGTCCCTTATTTATACATATGGAATAAATCTTACGCAGACAATCAATCCACAGTTGTTTCGAATGTCATCATGGACAATTTAACACTTGTGAAGCCTGGCTAACAGGGGTGTAAAGAAGTTTTTACTTCCAGGTCATGCACTGGCAGGCAATTTCCCAAAAGGTGGTATGGCACGGGATGGCTCATTAATTTGCAGTGCTGTCTGATGATCTTTGGACTACAGCACTTTGGGAAATTTGCCCTTGTCTTGTAGTGCAGAACTCTCTCTCTCTCCAATGGTTAAAATAATATTTGTGCTATGGTGCTTTTGGGAAATGCCTCTGTTTAGGCACTGCTGCCGTAGCAATGCTCAAGACCCTGAGGTAGCCAACTACCTAGCTAAGCAAAATGCAATGTTGATCTTAGAGTTGCATGGCACTTTAATCAAAATGCCAGCATTGGCCAATGTTTTTCTGAACGGTTCAGTAGTTGACAACAGACCAATGAATATTAATATTTTTTTAAAAGATATGAATGTGGGTCATTAAAATAATCAAAATTAATCGATTAATAAAATCGAATCAAGATAGAAATGCATTGAATACGATGCATCAAATGGTTCCCTCAATAATCGTAATCAAATCACCATTAGCTAACAATTTACATACGTACTTGGTTATATTTTAATACAGGCCTTTAAGTTGAATGAAGAACATGTAACAGTATCAATTAACATAAAATTGAAGGAGTGCTATCAAGTATGAAAACTAACAAAACCAAAAAAATAGCCCAAACCTGCAGACTTGGTCAGTGGTGTCTTAATGGTTAGGGAAGCGCACTTGTAATTGAAAGACTGCCAATTTGAATCCCCGACCAGCAAAACACCACTGAGGTACTCTGAGTAACGTACCACCCCTGAGTGCCGAGTTAGCTGCCCTCTGCTTCCTTTACAGAACGAAGCCAACCAACAAGACAGTAAAATGCTCATTCTCCATTTTATTTAAACTCATGGAACAGAGATCTTGGGTGTTTCTTAATACTTGTGTTCCCGTGTATCTGCTTTACATTATCCTCCAATACCGAAGACCAAGAACGGAAGTAGATAAGACGGTAAAAATCCCAGCATGTTGTTCTTGCCCCACCACACATATTAAGGACACACCGGTTGTATCCTTGCCAAACAAAACCAGTCCTATGATTCATTGTGCCCACAGTTCGTTCTTGGGAGACAAACTAGTAAGACCAGTCCTGCCAAGACCACAAGTATGATCTTTGCATTTTTGGTTAAGCAAAACAAAATAAGAGAATAATGTGGGACAAGACACACTCAAGTCTACAGATTTTCAGAATTTGATATAAATGCACTAAATGTGCCAGTAGATCACATTTCATCAAGGTAGGAACAAACAGATCATGCAAGTCTTGGGAGTCATTTTGACTCATCCAACAGGAGTCAATACCAGTTGGTGCAAGTGCTATTGAAGCCATAGTGTTTCCCCAAAAGAAAATGCAACCTGTAGTACTTTAAAGACAAAGAAAAGGCAATCCCAGTTCATATCTGATATCACCCTTCACAGAGATGATCACTAAGAATTAATCAAGCATTTCCCCATCCACTTCACATATCCATCCATCCATCTTCTGTAACCGCTTGTCGTATTCACTGTTGCTGGAGTCTGGAGACAACCCCGGAGGCTATGGGGGCAAGGCAGGGAGTGACCCAGGATGGGGCACCAACCAATCACAGGGCACACTTATGCACCATTCACACATATGGGCAATATGGTAACTATAATTCACCTTAGCATGTTCTTGGACTGGGTGGGACATGAAAACTCCACACAAATGGAGCCATGACAGAAAATAGAATCTTGATCCCACAGGTGTGACAGTACTGAAAACCAGTGTACCACCATGCCACCCCCGCTAACATGCTATACACATAATGACAGGCTGTAGATCACAGAGATCATAAAGGGGCAAGCAAATCTGATTGCTCGGTGGAAAGGGTGTGCGCATCGACAGGGATAAAATGTGTACAAATCTTCAATTTCGCCTCCTTTTCATGTATTATACAGGGTAGAAATAGACTAGAGGTATGGAAGTCTGAAATTCAAGACATTAATACGTCACATGTCATTAATGGACGTGATTATCAATTTAACATCTATTTTAAAATCGTTTACATTTGACTTTATAGTGTAACCGACATGTTTTATTAGGTTATTAATGTATATTCAGCTCCATAGCGATATGTTTCGTTGATTATAACTGTACTTAACTGGACAATTGTTTCACATACGTTTAATTTTAAACTTTTAAAGTAATATTTACCGAAAGTGACATGTTTTATTGATTTTAACAGTAAATTTACTTCCATAGAGACATTTTATTGAGTATTACCTTATGTTTAGCTTGTTGACAACACGTTTGATTAATAGACATGACATTATTACCATGATTAATCGATATTATTAGAGATTTCGCTGTATACCTGTATGCATTTAATTGCAACGATATCAAAGCATGGATACTTTGGCTAGATCGATTAGTTTAACTAGATTAGGGTATATATTCTAACTGTATACAACTAGTGCAAAGCAATTATATATAGGCCAATATAAATAAATAAATTATGAGATGCGCGCGCGCACACACACACACACACACTATATTTTATACAATATAAGATATACATTACTTTTTTCCAGGGTTCTCAACTTTGATTAGCGGGCTTGCATGAGATTCACGCCAGGTGGGTGAGAGTTGGCAACCCTGTATATTACGATTGAATATATCATGGTCATTTGGTAGTATGCGTTAATTATTGACTTTATCATTCATGTAAAACTACCGCTGAGCAACTTCCTCTCGGGACTGACAGTCAGCTAGACCAGCAGTTGAAACACAGCCGTCTTATTCTTTCACCACTTTGTTACAATATTTAATTACTAGGTAAGAAGTTCATATAGCAAAGCACTCTGCAGTGAAATACAATGATTAGAATAACACGAGCAGCACAAAATAGCACTTTGTCATCCAGCAGCAGAACTTAGTCCATAGCTGAAAGAGTGTAAATTTACCTGGTGCCAAGCCTTGAAAGTAGAATATAACGATGAAGATGGACCCGATGGAAGTGACCAGAAACATCCGCACGCGACCTCTTTTCGTTTTTCTCATCATGACTGTCCGGGGAAGCTCGCGCTGGCCCCTCGCTGCGCTCGCGGCGAACTGTCAGCAAGTCATAAATCCGCCAAAGCTTATGCACTTGCGACTCCGTTTAGTTTCATTTTCCACATCTGTAAACTAGAAAAAAATAAGTACAACAAATATCTGTACGTTGTATTGTTCGTAAACTTCTTCTAGTGACTACTTGTTCAGCTGTTCAGTTCTTGTTTCCCAAAAAACTTTGTCTTTCGCTCCCAGCATCCACACGAGTGGCGTGTTTCGGAAAGCATCTCGCCACCATTCTTTTCTTCTTTGGTCTATACTGCTTTTATGTCACAGGAGGTTTGCTGACCTTTGCTGAACTCCAAAAACAGAGGGCGATGTGCTCCTTCCTGCCTTATCTCTGCGTAAACCATGACGTCTATCAATCAGTCAGAAAGGAGTGTGTTATGATTGCGGCTCATCGGAACAGTGCTCTGCATTAGCAGCTGGCGAGGATTAAATCGGATTTGACTTTATTCTCTGTTACAATTGGAAGTTGCATTCTTAACGAAGACGTCACTAGGACGGGGTAGATGGGCGAACTATGTATTTAATGAGAGGACTTTTTCAACGATTTAAATTTCTTTCGCCCATTTACACTGCTGAACAATTGATATTTTACTGGGATAATTTCAACTAAGTGGCAATAGCAAGGAACATTATGATATAATATTCACGTCTGCATCTCGTTTTCTCAGTTTATTAAATACACTGCGCTTGTACAACATTTCGGTGTATTGGACAATCGTTTAAGGTCTGAACAATCTAAATAAAATGTCTTAGACAAAATATGCTTTTAAAAATCTTTACAAATAATCAGAGAAAAGCACGCGCTAATATTCACTAAGCGCAAGGATTCGATTCGAACCAGTCGATCAGCTCACTAAAATGAAAAAGAAAACAGTTCAAAATTCTACACGCACCAATAGACCCCTCTAGCGGATGAATAAATAGTACCTAATTTGCCGTTAGAAGGGTACCTACAATGTCTTTCTGCACAACCGTGTGATACAGTCATGTTGGAACATAGATCCTTCCCCAAACTGACCCCACAAAGTTGGAAGCACAGAATTGTCCAAAAAGTCTTGGTATGTATGATACAGAAAAAACCTTGCATCATGTTTGTTTAGTGTGTGGGAAGGGTGAGTTGTCCTGCCGCACACGTGCTGCAGTGACGGGAGATGCAGTGTGATTTTCTGGGCTAATCGGACCACATGCTGAAGTGACTCTCTGTTGCCAAATGACCCTGCTCTGCAGCAGGTTAATATGCTCTCCACAGTGCACTTGTAGAAACTGTTGAGGATTACTGGTGATATGCCAAACCTGCAGGCAGACTGTGCAGATGAAGTGCAGCAGTCTTCCTCACTGGATCCCACAGATAGTTGACCAGGCTTTGCTGTCTGGCATGTATTTATTCTTGTGGGCAAGGGCACACCCTACAGATCAGGCCTCTTGTGTAAAACCTCAGCATTCAAAGCCTTGGAGGCCAGTTGTTGCAGTGCGTGGCATGTCACCTGTGCCACCCTGGTTAGATAGAGGTCCGGGATTTGGGTCCAGTCTAGTAATAATCACCGTTGTCTTTTAGCCATGTGCTTAAACACTGTGAGTCTGGCTTCAAGGACATCCTCAGCAGTGGGCTTGTTCAGGAGCTGGTAGGGTGCAGGCTGTCTATCACCCCATGGGCTGAGATGGATTAGTTGAGCCAGGAGGTCACTCATAATCTGGAAGTCATGATTCCTGTTGGCATGATTCTGACTGCCACCTGATGTTGTGTGGCCAGTTTGCAACTGGCCATTGCATCACAACTGCCTGAAGACGCTATGGTGGAAGCTCTTCAGCATGGTCCTTGCCTAGTCCAGGTCCAGCATAGTGCACCACTCATCTTACCCGTTGATCAAGGCATCTCTAAGGGAGAGGAGTCAGAGTGACGTGTGTGGACTGCTTTACCAATGCAGGGCAGATCCGAGGCAGTCCAGAACACAGGGCTATCCCCACAGCAGCGGGCAGTGTTAAGATGCCAGCCAGGGCAGCAGGAAGAAACTCGCACAACACTAAGAGAACGTCTGTCAAACTCCATGCAGTCAGAACACAGACAACCAGCCCTGGAGATGTTAGGTAGCAATTCTATTCATTGCATCACTGTATGCCTTCATCAATATGTAATATTGCTTTTAAAGTCTGGTAGACAAGAATGTGGCCAATCCTCATACCTCATGGTCTTACTGATGCTATTGTTTTGTTGCTGTAGGTATGGTGACCCAGAAGGACAAATGTGCTACAAAAGCCGGTCCTACTGCAAGTGCAAGTCGCTCTGCATTCTGGAATGCATATAAATGCAAGAACACAGCAGAAGTCAAGGCAAGTTTATTTATGTAGCACAATTTAGATGCAAGGAAGTTCAAAGTGGTTTACAAAGGTCTATAGCTATGCTATCAAATCAAATATCTATTTGTTAAATACGTTTTTTAAAAACCTTGATTGATGGTGGCCTGTGCATTTGGTACTGGCCTAGGTACTAGCAATGGGTACCGAGTCAAAGAGGCTGTTCCTTAACACTAGAAAGACTGACTGGGTCAATTGACCCAGTCAGTCTTTCTAGTGTTAAAAATCTGATATTCCTGCCACAAACTACAAAAGGAAGGACAGTCCACCAGGATGGGTCCACAAAATGGACAGAGCAGTATGTAGGCCAGGGGTCTCCAACTCCGGTACTGGAGAGTTACTATCCAGTAGGTTTTCTGTCCCACTTGGCTTCTGATGAGCCACACCTGTTCCTGATATTTACCTGAGAACAGGTGTGGCTCATCAGAAACTGGGTATGATAGAAAACCTACTGGACGGTAGCTCTCCAGGACCGGAGTTGGTGGCTGAGTGTCTGAGGAATGGGTGGAAGGCCCGCTGCGAGCCCATTGAAGTGAGTTGCAGGACCTTCGCTGGCCAGTCTCTACATCGGGTCCTAGGACTCCTAGGGATCTACAGACTGCGCAGGTGAAGAACCATGAAGAACATCATGGAAGCTGCGGAAAAGGCTTCTGGTTGAGGAGGGTGGATGTGTACCGTAGTGCGCCACCTGGACACAAATCGGGGATTAACACCCCCGCCTGGGTCACCCGGGTGAGGGTGTCTGATGTAAGACCTAAAACACCCCGTGACCATCGCTGAAGATGTGTCCAGGTTGCACCACAAGGTGTATTAAAAAATAAAAATAAAAATACAGTAAAAGGTCTTGTACCTGGTACCTGGAATTGTTCAAGTAACTGTGATTATTCTATACAATTAGCATAAAAATGAATAGTAAGTAAATGGTATTAAAAATGTACAAAAAAACTACCTAAAAATAGCAGCATTACACAATACATACATCAGGTTGTCTGTGGCTTAACAAATTAGGGTTCTGTGTTTATGAGCAGAAAGTTATTGGTTTGACTCCCAGCCTTAGTAGAACACTGTAGTCACATCTGTAGGAGGTAGAAAGTAAAAATCCAAATCAAGATATTGTTTCAACCAACTAGTTGTGTACTGATTTTGAGACAAAATCTTGGTCTGGAGTTTTGCTTTCTGGACCTAAACTATCAATTTCGGCATTTCTGCTAGGTCCTTAACCTCTAGAAATTATCCTGGGGTGCCAGATAAACGGCTTTACCCTGTGCTTTGCTGTCAACTGTATACACGTGTGTATGTGTGAAAGGAGGGCAAAACGGGATACGTATAATATTATGTAAGAAGATCCCCCCGTCTCCCGCAAATTGACAGCAGCTCTCCGACACCGCCGAAGGATGATCACTGTCCCGAAAACGTCATTACGTTATTTAGCAGAAGAACGAACAAGAACCTCAACGCCCCCCTCCTCACGTCCTCCTTCGTCCACCAACGATTGCGCCTAAGATGAGATGTGGAATCTGAAGATGGATGAGATGGAAATAATTATTAATCACCTCAAAAACTCGTGATTACCTTCCATATTATTTGTAATGTTAACGCTACACGTAAAATGTCTTCTTTTTCAAAAATGCGTGCATTTGTTATAATTTCATATAGTTTACTTTAAGTCAGGCAGCCAGAGGGCCTCCAACAAAGAAGCAAACTGGAACGTTAGGACCCTTGCAGTAACCAATACTGTTCTAGGTTACTGGTGATTATATCCAATCAAAATTGTTAGCAGAGGTTGGTCGTGAGTAACATGTAATGTTGTCGTCATCTCCTTATTAGGACCCGTCCAATCCAGATAGCGTCTACTTGCGGCCCCTTAGTCTCTCTTTCAACCTTCACTACCGCTACCGAAACAGGAGGGGCACCTTCAGCGAGTTCTGCTGTGTGCTGACAGTGGCTTAAGATCAGTATAAAATACATATAAATTTCCATATCCTAACCCAGTCATCATGTCTTTTCTCACTGTCAGTAGGTTAGCGTCCAGACTCCTGAATTCAAAGGTAAGGCAAAGGAAATAAGTCCGCCGCTTTGTTGTGTTAATCTGCAGTCGTGTGCCATTGAATTCGCTCAAATTAACCGAACCGGCTTCGCGTCTTAGGCAGAATTGTTGTACTGTTTTGCCAGAGGTATTTTAGCCGCTTTTATCAGCAGCTCGATTTTCTTTATTCGCGACAAATCGTGGCAATAATATCTGGCCTCCAGTAATCATGTTGTCCTTAACGTGTAATATTGCCTGATATCATACTTGATAGTACACCAAGCTATTTTATTTGTAGATTCGCATTGGTCTCTTTCTGTTACGTCTATATGAATATTAATGACGATGGCCCTTTTTCTTAGGTCTTTACTACTGTTCAGTGTTATGTGCATCTATTTTTGTACCTTGGTTGTTTAAAATTGTCCAATTAACGGTGCATATGGTCCATTTGTGGCCTTTTCGCCATTAGATTCTTTGCCAGGTTATTATTTTTGTTTGCTGGGCGGGTTGCTATTATTCTGAGTGCTTGAAAGCAAGCCGCTTACTTGACTGTTTGCTACCAGATGGATGTTTAAATAAGGTTCGCTGTTATGTTAGTTGAGCTATTCCGTTTCTTACCTTTTTGACCATGCTAGGGTTAAGTTTCTCCTCAGTGGCCAAATATCCTGTCTAGCAAATTATTATCCTTTGTCAGAAATAAAATGATGTCTCTACTTGGTGACGAACTAATTATATCTCTAGTTTCCCTTTAAATTGACTTACAGAGGTCTTCATCACGTACTCTTATACTCTGTAACATTACTCTCCAGGTGAGATTATCGCTATGATCCACTGACCTGTCTGTGACGTGAATGCTTGGTGCTTGCCTTTTAGTGGTTGGAGTAATAGGGGCTTCTGTGAAGATCTTTGGGGTTAAACGTTATGTTAATGAGGCTACGTTTAGTTTTGTTTTGAAAAGTATTGGTTCACACTTTCCATCTAAGTTTCTACTTCAAGAGTCATGGGGCCATTTAAGGAACTGACCCCTCAGCACTCAGTGCCCTGTGAATACTGAGTGGTTTATTTTGTTAGTTGAATATAAACTTTTGAATTTATAGCCATGTTTTCACTCTTCTCTTTAGAGTGAGTCATTTTCTGCAGTTTATTCTGGATTCAGCAGCCATGTTGGGCTGCAGTGCCTTTTATGCCATATGTGTGTATGTACAGGAATTCTTTAGTTTTTGCATATCCCATCTTATTTTCCTATGAGGCACACTTGCACACATACCATGCACATTTAAACTCGGGGCTAGGGCACAGGGTCAGGCCTTCATCCAGCACACCATAGCAATTCCAGGGATTTTATAATCAATGCTTGACACGATACTGGTGACGTTCCGATCATGGACATCAAGTCATATCCCATAGGCAGACGCGTCCTTTCTCAATCGCATTGCTGTATTTTAAACTATCTAACCTGTGAAAGGGAATGGAGGGCAACCAGGTCTAAATTCATCACTTATCTGTCAATATCTTGCTAAATGATGACAGGAACCTCTGCTGTATTTTTTCACCACCTTGCCTTTTTATTCTTGTGTTTCTGCTAGCAGCCATTTTAGAGCTTTGTAAAGTTGACAGCCCTAAGCTTGATCCCCTTCAGAGTTAGATAGGTGCAACATGCCGATCAGGTGAAAGACGCCAATCTCCCTCACCTGACCGGCTGACTGCCTTGGCCATCGCCTCGATTTTCTGCGTATCTGCACTCCTGTGACCTGGAATTGTGTGTGATTGTGCATTTGGGAATTCTGCATGGTCCCGGCACATTATTTTTGTTGATGATCTTAGCCACTCCCCAAATCAGTTTGTTCTTTTTGCTGTATTTAACATAATGTTGTATCTTTGTTCAAGCTGCTCTAGACCAGCGGTGCCCAATCTTATCCACAAAGGGCCGGTGTGTATGCAGGTCTTTGGGGGAACCTTTAGGGCAGCTGTTCAAACCCAGGCGTGAGGACTCTTCAGCCAATCACTCCTCTAATTAGTAATCTAATTAGGGAGCTGCAGCGAAAACCCACAAACACACCCGGCCCTTTGCGGATAAGATGGGGCAGCCCTGCTCTAGACCATTACATTCTTTAGTTCTGGCTGTTGGTTTGTTGTTCAAGTTGCATTATATTTATTGTTGTATCTTTAGTGGAAATTTAATGCTGTGGTAATTTTTAAGGGTGCCCTGATCCACTTGCTTGGTGCCCCAATCTGATCAGATCCATTAAATATTTATATTTAGCGGCTCCGATTCCCGACCTGATATTTCAGTAAGTATGTTAGTATATAAACCCATACAGTAGGCATCGGTCTTTTCTTCGTCTGAGTGAGCCTCACGATCTCGCTGTACTCTTCTTCGTTTCTGCAAGTGCCTAATTACATAGGTTGTATTAAGTGAGACTCGGTCACTACCCCTCTCATGAGGGGATATCATTACAAATGTGGCGGGTGGCTGTTGGGTCACTATGAGTTTACAATTTCAAAAATATCTCCACACCTGATGTCACAATAGTTTGTAGTTTCAAGCCTCATGCTGTGGTGGCTGATGCCAATCAATTAAAAATGCCTGAATCGCCCTTAGTTCCAGTCTTTGACGTCAGCTCGGGTCGTCACCTTAAGTCTTCCTGATATTTTTCATTGATATGCTTTCTAGGTGCAGAATAGAGGGCAAGTTGATGATCAACCTCCACTGATGTGCACTGAACACTCAGTGCCCAGTAGACGGTTCTTTATTAAGCGCTAAGTAATGTCTTCCTTGGCTGCAAACTTCACCTGAGTTGACATTTCTTGAAAAACTATTATGGTGTTGATGGATATTTAATTCATGTTATAATGGGTGCTGGTTGTGCAGAATTCCGTTAAAATTGTGTGTAGTCTAGTAGCTGTAAAAGTTTTGCTTGATTCTTAAATGACAGTGTAACGGTTAGTTTGGATGCCAAACTTATCCCTTCAGCCCAGTGACTTCAGATACACGTAGGATGCTTGTAGGGTTTTCACTCATCTGCTGTTGTCATAATCTAGTGAGGGTCGCCTTTGTCCTGCCTCCTAATCTATCCATTCCTCTATTTCTAGCCTAGCGTGGGCGTGGCCTGTACATCTTTGTGGTTCTGTGACTTACTTGGTGTCCTGTGGCTCATTGAAGCTTTCTGTAGTTTTACTTCTTGCTCATTAAAGTTTTCTCCCATCACAAAACACTCTACGTTACATTTGAAGCCTCTTTCAGTTTCTGAAGACATAAGAGCTTTTTGAAGTTCTATCCAGGCAGCGTTTCCCTGGAGTTCAGAGAACAAGACGTGGTCTTTATCTACACAGCTTGCCGCGATGATTAGTGTACAAGGTCAGGTGCAGGATGCAGTGGTGCAGGTGACAGGTCCCCCATCAAACTCTGTCACGCTGGATCACTGCAGCCTGATTGCTTGTCCAAAAAACCTTCTCACGCTCCCTTCAACATTTGCTCACAGCTTCATCTGCCACTTTCTCTTTCAGAACACAGCTTGTATCGTCGTGGCCTCCAGGCATGCAAGCTCGTCAGTTGTGAGTATCTGCTATACAACGTCCCTTCATCTCTTGTATGTCTGGCCACTCAGGACTGTCATTTATTCTTTTCGGCTTTCTGCCATTCTCTATCTTCTTATTGCTTTTACACTTATCTGTATTGTCATGAACTTTAAAGCGAGCAGTTCCATTTTACATTGACCTGAATGGCTCCTGTCTTTCGAAAGTGTCTTTCTTTTTTTTTTTTTTTCTTTCCTTATGGTTCTGTGTGGATTTTGTATCATTGTAGAGCCTGAAGGATGTGCTGGCTGACCTGATACCCAAGGAGCAGAGTCGAATCAAGAACTTCAAACAGAATTACGGAAAAACCACTATTGGCCAGATCACTGTGGACATGGTGAGACGGCAGCATATGCACAGCTATGTAGCAGGTGCTAAATTATGGCAGGGAAAGCAGTTTGAGTTCCGAAGGGTTGACTTTTGGAGCGATGCTGCTCTGGACTTGGCAGACGGTGAAAGTCGCTCTTCCCTTGGGTGGAAACATCCCCCCTTTTAGCTGTGTCACTGTCCCCATTGCACCTAATTGTGACTGACTTGTATGGCCTTGTGTCGGTGCTGATTAAGTTGTCATGTTGAGGTATGTCGCCATCAGCGTTGGGGGTAAGTGGTAAGCTTTAATAGTAAGAAAGATGTTTGTTTTACTTCGTCTGACAGCATGGCGTCATTTTGTAGAAGCATTACTGTGTTGTCACCTCCGCTGAGAGTTAAGTTTGTCCTTCTTGGCCGCGTTTCTATAGAAATTGATGCTGATAAATCTGTTTTGGCAGAATATTGTGCAGTATGGATGCAGGTTCAGGGGCTGGTCTTGGCAACACCTCCCACTTCAAAGCACCGTGCACCCTTACAGACCTACTCTGACGGGCAGTCTGTTTTCTTGTGAACTTGCCCCTGGTGTGTAGGATGTAGTGTTTGAGTGTCATTTTGCAGGTTGGCTTCTTGATGGAAATGCACCACCCTACTCGCACAGATTAGCCTGCCTTTCAGCATCACTACAGCTCCATGCATTCAGTGTGCTGCTCCTTTTATTTGTCTGTGCAAAGAAATGGTGGAGTTTAACATGCCAGTCATGCACAGCCAACGTTTGTCATTCTGCCATTTTGCGATCAGGCTGCCCTACTTCGCATAGTGTTATCAGGTGCTTCATGTTATTGGTATCTACCTGGAGATTAATCTGTTTTGGACCTGCTAGATATATCCATATAGTTTTCTGCACATTGTTAAAATGCTGTTTTAAACTAGGCGTGGTGGCGGTAATCAGTCCCTTACGTCCTGTTAATGTTTAGTGATCTTTTAGCACTAAATACAGGTGAATCTCAATGAATCCCTTTATTTGGACAATATGTGTTCTTAAACCTTTTTAAGAGCTCTTACGCCTGCATCTCCACATGGATCCCCGGTTCAAAGTAACGTCGTACTAGCTGGATAAAGAGCATTTTTCCTGCTCAGACAGGCAGCCTTTGATGAGTCTGGTGGGAAACGTATTGTTTGTCTGTTTGCAGGTGTATGGTGGAATGAGAGGCATGAAGGGTCTGGTGTACGAGACCTCTGTCTTGGATCCTGATGAGGTAAGAATTTAACTAGCGCCCACATTTCTAGCCATCTTTTGGAGCTAGTAGGTGAAGTTCTAAAGCAGAGTATAAACATTTCTCAGATGAAACTGAAGATGAAGACATTTTCTATTCATCCATATCCAGACCTCTGTGTAGTGGAAATGGTTTTGTCTTCTCTTTTGAAGATTGCAGGGTAATGCGTATATCTTTAAAAAAAATTGTTTCCCTTTATTTCCTCATTTTGGTTTTATTCTGCTGGTTTGCACTCGCCCTTGAGAAGTGTGACATGATTCATGTCCTGTTAGGCCCTTTGACGGAAACCAGAAACTTGCTTTTGTCATGTTTACAATTAGGCGTAGCAAATGAATGCAAGTGGAACCAAAGCTCAGCTATAAGCATTGTAGACACATTTTAACTAGGCTTTTTTTGTTTTCTATAGGAAGAGAAGATATTGTATGCGATAAACCTTGATAATACAAATGCCAGTTCACTTATGAAAATGAACTAGTAATGAGTCTAGTTTTTTCACTTTAAGGTCTAAATTGCCCCATTTTCTCCATTGCCTGTAGATAGTGTTTGTGTTCTGCACATGTCATCCCAAGTCCAGCAGTCTTGCCATCAAGGCTTGTTCATAACTCATTTGTAAGATTTCTTTGAATACGAAAAAGAATTTGCGAGTCCTGTAATGAAAACATACACAACATGCAGGGTGAATTGGTTTTCAAGCTCAAAATTATTGATGCATATTCTTACTGTGGTATTTTATTTTGTTGCAGCAATAATAACTCCGAAGTTGAGTAGTTGCTGCTGAATTTGATTAGACAAGCCCCGTATTCCTGTCCGTACAGTGACAGGCAGACCAGTTTGCATTCATTGTGCGACGTTAAAAAGGAAGGAGAATAATGCAGCCCGCATTCCCATCACCTTCTGCCATCTTACAAGCATAGAGATCATATGCAACATGACAGTCTGTGCAATATCTGTGTCAGAGGTCAGGTGCCATAAACTCTCAGTATCTAAAATGGGACAGGATTTTAATTAGCCGAAGGGAGGGATGTTTTTGGTGGCGTGAGGCAATCCATCTGGGTGAGTCACAGGCTTCCACTGTTGGTCAAACTACATTGTGTCTCCCTAGGGAATCCGTTTCCGTGGATACAGCATTCCAGAATGCCAGAAGCTGTTGCCCAAGGCCCCTGGGGGCCAGGAGCCCCTACCTGAGGGCCTGTTTTGGCTCTTGGTTACTGGTCAGGTGCCCACACAGGAACAGGTGAGAGTGCCGTCCAGCTTAGGGTTTTCCCTGGTTGAAAGCCCTCTTTTCTTAGGACTTGTTAGTGCACAGTGCAATGCAGCATTCTAATGATGGTGCAGATTTCAGGCCTAGCTGTAAAGCTTTAAGGAAGTTCCCAATAAAAGTTTATATTTTCAAGTATAAAGTATTGCTTAAGGCAACGTCAGTCATTGAGAAACGTCCAGATCAGGTCCAAAGCTCAGCCAGGTGATGTTGTCGACCTCCTGCCTGCTTTAGTGTGGAGTCTGGCATTACCTGCATCAGAGAGAATGGCTGTTTTAAAAGCCTGCATAGGACTGCTTCTCTGGTAATCTGCAGTACGCACCTTCGGAGACTGCGCTGCTGACTTCCTTTCTCAGGTTTCGCCTGTTGACACTGACTTTTGGACTGGATAACTGAACAAAACTTGTAAATTAACGTGGGGTGTATTTGCAAGTCACTGTATTATGGTGGACACAGAGACTTAAGCACTTCAAATGAGACATGACTAAAGTCATGCCCCGTCCCCACTTCCCACTTCATCTCAGGTTAACTGGCTGTCCAAGGAGTGGGCCAAGCGGGCAGCTCTCCCCTCACATGTGGCAACCATGCTGGACAACTTCCCCACGAACCTGCACCCCATGTCCCAGTTCAGTGCAGCCATCACGGCTCTCAACAGCGAGAGCAGTTTTGCCCGCGCCTACTCCGAGGGCGTCAACAAGGCTAAGTACTGGGAGGTGAGGGTGCCGTCGAGTCCTGCAGGGGTCTGTCTGCAGATCGGGCCGTGATGTGTCCTTAAGCGCTAAACTCTCGCATGTCATTCCCAGTTCATCTATGAGGACTCCATGGACTTGATTGCCAAGCTGCCATGTGTGGCGTCGAAGATCTACCGCAACCTCTACCGTGAGGCGAGCAGCATCGGCGCCATCGACTCCCAGCTGGACTGGTCCCACAACTTCACTAACATGCTGGGCTACAGTGACCCGCAGTTCACCGAGCTCATGCGACTTTATCTCACCATTCACAGGTAAGGGGGGGGGGGGGGCCTGGCCCTCTCACAGGGTACAGATCTGTCAGAGCTTCAATGTGTTTCAGCTGTAATTATCCCGCAAGGACCATGTCACGATAGCTTGCCTGATTTTTCTCACTGAACTGATTTATGCAAAAGGGGGTATATTTTTAGCATCACTTTACAATTAGGCTCCCTTTCATCACTTATAAATGGCAGTAACTCGTTAATAGAGAACTGTTGCAACCTAATTAATAACCTGCTCATAAGCCATTCATAAACCCTTTATAAGGGTAGTCTTTTTGTAAAGTGGTTCCATATTTTTTATGCCATTATGCAGCAAATGGAGGTCTGACTGCTCGATTTCAGACTTTGGAGCTCTGCTGTTGTTTTTTCTAAAATAAGTCTGTGTACAATGCTTACAGCTGAGCTTTGGTTCCACTTTTATTTACCAAAAACTTGTTTGATAGCGATGCAGGATCCTCTCATGTGATGACATTATGGAAAATCATTGTCTAGCTATATTCACTGCTTATTTGTAGTAATAAAAATGCTATGCGATCTAAAACTTGCTGCCATTACACTATTGTGACTTTTATTCTGGATCTTTTACAGTGACCATGAAGGTGGCAATGTCAGCGCTCATACCAGTCACCTCGTGGGCAGTGCCCTGTCCGACCCCTACCTCTCTTTCAGTGCAGCCATGAATGGCTTGGCTGGACCATTGCACGGACTGGCCAATCAGGTCCAAAACATTCCTTAGTGTGTGTGTGTGGTTGTGTGTCCTTGTCGCTGGTAGACTCACTATATTCTTGTAAGCCTGCTCTTGCTGCATCTGTTGTAACACTTGCCTCCCAGTGTTCCGTCGTCCAGGCCATTGTAAACGCCAGTGTTTGTTGCAGGAAGTGCTGGTGTGGCTGACAGCTCTGCAGAAGGAGCTGGGTGGGGAGGTTTCTGATGAGCAGCTGAGGGACTACATCTGGAACACCCTCAAGTCTGGCAGGGTAAGAAGGCAGGGCTGCAAAGCGGCCGTCCGATGTTTTCAGATAGTGTTGAGTTTTTACATTGTGCTATTGATGCAGGTGTTTGCACTTAGACTGTTTACTGAGAACTGCCTTAGGGTGGTGTTTCCCAGTCTGGCCTTTGGGGACCCCAATACAGTCTGTTTTTGCTTCCTCCCATTTTTTTGTTTTCAAGGAGCAAAACCATGGACCGACTGTGTCTCTGAGGACCAGATTTGGAAATACTGCCTATTTGGTCCGGTTAAATCGAATTCTGGTTCGTTTTCCCCCTTGGTGCGATTCTCTTGGGCCTGTGAGAATATGGTAATTAGACCTGGGTTCATGCACCAAGACCTTTGAGAGGTGATGTTCTCAGTGCAATGCCAGAGGAACTCTGGAGCAGTTTGTTTTGAGGTAGAAGCTAGCATGCTGTAGACTTTCAATGTCAGCTTCCTTCTTCTGCTCAGTCGACTGAAGGCAGCACGTCATCTTTGCCAAGTCTGAAACAGCGCAACATTTTTCGAGACCTATCCTTAAAGTCAATTCTCATTCTGCTGGTATAGTGCAGACTTGCCAGATAATTACCACAGCTACTAAGAAATTCCATCTCTGACGTTGTTGACACAATGTTAAGCTGCAGAGAAATACACAGTAGTCCAGAACACAGGACCTTCTTCCGGAATTTGTTTTGCTTCTGCTGCAGACAGATCTGACCAATAAGCAGAGTAAACGTTCTGGTGTATTTGGTAATGGTGCATTATGGTTTGCTTGGATTTTTCCAAAGGTGGAAAATGCTACAACTCATCAACTTTCAAACCAGAGCAATTGAACTATGTGTGAAGAGGCCATTAAACGCCTGAAGATTTGACCCCCCAGCACCCTATGTGATTAATGTCCGTCTTCAGACCAGAAGTATTCCAGAGGCTGGAAACGTGAAGGTGATGTAATGGACAGGAACCTCCCCTTCTCTTATCTCAGGTGGTCCCAGGATACGGGCACGCAGTCCTGAGGAAGACCGACCCCCGGTACACCTGCCAACGCGAGTTTGCGCTGAAGCACCTGCCAAGCGACCCCATGTTCAAGCTGGTGTCCCAGCTGTACAAGATCGTGCCCAATGTGCTGCTGGAGCAGGGCAAGGCCAAGAACCCCTGGCCCAACGTGGACGCCCACAGCGGGGTTCTGCTGCAGGTAGGAGCCGACAGAGCAGCATAGGACCACATGTAGATTTAGCTGCTGTTATTTTTGCATTGCAGTTTGGTGCCCAGTTTCTTAGCAACTTTTGTAAACAAGGTAAAACTTTTGATACCGAGTGAACGGTTCAGTTCTGTTGGCTCTGCATTTGCCCATGTGAGGGTGACTCATCTCCAGCCTGATCACACTCCTCCCTTATTCTCCCCCCCCGCCCCCAGTATTACGGCATGACGGAGATGAACTACTACACCGTGCTCTTCGGCGTGTCCCGGGCCCTGGGTGTCCTGGCCCAGATGGTGTGGAGCAGGGCCCTGGGCTTCCCCCTAGAGCGCCCCAAGTCCATGAGCACCGATGGGCTGATGACCCTGGTGGGGGCCAAGTCGGGGTAGAGGGGGGCTCACAGGGGGCGACCTTCAGAACTACGCCTTTGGGAGGGAGATTCAAAGAGACAGTAAGTTTTAAGTTTATTTAAGTACAGACCTTTACAGTAAACTGTTGGTTTACCCAAAGGCACTTCAGATAAAATTTCATTTTCATAAGGGGGGAGAGAGGACGCACACCTTATTTATGTCCCTTTTATCCCTTGTAGGCCTGACATTGCATAACTGACACCCCCTCCCCCCACTCAACTGAATTAGCCACCTATGATGTGAAGTATCATGCTATGCTAGTGGCTTTTCTTATTGCATATTGGGTTTGGAAGGCTCACTGCAGTGATGACCCAGCAACCACCAACTGGAAACAGTGGAATGCTGTTCTTTCCTGGGGCAGGTTTTGGACTTGACCCCCCCCACCCACCCCACAGACATGCTGCTGGGTGGCTTTTCAAGAAGATCTGCAAGATTAGAGGCTTGCAGAAACTGCCTGAAGGCTTCTCTAAACCCATGACAGAAACCCAACTCTACCCCTGCTGCATGCGTTAGAGTAATCCTTGAATTTCTCCATAGCTTTGCTTGTTAGGGTCTGCCTTTTTAAAATAACACTCCATGGTACATTGGATGCTTATCAGTACGTGAAAAATTCACATTGGGGTATTAATCCAACAGTTTACTGTTAGGTCAGCTAAAAAACTACTGTCCCTTTAAATCAGCTACTCTTCCACTGTTGACTTCAGTTATCCCCTCCTTTCTCAGTTCACATCAAATTTTTGACCCCTCATCAGTCAGAGTAACCTTTTAGGTCAGTTTCTCTCAATCAAGTCCTTGGGGACCCACAGACAGTCCATGTTTCTGAGAGGGAGCAAAAACGTGCACTGTCTGGTAGGGAGCAAAAACGTGGACTGGCCGTGGGTCCCCGAGGACCAGATTGGGAAACACTGCTTTAAATTGTATTACATTTTTAGTGGGGGGAGGTGGTTATGCAGAAAGTGGTTAGGATGGATGGGATTTGTATTTGTTTTAATAGGTTCTGTTGCATGTTGGGTGGCCCATAGTTTGTGTTTTTTTTTTTTTTTCTCCTCTCCCCAAGAGCAGCTTTCGTATTTGAAACTCGCAGCCAGGTCAATGTCTGTTGGACACCTACCTTGTTTAAACAGTGTCTGCCTGTGTTGCCCACACCATGACAGACCACTCAAGTTTTGTTACTCCACAATGAGCACTTGTAGTATCACTAGAAAACCCCTTTGTGCCCCTTCAAACCTGACACGACCAGATGTAAGACCATCTTTTATAAGTTATGTTTAAACTTGAAGCTGTAGGCGTGTTGACACTTTTATTTGTATCTCCCGCCATTTTAAATGACAACAGTAGTAACACAGCCAAGCTTGACTTGGTTTATAAGTTAAAGGTGATCTTAGGCTTTCAAGCTTAATGGTTGTGTAAAACTCAGACCCTCACGGGAGGGGTGAGCAGGTTGGTGACGACCGGCTGGTTTTGTAGAGCTTCCTGCTTTCCCTTTGCCATCGGTCTGTAAAATCAGTGTTTGCTGACCAGCAGTGGTCTTCAGTCAGAGTGGCCTCGCGAAGTTTGTACTTCTCTGGGGCGATGTCATCCTCCACTCAATTTTCATGTTAACTCTGACTGGTTGATAGTCAAGCCAGTCTTCCAACACTCCATTCTGTGAAGCACTGATGGGACCATTTCCTCAGCGTGTGCTACAGCCTTGTTCCTGTGTCCAATCATTATCCCAATCTGTGGTTTTTTTGTCTTTTTAAGTTAAAGTGGCACCTCTCATGTCATGGTCCCATTAGTGCAAACCTCAGGTTATTCTGTACTGAAGAGAGAGACACGAAGCGGACACTGAAGTCAGCATTGCAGGACGGAGAGAATGGGTGGGGAGGGAAGGTGTGGGGGCAGTATTGTGCAGAGGAGAAAAAATGGAAAATAAAAAAGGAAAACCAATAAATGTTTTTATTAACAGTCTTGTTTACGTCTGAGATCAGCTGAAACCTACTGTTGCATGTAGGGGCATAGTTAGAGATGAATGGATAGGGGGCCTGAGTCTTTACGGGTACTGGCAAACATATAAAAAAGCTATTCATGACTTAAGCCACTAAATGCACATTTATTTGGGGTTAATGCCCCCCCCCCAAATATTCCTAAAAATGCCCTTGTTTACATGACTGTAGCCAAAAGCCAGAATTACTGATTTGCAGTTTTTCCATAAGTGAGATGTTGTGGAAAGGGAAGATATTGATACTGAATGTTTGATGCTGATTTTTTTCTTGCCTCTGTTATTTTCCAGTTGTAGTTTGTGTTCCAGCTCTGTGAAAGACAGACATACAGTACAGGCAGGTACAAGTGCCCAGGGACCCTCCAACACTGTATTTGCTCTACACCAAGTACATCTGCTCTGTCACATGTAGCTATTTGTATAATTCTTGTCATCCGAACAAAACGACGTGAAAGCCGCCGGCCAGAGGTCCGCAGAAGCTCCCTGCAGTCATCCTCTTTCCATGGGTTCTGTTCGGCTCCCTCCAGCACTGATTCATGAGCGTCGTTCCCTTTTTCAGAAACACTAACTTCACAATAGGCCTCATTTATTAATTGGAGGTATCCTAATGAGGTGTCGGGTATGTTAAAGGCTGCCATGCACACAT
>JAODUD010000107.1:26869168-26880616 GCA_026784285.1 Stomatorhinus walkeri
CCCCCCCTTATCCCTCATTTACCCCACCAGAAGGCAAAGCTCCATAACTCTACATACCACCTTATTCTGTGAACCCACACAGCCTCTGAATTATGCCGAAATCATTAAAAACCCACTCCTAAGGCCATAAATTATTATATATGCCTTCAGTTATAATATATGCCTCAATGAAAATACTTTATAATATTCAGAATGGTTTGGTGGCCTGATGGTAGCATTAGGTAAGACTGAGGATTTGTCAGCTGGGATACTAATGAGATTGTTTTTCAGAATTTCTTTCTTATTTGCAAAACTGTGAAGAACAGCACAAGAGTAACTATACTAAAAACCAATTTGAATGCATTATACAGTTAGTCTTATGGTACATTAACTGCTAGGGTTTTAATATTGCTGCTATTATTCTTATGTGAAAAATATAACCCTTCACCCACTGTAGAAAAAAACATCACTTGAATAAAGGGAATTTCTATTTAATAATTTTGTTAAAAGAAATCGAAGATTACAGAATCTGATAGCTCATGCCACTTTGTCACTGCTGCCAAGAACTGATTCGCACCTGAGCTGTACCGCAAACTGACGTTTTTCCAATGTAAAGAATGCCACCCGTACCCTTGCTAGCAGGGCCCTGTTTACTAGCAGGACGGAAAGCGAGACCAAACCAAACTGGTTGTGTCACTGCCATCTGATTGGTTAAAATGGAGATAGATGATGGTCATCTGTGTTGTTATGTATGGATTATCTAAAAGGAAAAATAGGTATGTTCTATATATTATTGATTATTAGTAGTATGGCTCAGTGTGATGTATTGGGGATAGCGTGTGGCTCAGCGGGATAAGCCTTTGTGCCTGTGATCTGAAGATTGCTGGTTTGAGCCTGGCTTGGCCATGTCTGCGGGTCCTAGAGTAAGGCCCATAACCCCCAGCTTCCTGGGAGCCATAACAAGTGGCCATCCTTCACAGGCAGCTTTCTCTTTCCTACACAGAGCAAGTTGGAGTGGGGGCATAAAGAGATTTCCCCCATGGGGACCAATAAACTATCAGTTATTGTCTGATGCATTGGAAACAACTCGGACCATGAAATTTTTCAACAGCCTATTTAATTGAATGGATTCGTAATGCAAATTTACACAAGTGAAGCTAATTCTATTAGCATTTGATGGTAACATGAGATGAGGATTCTCATAGACTCGCTAGCGGGAATTAGCACATAGTAAATCATGATGTACACAGTGTGAACCATAAATAAGCATCTCTTTGGTTTTACATAATTGTTGCTCTCCAAAAATGCCAACGCTTTTACCAAGCCATATGTGAGGCTCTGGAGGAGCTTTTGCCCTCAGACCAGTAGATTACAAAATAACTCTATGAAAGTTGTAATGTAACATTTGCACTTTAGACATATACCACACACTATATTTGAGTAATGCTGCACATCTTTTTTTCCTTTCCTTTTCAGTATCAATTTCTGTTCCTTATTGTATTCCCTGGATGGGGAATACGTATGGTTTTGCGCCTCTAATAACCATTACTTGTTAGAGTGATAACTCAGAATGTATTTGATGGATCTGTTTCATATTCTGCAGATTGTCTGGGTGATGGAACTACATTTTGAGACAGAAAGCATCAAAATAGAAGCAGCACAGCATAGTGATAGCAAAAAAAAAGGCAGTTTTTACACGTGATATTGTTAAATGGGATAACTCAAAAAGTATTTGGCAGATCATTTTCAAACTTTGCGGACATGTTGTAAGCGTGAAGAACTCAAATCTTAAATTTTTTAAGACAAATCACTCCGAAATTGAGGCAGCTCGACTTAGTGGTAGTAAAGAGAAGTGACTTTTACAACATTTGACTTTGTCAGTGTGATGAGTCAAAATGTATTTGATCTTATTACTATTTGACAAAACATTATATGAATGGAGATCTGCACATGGTCTTATTTTGAGACAAATTGCCCCATAACATAAGTAGCATCACTATGTGGCAGCAAAGAAAGGAAAAGGAGGTATAGAACAATTGGTCTTGTGAATGCATTAACAATTAGCTATAAAAACATTTGAGGGATCTTTGTAGACAAATTGCATGATTGAAGATCTGGGAGTGATCAAAGTTTGAGAAAAATCGCACAAAAATTAAAGCAATACTACAAATAGATATTAAAGAGAAGGGCAGTTTCAGACTCCTGGTCTTGTCAGCATGACGGGCGAGGGAGGAGTAGGGATTACATGGAGGGAGGGGTAGGGATTACATGGAGGGAGGGGTAGTGGGAAGGTCCAGGGAATATACTGTTGTTGTGCCGACAGACATCTAGTTTATTATGCATTTATTATATTGTTGTTTTTTATCATTTATTTTTTTGATATTTCTGTTTTTATTAGGGCAGAATTGATTACCTTTCATTTCATTGCAGATTGACTGTATACCTGTATGAGAAATTAAAAAATCATTGAATCCTGGAATCTTCTTGGGGTGGCATAGACCTTCACTGCATAGCTTCACTGCATGTTCCTGTCCTATTGCACAGGTTTCCACTAGGAATTCCATTTTCCTGCCTCAGTCCAAAGTGCAGTTAGGTCAATTATCTATAGTGTAAATGAGCTATTATGTGTGCCCTTTATGATGACCTGTTCTGGGTAATCCCCCATCATTTCCTCTATGCGGCCTGGAATAGGCTACGGCTCAGTGGTTTGAAGATAGATGAATGAATAACTTTTAAAGCATAATGACCTCTTACATGGGTTGGCGCCGTATCCTGGGCTGTTCCCTGCCTTGCGCCAGTAGCTTCCGGGATAGGCTCCGGACCCCCACAACCCTGCACAAGACACGGGAAATGGATGATAACGTCATTTAGCTCCTTCTGTAAACAAAAATATTATTTTACATCTAAACAAAGAAAATGTAAATGTGTGTGTGTGTAAACACACATATATATATGAATTATTGAAGAATAGGTATAATGAAACTGGAAACATGTATATATGCAGCCGAGGGTGTTCCATTCTGCCCATCATGCACACCTGACCCCTTTGTCTCCTCCCCAATGTGGCCCGGATGAGCCATGCCTGTTACTCATTGTTCATCAGTCTTTCTAGTAAAATTCCTGTTTGTCTCGTCAGCCCCAGTTTGATTATTAATGTCTATCTTCCTGTTGTCTATCCCAGTGCTTCTCTTCCCATTTGTAGTCCTGGTTTGTTTCCCTGTTCCTGTTTGGCTTTCAGCCCTTTTCAGTTCTCATAACGCCTGCCCTCATGCCCTTCACTTGCGTATCGTCCAGAATGACCGGATTCCTCCAGAACTTCAGTGGCTTACTCCTCTGCCGCAATTATCAAGTGGCTCTGAATCCCGCATTCTGCATACCCTGCATCCCTAGCAACCTTGCGGGGGACCCTTACTCTACCAGTGAGCGCTATGGACCCTGAAGCACATCTGCTTGCTGCCTCCCCACAGCGTGAAGCCACAATTTTTGCTGCCTTCTGGTGCCTCTGCTGCATCCTGCACACCTCCGGGTGCCCCAATTGTGTCCTACCCATCCAGGGGTTCCTTGGCTCTGTTTGCGTCTGTGGACTAAGACAGAGATGCAGGAGATGGGCTAACTGAACCAGGTGGTGACACAAGGCCAGAACCGGCCACCCAGGCTCCCGTCCACCTGACGTTGCCTTTCCGGGTCTCTCTCCGGGGACAGAACCCGCAGCACACTCCTTCTCCAACCCTACTGGATGTTGAGATGTATACAGCCCCAGGACAAAACAGACAAAATGCAGTTTTAAATCAGAATTCAAACAATTAGGCGAGATTGATCTGTTGTGACTTAGTTTGCAATGTAACCAATCAGATGTTATGTTTATATAATAATGATTTATTAAATAATAATGGTTGCAGGTATCATTTAAACAATCAATTAAATAGCAATTAAAACCATTCCTTAAATAATCATATAAATGACATATCAATAGGCATTTAAATGACAATTACAATGAATCATACAATTAATCATGCTATAAAATTAATCAAGTCTTGTTTTGTTTTTGCTGCATTACAAGGCAATGTCTGCTAGCAAAGGTGGAAGGTGTTTCAATACCATGAAACCATGATATATGAGGTAAAACAAACTGGTCTTGTTTTGCAATATATGTTTATTTGTATGCAGCTTATTTGCCTTGCTGCTGTACGCATAAGAATTTCACCCTGGATTGAATGAAGTAATATTTATACTGCATGCTGGGTGAATGAGGTGGTCTATAAGTGTATTGTAATTACAATAAAAATCAAATGGAAAAACTGAAGCTAGAAATCCAAGCAAGGTACAACATATTGTAAGTTTACTTTGCGGGCCAATAGAATGTTCATTTACTTTAACACACACTACAATGATCGCGGCTGCTCCTATCTACAAAGCATATTCTCTCCAAGTCAGCTTCCTCGCATTCCTGATTCAGTCTCAGCCAATGACACTCACCAATAGAAGCAACGTCTAAAACTCTTTCAATATGATTGGCGTAATTTCACTGTCAATCATATGTTCTCAAACCCGACTGGTGAAACCAACTGTCAATCATTTGCTATGGGCAGCGCAGCAACTTCGTATTTGTCGTGGCGTAGTATCGCAAGGCGGAGGATGGGCTTTAACGTGTGTCAGGAACGGGAAGGCGGACTGGCGACGACTTAGCTGACTCGCCCGGATAGGGGAATTGGCTAGTTACAGCTGAGACAGCAAGCTGCTTGTGGAGGTTACTCATAAATTCAGGTATATACTAACTCAGGTTTACATTCCGTTGATGTGAAAATGTTTTTTCTGTGTGAAGAATGAGCTGGCGGTGGGCGATAGCGCACGTAGATAGCTAGCCGCCTGTGGTGTGCTGCTGTGTGGTAAGAGTAGGGTAGCTTGCGTGGGGTGGGTTAGCAGACATTTGGGGGCTCTCTGGACGTTCGACAGGAGTCAGGCCGCTCTTTGGTAGTGATTTGTCAAAAATTAAATAGTCCCATTTGCAGGCCACTGGCTGTTTTTGTAGCAGCCTGTTTAGCTTCCGAGCGGCAGTGTTTAGCTAGTAATAGAGATAGCGTCCATAGCTTCCAGTTAGCATAGTTAGCACAACTGTCCACCAGCGTTTTATCAACATATTCGCTAATAAATATATCATAACGTGACCGAGTCATATGTCTGTACCTACGTAAAGAATACTCTGAATGAAGTTATCTAGCGTATTAGGTCTAATGTCTAGTGTGTTTTAGATCCAGTTGCTAAGAAGCTAACAGGCATAGTTATAAAGTCAGGCGACGGTATACAATAACGAGCCGGCTAGGCTATGAGTGATCATTACAGGTATTATCTGTATGGTTCGAATTAAAAAATTCTCAGATAGTTTAAAAATGGTAGCTTGGCTTTCTAGAAAAGAACATTTCTCTTAAACTGTTTTGTGCTGAATGAGGGGAATTGGTCATGGGTTTTTTTGCCTGTAACAATTAGCAGACATGCCCATTGAATAGCGAAGAGAAAGAAACTTGAACTCAAGTTCAACCCCAAGTTCAACATAATTTTGGGACATTATTAACTGCACATGTTTTGATGGGTAGTATGTGTACATTGATTCCGATTTGTTGAATATTTGTAGCCAGGAAGTTCAAGTGTCTCAGCTAACTCCTTCAAGGGCTTATGTATGCCAAAAGACACATGGCGAAACCTTATCTTTATTCTGGGTAACAACATGATTCTTTGAAAAAGACAAACATTTCTCAGCTCACAACACATTCCAGAAATGAAGTCTTGGGTAGGAGGGCCAACATTGAAATGATAAACACGTTGCTTTTTTGTATTACTGCTTTTAGTGGCAGAGTGGAAAAACTGCTTTAACCCCGTAGTTGCTTAAGTGTTTCTTCTGCATTGCATCCCAAAGTTTGCTCACTCAGACTGATTGGTCTGACCATGGTAACTCGGACAGGAAATATTGCAAACTGCAGTTGTTTGTTGAATATGTTATGTTTTAGTTGGCATCACAGTTGGCACTGTTGTTTTATGACCTTAAGACCCCAGTCCATGGCTCCATATGTGTGAAGTCTGGATGTTCTGCTCTTGTCATCATGGAGTATCCTCCAGATTTTCCAGTTTCCCCCCCCCACAGTTCAAAAACATGCCAAGGTGTGACTGTGAATGAATGGTGGGCGTGTTTGTGTGCCCTGCGATGGGTTGGCCCAGTGTAGGGAATTTGAAAAATATTTTGGGGGTGACTATTGCCCCCACTGTCTAAAAAATGGAGCATTTACAAAAACTTTACTTTTTAAAAACAGTAATTCACGCATAAAGCTTGTGTTTAATACGAAATGTGCCCAGATTAAAATGCAAACTACCTTGTGCTAACATGAGTAAATATGAAGCATCATACATTGGTTCCAAAGAGAAGTGTGCAATCATCTGTATGTGTGAGAGAAAGCAGGGGACAGTTCTAACTATTTATGCTTTTATTTGGCTCTTGAAAGCCTTATTATATGTATAATGCATTAGTTTATGGATCCAGTGAAAATTTCATCACTGTCTTTCAAATGAACTAGTTTACAGTCTTTTTTTAAACACCCCCTTTATAAACTGTTGAAGGTCCATTTAAAATATTTGGAAAAATAAAAGGCAGTGTTTAACAACTGTAAATGTAAACCGAGCCCTTCAACAAAATAAAACAAATATTGCTTATTGTGATATTTAACCTATGAGCTGTTCTGCAATGATTTAAAATTAAAGGAAGCAAGTAGTAATTATTCTTTGCCTCCATCAGCTACCTTGAGAAACAAGTGAATGGGGGTGAGTTTCCCGAAGCCTTCTTAACGCTACGTCGTTCGTAACTTTTACCTTTTAACCTATAACTTACGAATGATGTAGCATTAAGAAGACTTCGGGAAACTCACCCCGGTTTGATTTTTTTAGCTGTAAATTCGGGGTGTTTGAGCAACATCATGACTGAAGCTGCTTGTTTACATCCAGTAAGGAATACTATGGTTTAAACACACAAAAGGTATACAGTGGTTCCTCGCTAATCGCGGGAGTTGCGTTCTAAAAATAACTCGCAATAGGCGGAATCCGCGAAGTGGGATTCTTTATTTATATATCGAATATTTTCGTAGTTAAAGCATTGGAAATCTGTTTACGACCTTCTAAATACAGTTTTTAACATTATTTGAGCCCTCTACACATGAAATAACTCCCTTTAGTCACCATTACTTTATGACTGCTGAACACGGAAGCACGATCGGGGAGACGAGGAATCAGGATTGGAGGGTTTATTTGGAATCACTCCAAATGCAGAACACAGGAGCATGTAACATAAAAACATCAATGACAGTCCTGGGGTTATAGACACGGACATGGACTTCAAACTGAATCAAATTGACAGAAAACAGCTGGTCACAATCGGGGTTGCATATGTGGTAAATAAGGGGACGTGGCATACAAGAGGATTGGACAGGCAGGTCATGACAATTACACTCGTATTACCCAAAATATTAGAAAAAATAATGGAAAATAAGAAATATTAGACGTTATAAATATCATTGTTATTATTGTACATTTAATTACGAAGAGCTGAGATGCTTCCGATGCGTAGTGATGTATCATTTTCATTGTCTCGATCAACTTTTTGATCAATAGACAAAAAACTTTGATAGAGTGAAGCCACGAAAGTCGAAGCGCGAAGTGGCGAGGGACGACTGTATTGATATAAACGTTATTGAGCTCCTATATTTCATTTTGAAAATATATCAATGTTAGGGCTGCCACTAACGGCTATTTTTCTATCTTTTGAGACTTTTACGGATCGGTCGAATATCTAAATGAATCATTTTCTTCCAGAAAATCAACTTGACCGTTTAGTTTTATTTTCACAACAATGAGCTACGTCATTACTGGGCTTTAGATAATAGATGCCGGCTTTTTGACATTATTTTCACCCACAATTTGATAAGCAAATTATTAGTATGCTTAACGTACTAATGATGCGTATTGTGACACCCAAAAGTTAGTAATCTGTATAAATTTCGCGTATCCTTATACTTATTAAATTCGGTAAGCAAAACATGCCACGTGTGACTGTTGCGGTAATTTATGGAAGCAATAAGTCAAGCAATGGAAATCAAGTGAAATGAATAAAAGATGGGTTAACTACATTTTTTTTTTTTTTTGAGATCTTGGGGGCAGTTTTGCCCCCACAGTCATGGTTTTTAGGGGCAGTTTGAGATTTCTTGAGATATTTTTGCCATTTGCTCCATTTAATTTCCAACATGCCCCATCCTGAGTTATTCCTTTCCTTGCACCTGTACCTTCCAGGGTAGGCTCTGGATCCCAGCGAGCATGCAGAGGTCAAGCAGGTATAGCAAATGGATGGATGTCATGTTTTCCATGGTGGCAGGACAGTCAGGTTGGTTTAATAGATTTAAAAATCAAAAGTGTTAGCCAGAGCTGCACAGTATCTCGTCACAGTTATATGCTGCATACGCAGATATCATCAGGCCTTCAGATGACTGATGTCAAACATTCGTCCGGATGCCAGCTTTTCAGTATTGTACGGACATTTAATTACAGAGATTCCAGGTCCAGAGAGTACAAATCCAGACCGGGATTTTGTTAGAGGCGACAAGCTGAGTACTCTGTGAGTCTTTATACTGGTTGGTTGAAACAAAATCATGGTCTGGATTTGTACTCTCTGGACCTGAAATCTTCACCTCTGTTTAATTATGCCTACAATTTGGTGAGATTAATAGTGTGCGCTAAACATTAATGAAAGTCATATTGTGACACCCCTAACATAGTAATCTGTATAAATTTGGGGTGTCATTTTTTTTTTTTAACCTTGTTTATCCACAATATCTCCTATTTCAACAGTTGATGTGATTGCTGAGCTGCCGCATTCATAACCACCACTTCAGTGCTTATCTCCGCCATGATATACCAAAACACTACTATGTGGCAAGCTCTGCTAACCGAATTTAATAAACATAAAGAAATGCTAAATTTGTACAGCTTGCTAACATATGGGCATATGCCTCATTAATATTTTAGGTGTGCTGCTAATCTACTTACCAAATTGTGGGATTGTGGGTGTCAGTAACACCAACCCTAGTGATTACTGTGATTACCATATAATTGTGGTGATTGAATGTCATATAATGCACCCAGTTTGAGTATATGGGGTGGGTGGTTTTGAGACGTAAGACACTAGTATCAGAGATGGATGAAGCACTGGGGTTGCTGAAGTTTCTTCATGTCAGCCACATTTTCTCATGGGTAAGTGTGTATCTGTGTGTATTTGTGTGTGTGTTAATGGTTGTCAGGGACACTAGGTTTGTATTACAAATCAATTCCATTCGGCTGTTCTATAGTACTCTTTTAAATGGGAGCTTGGAAATTAAGTTATCGGAATGCGTAAATACATCGTGATATACGATACATCAAGTAACGAATAATATATAGAATATGCCCTTTTTTCCTTCAGATAATCCATACATATTGATGCAGAACACCAGAGTCTCCCTGCATTTCGGTCAGTCAGATGATGGTAATGCAACTAGCTTGATTTAGTCCCATTTTCAGCCGTTCTAGTAAGCAGGGCTATGTCAGCGTGGTTACGGCTCAGGTACGGCTTGCATAATTTACAATGGAAAACCGTCAGTTTGTGGTCTGGCTCAGGTGCAGCTTGGTTCTTGGTGGTAGTGAAAAAGTGCCGTAATGCAGCTTGCAGAAGTAACACTGTGTAGTCTCTGGAAATGGTTATTAAGAAGTGGTCTGTTTTTTTTATCTATCTAGTCTACTATTTTTTATTCTAACCTTTACAAATGTTCATAAATAATTATTAAGAAAATGAAACAGATATTTTTAAAATTTAACAAAAGGAATGGGAGGAAACGTTGCATTTTTTGGTAATAAAATTTTCTTTAAATTTTTTTTCCCCTCAAAAAATATCATGGGAAAATGAATCATGGGCCTAATATCACGAATCGAACCAAATCATGAATTGGGCAAATCGTTACAAGCCTAGTTTCCAAAGGTTCTGTCATGCCAAAGGGAGGGAAGGTGTGGAGTACTCTTAGTTTCAAGTAGCCTGCTTTCAGTTGATCTGATTTCTGCAGGCCGTGTGATGAATAAAACCTAAAAATGGTGCTCTAAATTCCCTGGCCTATACCAACGCTTCCAAGCTGGACAAGCCCAGGCCTGATACAGTAGGGCTTTTCTTTAAAAATAAATTTTCTTTTATTTAGCATTCTTTTCAGAGCTCGTACATGTTCTTAATTTGCATAAGGTAGTGGGCAGGCACATATCAGTGCTCTGCTGTTCCATCTGCTGTGTTCTGGCAGCAGTGAGGAGGTGTGACTTGGGAAGTGCATGATACGAGCAAAATCCCAAGGAAACTAGCCTGGAGTCATACCCTGAATGATGGCGTTTTTGCAGGATGTCACTGTTGTCATTCGTGGATAGAAATTCCAGTCTGGGGTGATGAATACTAGCCAGGCAATATCAGTTACTTCATTAATTAATTACCGCACTTACTGAGAGGGGAGGGCAATGTGGGGTGAACATGACAGATTGGGATTGGACATTGGCAAGTGCTTAGAAAACACTGTAGTGCCTCGCTACCCTTCTTGACTTGTAAGTTGCTTGAGCACACGAGGAAACTGCAAACATCTGAGTCTTTGGTCAACGACATTTTGTCAGTTTATGTGCAACTTTTAAAGATTTGATCTAGCAGTCGTTCCACGTGTCTGAGTTGCTCACCATTTTAAGCTATCGTTTCTCGCCAGGCTTTGTCAGCACCCAAAAGCACATAACCAGTAGCATTTGTGTTTACCTTATCTAATCATTTGTTTGTTCCTATTGTCTGATTCCCAGCCAGAAGAGCTGGTCCATGTGATGTTCAGGAAAGACAGGAGACTTTGGCACAATAAAGAATCTGGAGCCATGTGTGACTGAGGTAAAGTTGTTTAATTTTTCCCTAAGAACAAAGTTTCCCATGTTTATTATCCTATAATAAAGTGTGTGCTCCATGTATACTTACTGATTTAGCTAACTGTCGTTTTCTAAGTTCAACTTATACAGCCTGAAGAACTCCATATTTTTAGCTTTTCTTTTCCAGGTTGTTGTGCATGGATTTTTGAAAATGTTTTCTTGCAGGCTAGGGCTGGGTGTTACGGCAAAGCATTCTATCATTTAAAAAAAAAAATTCATTTTAGTCGATAATTATCACAATATAATTCACTTCATAATGTAATTTGCTTCAACGCTCACTTTTTATTCTTAAAATTCCTTTAGGATTCCTCCCAAGCAGAATCAGAGCATAAAAAAATGGCCACAAATGAATGGGCCACAAGCTGTCATCTCATTTTAATGAGATGACACCACATGATGGTGGCGCAGGAGGTAGCACTATCGTTCGGCAACTGTAGGGTTGCAGGTTCGAGCCCTGGTTCCTCCTGACCC
>JAODUD010000107.1:26881061-26906068 GCA_026784285.1 Stomatorhinus walkeri
ATATATATTTTTTTTTTTTTGTCTTTCTTTTTTTCAGGTGTAATAATAAACAACTGCAAATGTGAGGCCTGTTGCTGGGCTTTTTCTCTGATTGTATCATAGTATTTCCAGTTTTAGTTGGCACAAGTTCTCAGCAGAGTTTACGATTCACATCACCAGTCTGTTCTGTGTCAGACTTTAAATAGCCAAAGTACCATCGCACCGCCAACGTATTTTTACCTTGTTTATCCACATTATCTCCTTCTTTAAAGATGCTGCCATGCTGTGCTGTTGCTTTCTTCACCGACATTTGAGGCTTCCTCTGAGCGAATGCTTATCTCTCCCATGTCTCGTGTGTATTGTGCCGTGTTCCGTTAACTCAACCAACCTTTCTATGTTTGCTGGCAATTCCTAAAAGACTACCATGTGATTGGTTGGAATTGCATTAATTTTTGGCAAATGATAGGCTGATGTGTGCTGTCTGTTAGTTTATCATTTTCTTATAGTTTTTATATTTTATATCACGATAAATGTATATGTTGTTTATAGGGATGTTTTTTCCTTTCGTATTTGATTCCAATACACAACCACTGATAAAGATACAGATTCTGAAACAAAAACTCTTTTTACTTTAATATTTTAATATAATAAAATATAATATTAATATTTATACTTTATAATTTTTAAACTAGTAAATCCAAATGAAGAAAATCTAAATTTTGGCTACTAGAAACATGCATAACATACTGTATACACCTAGTCTGTATATCTTGTTTTGAGCATTTTTGAAGTATTTGCAGTTCAATTTTATTTGCCGATACTGATATTTGGATTGGTGAATCTCTAATTGTTTATCGCCTGACTCTACTGCAGGCACAGTTCACAGGTGTAGATCTATTTTACAACAATATTATTTTATAAATATGGGTGAAAATGTGGCTTGTCACAGTGTCACCATTGCACTTTTCATCTTGTACTCTGTTCATATATCGAGCTGCCAAAATTATCATTGATTAATCATGACAATCAACAAATCGACTATTTGGGCCAAAACACAAGGTTTAAATAAAAATGCAAATGCTTTATTGGAAAAACATAAAGGTGTTTTTTTTTTTTATCTAGTTGTAATAAAACATTTCCGTAGTAGTGGAAATATAGTATTTTCAGCAGCAATGCTACCCTGGTATTTTGAAATCTGAGCGATAAAAATTCATTGGGAGGGGGGGTCCTATCTAATTATGTCGCTGAAATTTCAAAATACCATGGTGTACCATATTACTACAATATTACCCAAGCCTAATAACTGTTCATAAAAGTTTACCCATTTGATTACTTTGCTTGTATTTCTTTGTTGCTATACCTCTGCCCTCTGCTGGTCTGGTGGAATTTTAATGCCGTACACATGCACCTACCTGCAACCATCTGTGTCCACGAACAAATGTCGTACATACACAAGAGGCCGTGTGTGGACCATAACGGCACAGAAAAGTGAAATATGAACTATGCTTAACATCAGTATTAATGTTGCTAGTACAATTTTATATAACAAATTGCAAGAATGCAAACGATCTGACAAAACTCGTTGTCCGTTATGGTCAAACCATCCACATCTTGGGGGTTAGGTGTGCAGGCCCACCAAAATGGCAGAGAAAGATACAAGAACAGTGACAAAGATCACTGTGAGATCAACGAAAAACATCACATGAGGGGCTGCAGTAAACACGCTTGGGGCCTATTTTCCACCAGTGCAAAGTGGTTTTGCTAGTTATGTACCAGCGCATTTTTTTCCACAGCATGTGTGCACCTCTTCAAAATAGCAAATGATTTTGCGCCCACATTCTACTTGTAGGAGTGGTGTTTTTTAAATGAGGCAGAGCAGGGAGCATTGTCAGCCCATTGCTGTTTAATTTAGTATTATTTACATTTTTATTGATATTTAACAACAAAAACAGAGCCAGATCAATATACAGACGACACCCACAACAAACATTTAAACGCATTGCTGGTTTAAGGCAGTGCAATGTCATTGTGCTTTTAATCAACAAAAACTATGTCTAAAGTCAGTGGCGCATTGTTAAACGGTATTCAAGTGGCGCGTTTTAGAAGTGTGTGGGTGCATGATGCTCATTATTGACATCGGTATGTGCTCGCGATGCACTAATGGTTTTTCATTTCATTTATATATGTTTTTATATAAAGTACATCTGGTCCTGTCATACAATCATTCTGTTCAATAAAACACCAAAAGAAAATCAATATACAGATTACGAATGAGATGCGTTCCGAATGGCCGTTTGTAAGTCTTTATTCAACAAGGGTATACATAAGTACAAAGAACTAGGGTGCTGGGAGTACGCACTCTATGCTGCTGTGTGGTGTAAGTAGCGGCCAAAAGTTGTACACCCTGGAATTGGCGCGCAGAAAAAAAACATTGATGTTGCGGACAGAAACGGGAGCCCAATGAAGACAATTTGGACTTGCAGTCCTCTTCGTTGGTATGTCTGAAAGTTCGTAAGTTGAAAGTTCTTAAGTAGAGGAGCATCTATATTATGTAAGGAACAAACCGTATCATTTAAAAATCTTTCGATTTCATTATCAGAATTAAGCACGTACTGTAATTGAAAGGACATTTGGAAAATGTGTTTCAGATGTTTAGATAAGTCAGATGGAACATTGCAATATAGCCTCAGAAGATCATGCCATTCTTTGTGGCATGTTGTATGTTGCGTAACATTGCCATGCATGATGGATGTCTGCAGGACGTAAATGAAGACACGTTAGAGGACTTTAGAAGGCGTGTTGCTGAATTGCATGTACCGATACCAACAACAGGGTGTATACTGGCAGCAGCGCGGGCAAGGAGGGATCACTAGCAGAATAGCTGAATTGTCAAATTTCAAAACACCTTAAGGACTGTAGGTTTGTTTTGTTTGAATAGTTTTTATTTATATATATTTATTTTATTTATTTATATTTATTTTATTTATATATTTTTTATTATTTATACATACAAGCATAATAAAGTCACTGTTTCCAGTTCCATTTTGCACTTTACACTTTGCATTACATTGTTAAAGTAGAACCCTTGGTATTCTCCAAAGCAGCACTGTAAATATATTTCACGCATTTGAGTTACTAAACCATTTTATGTGCTGTCTGTTGCTTTTGCAAAACTGACCAAATATTCCCATTTAATCTCTCATGCTGACCCCTGTGATATTGAAACGGTGATGAGGAAAGTTGCGATGCAGAAGGGTTGGGTGTATTTTTATTACCCATTCGATTATTTACGTTATTGATTAGTTGTTGTAACTCCTGTAATATAGTTTATGCTGCTCTTTTTACTCACTCAGTGGCCTCATTATTCATTGTGTTTGCTCTTTAATGTTATTGGTCAGCATTAGCAGTTGGCTGAAGTGAAGTCACTGAGCATTTTCTTATTCTCATTTGGTCAGAAAATGTAATTAAGCTAAAGCAATTCCAGTAATACTCCCTATCCCACATCCCAGCAAACTGGAGTTTTACATGGTTTTGTCAAACCCAGCTGTTTCTTTAAACATTTGACTTCAAAGATTTGTGGTAAGGATCTGTTTTCTAAAAAGTGTGGTAGTCAGTGCCGTTTTGTACTCGCTACTTTCTTGGCAGTGGACTGAACTTAACTTCAGTACACACCTGCTGGATTGCAAAGGGATGGAATATTTCCGTAAACTTTTCAGAAATTTTCCATGGGAAGTTAAGATGGGAAATATTGAAATCCAAGGAACTCCACGTAAGCTGACGGATATGACAAAGCAAGCTGTATGAATAATGCAACATAGAATATGACTTATAAGCAGTGCGTTTTGATGCAGATGCTTATTTTGGGGTGTTTTTACACACATAATTACTCACAAGCGGTCGGTTACACAATGATATCACTATTAGTGCTTTCCCATTTTCTTTCCCTGTCATAGGCTAACCTGCAGTTTTGCAAATTTTCAGTTTATTCCCATTAATTCCCATGTATTCCCGTAATTTCTCATATACTTCTGTTAATTCTCATGGAAAGTTTACAACTTTGAAAATTCCCAGAAGTCTAGTACAGAACTTATCAGATAACCTTATTTCTACTAGTTAAATAAATGTCTTCATGAAACCATCCTTTTTTTTAGTCAATTACATGTCAAACTCTATCAATAGAAAAAGGAGAATAGGCATTTTCAGTCAAGTAGAAAGTCACGGTCGTCAAAAAATGGACACGTGGTTTTCATAGGACAGAAGCGATGTGTTGAGGATGTCCATTGAATCTCTGCCAAAATCCCTGGGCCACTGATAGGTGTGGGTGGAATGTTAGTCATATCTCTCTACATTAGGATTCAAATAGCCCCTCAACCTGGCTATGAGAGCTTCCTCCAGCAAATGGTGCCACTAAAATCTAGAGTGTAACTGACAAATGTACAGTACACAATTTTAGTCTCAAGCCTGATTGTCTAGGTACAAATAGCCATCCCAATGAATGCAGCAGATATTATTTAACCAGTGTTGTACTATGTATATTTGGAAGGTGAGTAGGATATTGAAATAACCAGAAGTTTCCTACTGCTGCTGTTGAATAGGTTTTTAAATCTGATTTCCTAGTGTTTGGGATTTTTCCTGATTTATTTCACTGAACTGCAAAACTTTATATTAGTTTAGTACAAAGGTCATCATTATGAAATGCTGAAACAAAAACAAATATATTGTTAATCTAAGTTAAAACAAATCTAATAGTACAAGTGAGACATGAAAACTTAAACTAAAATGAAACAAACTCTGAAACTGACTAAAATAAACATGAGTAGAAACGAAAATGTTTCTATTCTTACTTTCTGTTTTTGAGTTTAAAACCCTGCTTATAGGTTACTCTCTGCTAGATGTCCTTTCTCTAAATAATTGGTGGTGAACATAGCCTTTGATAAATGTCTCAAATAGACCACCTTGAGATGTTTGTGTACCTAGTGTCGCGCTTTGTAAGATATAATAATGTAATGTAATTAATTCAATTCAAAAATATTTATAGTAAGTGATCTAGAAATGTACTTGCATTTCAGGTGAAATAATTAGATTAGGAATGGGTGATACCCCTGGAAAAGACTTCAGGCCATATTTACTAACTGCTTGCACAAGCCCCGATCCTCTTTTGTTACTAAAATAGTACTGTTAGGATTTACTAAAGACATGCAATGAAAAGTTAGCGTTGGAAAAGCATTGATGCAGTTAATTTTGCGACTGACCATTTTGCATACGCATTTGTAGGAGTTCCCTTTCAAAGCGCCAAATTTGGGGAGGACAGGCATGAATCACACAATGTGATTTATTTGGGTTTGCGGTAGGCAATTTTACTGGAAATTGAGCCTTTTTTTAATGCTGGGACACACGGCCAAGTGTACATGAGCATAAACCTTTGTTTAGTGATGGGCGATGTGACCAAAAATTTGTATTATGTTTATTTGTAAAGATTCTGGTGGTTTCATAGTATATATCATGTTTGTTTTTTCACCCAAGTTCACCCTAACCACAGCAGCAAGCGTATACACCAATAAATTCTGCTTCTGAATGTTTTTAAACCAACATGTTTTTCTAGATTACTAATGTATATTCAGCTTGATGGCAACTAATATGCATTTTTTTAAAGTTATGGTTAAACAGGGTTGTACCAGATGATTATGCAACACAGATTAAATGTCAGAGCTGTTGATCTGAAATATCTGCCCTCTGGTGCTCAGCCAATAGCAGCATCACTGCCCCTCATGTGCCATCGCTAGTTAGCGTTACCCTTGCTCAGTCAGCAGACACCTACCGTTGGCTAGTAGCTACCTTAAACGCTGTTAAAATTACCTCACCCACAACTATTTAGTACTAATGACAAAATAGCTTAAGCCTGTTTTATGGTCACTCGTTTGCCAAAAAATAGTATTTACTGCATAATGTTTCAGTTTTTAATGTGAAATGTGCCCAGATTCAAATGCAAACGGTAATCATCCACCTTGTGCCAACACGAGTAAATAAAAAAGCATATTACTGCTCTTCCACTGAGAGAAACGGTGTAATCATGTGTATGTGAGAGAAAGCAGGGGACAGTTCTATTTAGCTTTTATTTAGATGTTAATAGCTTTTTATATGTATCGTGCATCATTTTATAGATAAAGTGAAAGCTTCATCACAGTCTTTCAAATGAACTAGTTTACAGTCTTTTTTTAAACATCCCCTTTAGAAGCTGTTGAAGGTCTCTTAAAAATATTTGGGAAAATAAAGGCAGTGTTTTACAACTGTAAAAGCAAACTGGTCCTTTCAACAAAATAAATATTGCAAATTACAATATCAACAATTAACATGTGAGCTGTTCTGCAGTGTTTTAAAATGAAACGAAACGAGTACAATTGATTCTTTGCCTCCATCAGCTACTTTGATTCAACTCCTTGCGCTAATTACCACGCAGCTCTTGAGCAGAATCATTTATGGTAATGAATCTTTTGTGATGCTACAGGGAAAGAACTAAGATACGCTGAGCTCTGGCCCTCCTGGGCATTGATACCCCATCTACTGTATAGCCATCCCCTTAGAAGATATTTGTTTTTTGGATAAATGCCTTTATTAAAAAAAATTAAGTTGGCCTCTGCCAAGCAGCATTACATATTATTACGTAATTACTGTTACATGTTACCTAAAATTGTGTGCGTATGTAGTGTGATAAACAGCGCTATTTGTATAAGTGTGTTGAGACGGAAATGAAATAAAATGAAATTAGTAAAAATCAAATTTAGAGATCAGTGGTCATTGTTGACACACCACAGTGCACAACAACGAAATGTGTCATCTGCATTTAACCCATATGTGACATAGCAGGGGGCAGCTGATTCAGCGCCCGGAGAGCAGTGCTTGGGGGTGGTACATTACTCAGGGTAGCAGTGGCGCCTTGCTGGTTGGGGATTCAAACCTGCATTCTTTCAATTATAAGTGCGCTTCCCTAACCATTAAGACACCACTGCCCAAAGAATGGCTTAATGTACTATTAAGATATTGACCTAAACTGGCAAAATATACATTTAAAATAATATATAAAAATAATATATTTTTCTTTCTTTGAAAATAGTTGTTGCCCCTTGATCTTGGTGTTTAGAGGCATTTTGAGATTTTTTTGAGCCATTTTATCTCTTCCGCTGCTTCCCATTCTGATGCTGCGGTTCGCATTATGCAATATCATTTGTATGTTTTTTTCGTTCAGAAAATTATTAAAGATGGACACAAACTATTGTGGTCTTATAATGGTAAAATTATTTTTAAAGGATGTCAGATTACATTTGTTTAAGCATTCTTAACATTCAGGGAAGGGGTATTCAATGAAAGTTTGCACAGTTATGGTTATTTGTGACTTGAATTTCATATAGGTATGTAGTAGTGTTTCCTGAAAGTTCCATGTACACAAGAGTTAAGGCATTAAGTCATATAGTTAACACGACAGATGTGTATAGCTATCTAACAAGACATCGCCCAGATGTGCTGCTGCCATCCCTTCTGCCAAAGCATGCATGTGCGCCTTCTCCATGCAAAACAATTACGAACTCCACTTACTTTGTTTTGACATGTATTTTTAACTTGGTCCTTCTGAGATATGAGTTTTAGGCTTGTCTGTTTTTGTTTTCAAGTCTTTGTCTTCTTTTTCCTCTTTGAGTTTTGAAAAAGTCAGGTTGGCTTTGTTTTTAAGGAGCTATGACCCCGATGTTCCTTAAAGAAAAAGATACAAGCCCTTGGCCTTTTCTTAAGTGTTTTACACAATTTCTTTTCAGTGATTGCAGTTTTAAATTTGTGATCAATTTAAAGCTTTCTAAACATCTCTGAATATGTGGAATGCTGCTATATTGTTTGTCATATCTTATTCCTCTCGAATTGATACTGAATGGAATCAGATTGAACTGAATTGAATCGTTATCTACTGACTCAGAAGCAAATGGAATTGGGGCATCTGTGCCAATACCCAGCCCTAGAACCTGGCTTGACAGGAATTGTTTGATTAGGTTAATATTGACAGCAACATTTTTTTTTTACCTGTATATTTAGCGCCATAGAGACATGTCATATTGATTTTTACCGTATATTTAACTTGGTAACAACATGTTTGCTTAACTGACATGATTTTAATATTTATTACCATGATTAATTGATAATACTAGGGATTTACCAATATGCGTTTAATTGCAGGCCTAATTATAATACGCAATTCAAATTATCAGGCACAGACTGGAGCAGTAGCTATAAGTACTATAATGCTGAACAGTTATATATGGAAAATTGCAATAAAGTTTTTGGTAAGAAACGTTCTCACAGTTAATAAGGGTCCACTTTTAATACACTATACAGTTATACATAGCGCTTCTAGCAGCAAACAATATGATATTATTGGCAGAGACCAATTGAAGTGTTACAGCTGTTGTTTCAGGTATACGGTATGGCGGTTTATGAAAAATTCATACCATACGGGAGCTTAAAACCGGAATATCAGCCAAAATGATCTATGCTTATGTTCGTCTGATTGCAACAAGCTGTGTCTGTGTTGTTAATAGATCACCAGCTTCCTCACCAGATCTGCTTGTTTGCAACCCTACCATAATTTGTGCTACCCTTGGTAGATTGAGGTGGTCATTATTTAAATCGACCGACTGAGCCTGTGTTTATCAATTTTTAATAGATCACTGACAGAACTGGCCACTCACTGGCACTATTTTTTGATTGTGTGCACGCTGGTTTACCCTGTTTAGTAAATATGGCCCTTTGAGATACACAATATATATATATCAATTAAAATATCGGTATCAGCTGATAACCTGATTTTTAATGGGTATCAGCATATGTCCGATGTGTCACTCTTGGCTAATATCTAAACTTTATGAATTTTCAAAGTTTACACGACCAGAGCTAAAAGCATAACTATACTAATGGAGATGATTGCAGTGGTTGACCAGCCATTTTCAGTAAGGGAGCATGAGTGATTATATCAGACCATTCACCACTTAAATGTCACAAGTACCAGCCTGTGACATGCTTTTAATTCACTATCAAACCTGGCCGGGCAGATCGGTCTTTTGTTTTCCACAGAATAAAAAAACACTATGTAAAGTAATTTCATAAGCTCAACTAGTTTCATCACCAGCATTCGTAATACGCACATATCTATAATGGGTAAGCCACAATTTCTGCATTTGTAAGTGCACCCCCTGCAAAGATCCCCCTTGATATATTTTTTAACTTTGCCGCTAGGAATGACAAGCAGGTTGTGTAAATTGCTGGCCTTTATACTGCTGGTTGCTGCTAAAATTAAGTCTGTTCCTTGAACAGACGGACACTGCTACAACATGACTGAGAGGAGTCATGAAATAAAAATGTTTTTCTGTAGGGCGGGGGTACTGAATCGGCATACAGAGCAATGTAATCATTGACTGTAGAATGAGTGCACTTTTTCTTTTTGGCAAAAAAATTTGTGTAATTTTGCATTAGCTTGTCCAGTTTTACTGAAATTTAATGTCTCATCTTAATATACCTTATTTATAGTAGTTTGTTAATCTGAATATTTAACTTGTTTTTCTGGACACCACTCCTGTCAGGGATGTGCCATGGGCTACGACGTCGCCAGGTTCCAAGGTGAGGTGGATGAAGACCTGCTTTGCCCCATCTGTAGCGGGGTCCTAGAAGAGCCAGTGCAGGTCAGTCTGACTTTACCTTGTTCTTTTCACCTGGGATGCCGGAATCCTCTCTGTTGTTATAGCCCTGGTGTTTATTGCGCATGTTCAACAGCGTGCATATTTTGCTTTAAAGGAAGTTTCAATCCATCAAACGAACAGGAGTTTATGCAGTCTCTGAATAACATAAAATATAAAGTCAGGCATCAGTATAATTTATTTGTGATTTTGCATATTGCACGTGCAAATTTGGATGCCACAAATGCCATTTCATGTTACATCTAGATGTTTTGAATAGCCAGCCAAGGATCTGTCTATTCTTTTTGTATTTTTTCTCCATTAATGTTAACATATTGGTATTACGGCTGCGACTAATAACTATTTTTCTGTAGATTAATCTGTTGACTGTTTTATCGATTTGTCGATTAATCGAATGTGGTGCCCAAACATTAGTAATCAGTATAAATTTGTAGTATCCTCATGCTTGATAAATTCAGTTAGTGTAGCATGCCACAAGCAACACAAGTGATAAACATTGATGTCGCGATGAAGGAAGGGATGGATCAGCAGCCATCTTTTAAAAGAGTAGATACTGTGGTTAAGCAAGGTAAAAAGACTAAAAAGATGTTGCTGGTTTGGCAGTACTTTTTGCAGATTAAAGTCCAACATTTTTTTTTTTTGTAAATATGGTTATCCTTTTTATTTCGTTTCAGAAATTATTTTCTTCTATTTAGTGTTAGTTTTCATTTCAGTTTTATGTTGCGATGACAACACTTGTCCCAACAAGTCCAGTGTGCACAAATGCACAGACAGTCAATGTAGAATAAGCCCAGATTTTATCTTAAGCATTTTCACTTGAAGATTCTAATATAGCAGACTTTATGAGTGTATTTAGCAGCTACATGGTCAAAAGATATTAAAACACTCTCTGTTCTAATTCTTACTTAATAAACATGAATAGGCAACACTTTGGTGGCGGTGCCTCCTGTGGCGGTCCATCATCCCGAACAGCGCCTGTGAGTTTCTTCAGGTGCTCGTGCATAGCGCTCGTACCTCTATGGTATGCCATCGCACTGTGCACAGTGTAAAACCACCCTTTTGTTTTGTAATAATTTGATCTACTCGTAATTATTTTGTGATATTAAAGAAAAACATTTGTTGTGCTGAATTGAAGCATTTTATAAATAAAGGTAATCTTGTAGTTGCAATATTTCCTGTGGTGCTGGCTGTCACGCATCCTTTAGCAGATTTGTGCATTACTGTCTTACCGATGTGTTCCTTTCTTTAAATTCATTTCTTCAGATGATTCCTCTGTAGGTGTAGCTGAATGTTCAGCGCAGTGTTTTCTTAGGTTGAAGTAGTTCTCCAAAGCTTAAGGTGTGCTAAGGTTTTCTTTTGCACATTTTACACTTCTGTGATCAGTTCGTAGAAAAAGATTCCTTCTGATTCCTCTGACAGACCAGCATTTTCTAAGTTGCACTGTACTGAGAACCTGTAAACCAACTACATAATTTTTTTGGCAGCTCTGTCAAATATTTATTGGTTCTCCTAATCACTTTAAATGTCCTCGACACTTGGTTGAAACTTATTTTGTTTAATGGTGCACTGATGTGGAAATTTTGACTGCGGTTACTGTTATAGGATTATAGTAAGTCAGTTTGTGAAATTTCTTCCCTGCTAGATACTCCACGGTCAACTGTAAGTGGTATAATGGCAAAGTGGAAATGTTTAGGAACAACAGAATTTCAGCTACTAAGTGGCAGACCATGTACTTGTGCTAGCAGTGAAGTTTGCTGAGTGGTGGTAGCGGAGAATCAGATGGTCTATCAGAATCTGATGGACTATCTTGCAGGCTTGATCTTGCCCATGGACCAGTACTATGAGACCTCTGCTAAGTAATGAGTGAGTCCTCTACTACAGAAAATGGTTTATCATCCAATGAAATAATTCCTTTATTTTAGTAGTTATATTTTTCATGGGGACTGGCAGTGATTAAACCATGAGTTTGTTTCTTCATGTTAAGTTTTACTGTATTTTCAGTCTCTGATACTTGGTTGGTTATATTTTACTTGCAATATCCAATCTACAAAGACTGTTAAGAATTGCGCTCAAGATTAAGTCTGGTGGGGTGTCATTTTGGGGGTGGGTGGGGTGTCTGTATATGCAACCTTCATGCTCATCCGTGCGTCTGGCTTCCAACCACAAGGGTGACTGCAGTCTTCAGTGTTGTTCAAGGGTTTCGTACAGCGAGTGAGACCGAGCAAGTGCCGGAAGCCGCATGCAGTGTTACCATCCACTTCCTTTTTGTTTAACGTCTACAGACTTTTGTAAGTAGAGTCACACACGGATCCCTGAATTCACAGAAAATGGCAAATGTCAGCCATTGCTGTAGACAGGAAAAGGGGGTAGTTTCATGAAGGCTGAAAGGCAGAAGAGCTGATGTTTCGAATGTTAAAAAAAATGGAGGAAGTGGGAAACGGCTGTGAATATTCAATTTCCAGTGTTGCTTTTACCCCCCTCCCCCTCAGTCCATCTGCCCTTGCATTTCATTGCTGGAGGGGTTACATTCCTTCAGGGCTCCTAACGAACCACCAAATAAAGGTGCTGAGTAAAGCGTAAGGCTTTGTTCTGGCCTTAGCCCTCTTGTTAGTGTGATTAAGCACTTGCATCACTGCTATTTTCAGCCGACTGCCAGCAGGTTTAGCTAAGGCATGCCTCACAGCCTCCCTTCATTTGTTGATGGGTGAAATTAGATCATGCTTACATAAATGTTGGATTGGGAGGGTGCTCGTCTTTCATCATCATCATCATCATCATCGTCATTTTACGTGT
This sequence comes from Stomatorhinus walkeri, assembly GCA_026784285.1. NCBI lineage: Eukaryota > Metazoa > Chordata > Actinopteri > Osteoglossiformes > Mormyridae > Stomatorhinus > Stomatorhinus walkeri. Next base: position 26,893,565 of record JAODUD010000107.1, read on the forward strand.
CAGGAAATGACAGAAATCAGAGGGCAAACAAACCAGAACACGACTGTAGCATAAATAGTGATAAGAAACTACAGTTCAAGAAACAACGACAGCCTGTCGGCTGAAGTGCCTGAGCTTTATGTGGTTCTATTTTATTAAGTACAGAAGTGGTGTATTCAGTGGTTATTTATAAAGGACCGAACATGGGTCTGAAACTCGGGTCCCGGTGGGTGTGTGTTCCAGGGAACGAAGTCTGGCAGCACTATTAAAGAGCTGCATTAATAGTACAGATAACTGGACCAGTTAAGCCAGAGGGACGGTTTAGAATGAAAACAAGGCCTGCAAGGAATTGAGTCTGGGGCCCCTGGTATACAGAGGAAGTTGCTGGTTGGGAGGGGACTTTTTGTAACGCTCATAAGGTGCTTTGTTTGGAAGAGCTGCACTCTTGCATGTTTTAAGGCAGAACCTGCTGCTCCCTTACACCTCTTACTCCTGCAGGCTCCTCACTGCGAGCATGCCTTCTGCAATGCCTGCATCACCCAGTGGTTCACGCAGCAGCAGATCTGTCCGGTGGACCGCTCCGTCGTCACACTGGCCCACCTGCGGCCCGTACCCCGCATCATGCGCAACATGCTGTCCAAGTTGCAGATCGCCTGCGAAAACGCCGGCTTCGGGTGCAAGGCTGTGCTACGGCTCGACCAGCTGCAGTCGCACCTCAAGGATTGCGAGCACAACCCCAAGAGGCCCGTCACCTGTGAGGAGGGCTGTGGGTGAGTTTTCTGGAGGGTTGATGGTTCATGGTATACTTGTTCACAGGGACCTTAAACTCGATTAGACCATGACATGAAAACACAACAGACATTCTAGCTGTCTGTGTGAGCTTTCACTTCCACTACTTTATCGACCCACACAGGCTTGAGATGCCGAAAGACGAGCTGCCCAACCACAACTGCATCAAGCACCTGCTCTGCATGGTGCAGCAGCAGCAGTCTAAGATCGCAGAGCTGGAGAAGACCGCGGCTGAGCACAAGCACCAGCTGGCAGAGCAGGTCAGCGACAAATGTGGCTTGAGGGGGTATGGTGGCCACACACGGGCTTGTCATGATCTTGTTGGTCCCTGTCCCTCGTCCTTTTGATGTATGTTTGTCATACTTTTCTTTGGAGCAGAAACGGGACATCCAGTTGCTGAAGGCCTACATGAGGGCTATACGCAATGCCAACCCCAACCTGCAGAACCTGGAGGAGACCATAGAGTACAATGAGATCCTGGAGTGAGTAACTTCACTCTCTTAACAGTATATATTAGTGGGTGTTTTTATTCCTAACCCCTATCTGTGTGTGTGCATTCTGGTTCTCCAGCCCTGTTCACCCCATTCCCTCTTCTTTTCCAATCCAAGGTGGGTGAACTCGCTGCAGCCGGCCCGGGTGACGCGTTGGGGTGGCATGATCTCCACGCCGGACGCCGTGCTGCAGGCGGTGATCAAGCGCTCCCTGATTGACAGCGGCTGCCCGCTGTCCATCGTCAACGACCTGATCGAGAACGCCCACGAGCGCAGCTGGCCGCAGGGCCTGGCCACGCTGGAGACACGGCAGATGAACCGGCGCTACTACGAGAACTATGTGGCGAAGCGCATCCCGGGCAAGCAGGCGGTGGTGGTGATGGCCTGCGAGAACCAGCACATGGGCGAGGACATGATCCTGGAGCCGGGGCTGGTCATGATCTTCGCCCACGGGGTGGAGGAGATCCTATAGGGCAGAGAGGAGGAAGGTTGGGGAGAGGCAGGTCAAGAACACAATGCTCCGCTCCCTTCTCTCCCCCATCAAACATTAACAGTCTCCCAGGTTCCGATTTTCTGTGGAGGTCAGCTGAATGAAGGATGAAGGTGGCAACTGGACAGCACTGATGGAAGAGCAACATTCCCCCCTCAGCCAGTAAACCTTCATAAAACAGGACTGAATACACAGCAATGTCTCTAGCGTTTGTCTATGCACATACAGTTTTAGTAAATGTGAACCAGAGTAAAATGACTGACAGTGAAACCTACACTAAAGCTTGATCTGCTCTCTGTACCTCTCTAGAGCTGTCTTCAGCTACGTCTACTCAGGCTTGCAGTACTTATTTTTATGACCTACTTCCAATTACATGGACAGGCTACAATAAAACATTACAATAAACGATAAGGGCCTAAATGCATAGTACTGCTGTATCTACACTTGATGCTCAATATAATCTAATCAGTCTCTTATTCTGACGTTGTTGTTTCTGAGCACTAGTGCAGCAGGACCTCTGGACGCTTTAAGCTGAAGGCTCAGGAGCTCCGTGTTCTCGGCTCAGCTCCACTGTAGCGCAGAAACGGGCTGTTCACGGCTGGCAAACTGCAGGGCCTGCAATGCAGCAGAATGACAAGAGGGGAGGCAATGAAAATGAGGAAATCACACCACAGTCTGACCCCTCTCTCCCCAGCCCATTTTTTATTGACCCGGCCTGTGGTGAGGTCTGTGTTGAACCAATTTCTCAAGAGATCACTGGGATTTTACTCACCTAGATCTGCCAGGAGGAATTTTATAGTAGTAATTCTGATCTCTTTTATCTTTCGTTGTTTTTACCACAAATCACAGACTCTGCCACCATGTGTCGTCCAATATTCTACTCATTTCACATCAGAAAACACTTATTTAAGCAGCAGATGGGTAGTATGAACAGGGCTGGGGTCCATCCCCTCCAAGAGTGACTATAGGTGAAGATTGTCACCTATAGCCATTTTGGAATCGTTGTGTTGGAAATGTGAAGCCTTTCAAAGAGAAGATGTGATTCTCGTTTTTTTCTTGTTCTCACCAAAGCTGTTGTGAAGGGTTTGGGAGAATGGTTGCTGCATCTCTGTCTGCCACAGTTTGTCTCTCTGAGCCAACATGAAGTCTTTCAACATGTGATGTAAGCCAAGTGGAAAATGAGCCAAACCTAACATGCCTTTTACTCTGAGATGAAGCACTTTCCCCATTGTAATCCATGGTTAAAATGGGGAAACTTGACGTGAACTGAATTGTTGGTATGAAGTCTCTGGGAATCTGGAACCGGTGGACCACCCCTCCCACCCTCCACCTCAGTCAGTGGAGTGTAGGTGGTCTTTGTATTGTTCATTAAAATGTTATGGCCATTTGCCATGCTATATTTTTCCATGAACACTTATCAAGGTTGATTTTTGTGTATGAAGTTGTTTTGTGTGCAGTTGATTCATCTTACAGTAAACGAAGGTGTGTTTATGTGTTTTCTTGGATTTTTCCTTGTAGTTAAGAAGAAATGGGTCAGGTTGCAACTGTTTGTGTTCTTTTGTACATCTTAACTCGCATTGCTATTCTCCATTTTGTTTAAGCCTTCAGTCAGTGTGGATGTATTGTTAAAGTATAGTACAAAAACATCCAACAGAATTTTTGCCTCTAAACTAGGCAGGGAAAAGTCTTAATACATTGTTTTACGGTCAGTAAGCCCATGCTGCAGTCAATGTAGATGTTGAGAACCACTACTCTAGAACCTTTTTTGACCCAATTTTTACCATGCCAGCTCAGTCATGGCCCTATATCCAGTATGTTTAAATTAAAGCTATGATCAAGAATGCAATTCACTCTGCAATTTATGCCAATCAATGCCTATCGCACAGATTTGATTGGATGTGCCAGTGAACTTTAAATTAAGCATCTGTGGTTTGGTTTCTTGGATTGGCTGAGTTTTGTGGTAAGAGTCTGCAAATCAATTAATATGGGTTAATTCTAGGATTGGGGCTAGGAAATATGATCATGGGTCAGCATAGGAGCTAACTGGTTTTAAAAGACAGTGGTACCTCAGTATATGTCCGCTTTGGATGCGAAAAGTTTTGTTTGATATACAACCTTTGTTTGGAGTACGAATCATGTGCTAGAACTTGTATGGGTCAAAATGAGTCACAACACCATGCGCTGCCCTTGTTTAGCTCTCAAGAAAAAGCCAGATCTGCACACCAGCTTCAGTATGCCAGTTGCTACCATTCAGTGAACAACCTGAGCTATAACTTTTCATTTATTTTATCTAATTGCTTTTGTATTTACATATTATAGTATTAAGCAGTGTTTAATTTATTTTATAAAACCCCATTAAAGTATAATATGCCAATAACAATAGGATTTTTTATTTCAAGGGAACGGAGTAATCATTTTCCCTTTATTTCTTACAGGAAAAATTTGTTTGATATACGTCCCGTTTGGTATAAGTCCAAGGATCTGGAAAGGATTAAATATGTATACTGAAGTACCACTGTATTTACATTGCTAACTCTGCCTGGCAACCCTTTCAGAACTTGTTGTGCGGGTTGAGAATCTGTTATAGAGCAGGGATCCCCAACTATTTTCCCCCAAGGGCCAAATTCCATCAGCAACACTAAGCCAATTCTACTATGTCCAAAAAACTTTGCTGACTAGGGTAGGGGGACGATCACATAGTCTAGATTTGGTTAAATTTCAGGTCAAGTATGATGAATAACAGTTCTTGATGCAGATAAAGCTTTGCCGTATGGTACTATGTTGATGGCATCCTGTTTCTCAGCCTTATCTCGATTTGGACTGCCACAGGGGCTGCGGTAGTTGGATCATATTTTTTTTCTTCGTGGGAGCATTAATCGATTAGTGATACGAGTAAGATCCTGACAGTTGTACAACCTAAGAGACTTTAAAACATTTGGGACGTGCTGTCTGATTATGCATTCAGTGAAGTGCTTTTTGTTTCCTGATGTTTGCCAGAATTTGGAGTTCTGCCATTGGATATAATCTTCCGATGGATTTAGATATTGGCTCGGAAATGAAAGAAACTGACTGTCATGAGACTGGCGGATCATGTCCATGCATCTGATTTGCCTTTGTGATAAGTTAGGGATAAACTCAGACTGGCCCGTTCTGGTTTTGCTGTCGTGGTAGTTGCGTTTGGCAAGGCTGCTTTGGCAGTGACTGAAAGTTACAGCTGTGTGGGTGATGTTCTTATATATATATTTAAATAAAATTAATATATATATATATATTTGTATATATTCACCATACCCTTAATCATTGTTCTTGTTGGTGGGCAAACCCAGGACAATTTCTCAATTGTCTGTATTAAGTTTTGTTGTACATAGTCATTTTGTATTCAAAAGCACTTATATATATATATGTACCCATTGTTGTATGTGTGTGTGTGTGTGTGTTTGTTTGCCTTTGTTGTGTGTTTCCACAATTTCAGGTTCCATGCAGTTTCTAACCATACTTCATCTTTTTTTACCTATAAATTAGTCCTTTCAAATGCCTTTCACATGAAAGCAATAAATATATTGTTAGTGTATGTTTGTGGGTTAGTTAATGGGCATTTTATGATTGTGTGCATTGAATTTTTCATGTTTTAACTGATCAGTTTACTGTTATGTTGGTTTTTTTAAAATTAATATATATTACTGTGTGAAGCTTTGTGCGACCTTGATGGGGGGGGTAGTTTTTGTCGTATAGGAGCCCCTCCTTTTCACTGAAATTTGACTTCAAATTTAGGGCTCGTATTTACACTGATGTAAATGTGTAGGTGAGCTGTCCTGTGTGAGGCATCAGAATGCCAATGGAGCTGGTGGCACACACTGGGTTGAACGTAAGAGAAGTTCAGGTGAATATTATTTGGACCACATTTGTCTACATTTTTTTGTAAATTCCTACATGTAAATCTAATAGAACTATGTTGAAATATATCCTGACATTATGGCTAAAAATGTTCCTTTTGTTTTTCTCGTTGGCAAGGGAATTGTTTACATGAAGCCTGACTCCATGTCAGAGTTAATTCCCTAATACAGTTATAACAACTTTATGGCATGCAGTTGTGATCAGATCTTTTTGCAGAGAAATAGCTCACAGACCTGTTAATACTGTACTGATATTACATGAAAGTGAAATAGACTACAGATTATCTGGTTTACCATTACAGATGTTCACTCATACTACAAACCACTGTTGGTTTTCTTTCTTTTTTTAATTTTCTAATCTTTTATTTTTCTTCAGCATGACTGTCTGCGTTTCTATCCTCATCCTGCTCGCCACACATAGATCTAATCCCTGGTTTGCCCTTTCTGCCAGCCCATGCTGTTTCACAAAGGACTTCCATTTTTATCCAGGCTTTTGTTGTGGGTGAAACGGAATGCACCTTTCTATACCAGCTCGCCATTGCATTATATCCCCCTGTAAGTTCTGTCACTTGTATGAAAGTGGTACATTGGTAATTTGAAAACTGCAGTCACTTTGCTTTATGTGTACATACTGGCAGCATTACTGACATAAAGGCCTTTTTTGGCATTTTCAAAATGTTAGTTAAATGAGCACTTAAGTATTTACCAAATTGTATGTTTATTACAAAGCAGATAACACCTCAAATAAAGTGTTTTATACCTAAAATTTGAAAGATCTTGTATTAATGTATATTTAGATGTTTATGCAAACTAAAATGCATGTTTACACGGACTTGACTGATATAGACAGAAATCTATATCAGTGCATGAAAGCAAGAATAAATTCTCAATCTGAATCCTTCATATATCAAACGTTCTGTAGTTCTGGTGTTGCAGAAGTTCATATGGTTTATTTTTGTTAATATCAAGGGCGTAGATTTGCGTATGAACGATACGACCATGACACACAACGCTCAACAAAATCTCACCTATAGGCTGCCAAAACATACGGGGCCAACGCTGTGCTTAAAAAATCACACTCGGTGTATTTTTCATTAGTACACACGTTTATCTGTACTTTGATTTGCATTTTCCGTTTACGCCACGGTTTCCATTTACATGACCTTTCTTTTGCTATTAATTTTTAAGAGCACATATGGGCTTGCATTTCCCTGTTTTTAGGACAGTGAAATTATGATTGATATAAGATGAAATAACTTTTTTTAGCAGAACAAAGTAACTTGACAATCCTCTGATATGTTCCGATCTTCAATGCCGAACACCTTGGGAGCTTTTCGTATTGTGTGATGTGAACCACATTCAGGGTGAAATGTAGGCAGTTAAAGTTTACGCCCTTAATTCTATGGTGGAGCCAGGTTTGCAGAATGAGAGGAATATGCGACAGATGGACGTCTGCATCGAAATTAAAAGATGCATATTTTTAGCTACAAAAATCTACCGTGTACATAATTCATCGTGCTAACATCCATATCCTAACCAATTATTAAAATAAACTGAAATCCAAATGCAAGTCTTTCTCCTGGAAAATTAGGTTACCCCCTCAAACTTAGATATTATGATGTATTTTATTTTTTTCTTGCCATCACGGACTTCTGCGTCTAATGCTGCTGCTCCAAGCAATTAGCCTACTTTTTAATCGCGTTATCACGTCAAATAGATCATATTACGGAACTGGTTCAGCTATTGGCCTGTTTTTTCCCTTGACTGATAAAAAAGAATGGTCTGGCCGAATAGGGGATTGTCCGGTCAATATCAATTTGGGAGGAACTGAGCTTCGCCTCGTACATGAATTTGATTACATGATGAAGGGTATTTAATCGCTCCAGTTGTTTCAATTTAAGCCACCAGAATAGACGAATGCAACTTCGGTTTCTAAGATTAGTTGTTCGAATAGAATGAAAAAGGACCATATACGACCAATTCTGCCTTACGGTAGTTGTTTAGGCTACATTAGAAACAACCAAGCCTAGAAAGTGTATTAAAAGTGATAATTCCTCTCCACGACTTTTAATTACTTAGTCGATTTTTTATCAAGTGATTTACCGCCACTTCATACGACTGAGCTTTTCCTGGAAAAATTCAGGGTAGGTACCTACCTATTGTACAACAGCAGTGACCCCCGTGGAACTTCGCCTTACAGTCGGATTATAAATCCGTTTTCTTATCCAAAGTATCTGAATTGGACAAAACTTGAGAGCACATCGAGTGGGTTAAATTGGCTGCATGATCATTACCACTGCATGCTTCATAAATGCACAACACAGAAGGACAAAATTCGCGTGTAAAACACGGAAATCACCCCGCTTCTCACGCATCGACTGGGCAAATGACACACCGACGGCGACATTCCGGAAAGGTCCCCGTGTTTTTCGTCTGCAGTGAGACTGCACGCGCTCCTTAGCTGGGGGGGGGGGGGGGGGGCTGGCTGCGCTTGAGACTCGCGCAGGGCTCGAGGCGGCGCTTCGCGCGCAGGGCTGGGCGTGTGCCACTCTCACTTTTTCTCTCCAGTTTCTTTCGGCTTGTATTCCGACGGCAGCCTCTCACTTCAGCGGGCTGCAGCCGCACGGCCGGGTGTCAGCGACACTTTTCTTTTGCGCTGCTCTTTTCCTCTATCGTTGTACCTCACGTGTAAAGCAAAAATAATCGACGCTCGACGGCGGCATCAGTATCAAGAGACTGCAGACGCACGACAGGAAATCAAAGGTAAATGAACTGTTAACGTCCCTGTCGCGCTCGGTTTGTTTCACTGCTTTGGGTTCAGAGCCGAACCGCATGCAGTTGCCTCAAAATTCTTTTCTTGCTTGTTTCGCGGCCCTGGTGGCAAGTTTTAGTACAGTGACAGTAGCGTGCTTGGCAGATGGGCACCGTGTAACCCTGCAAGTATCCGCGCTCTGTCTATGTTGTCCTCTTCCCTCGGCAGAGACTTGTTAGAAATTTCATTGAATTTTTAATAAGTGTCAAGTTCTAAGGTGAGTATCATTTAACTCGTGTTGCCCACCTTAATCCACGATTTACTAAAAGGTTTTTTTTAATTAAAAATGTTCTGAGTATTTCAATGTATACTATTCCGAAGAAAACTGAGGGGAAAGTCTCTTAAAAATGATCAGAAAATCGGTTGAATTTATAATTCATTAGCAGGGATAGCGAGGACGGATGAGTACTTGCACCCCACAATATTTCATTTGCTTTCATTCTCCCCCCCCCCCCCCCCACCCCTCGCCTAAATACATAGTCCTTTGTATTTAAATGACTGTGTCCTCCCACATTCGCACTCCGTACTACACCGATGTGCGTTAGGAATGACAGCGCATCGCAGAGTAAACTCCGCGTAAGTACCTCCGTGCGCTCATTTACCATCCCTAGCGTGTTCTTCACGGTTAGTTGTGAGTTACCTGCTGTCTTTAGTAGTCTGGGTTCTGTACTTTATTGGTAAAGGGTCCAATTGCACATATAGACAGGTGCTCATACCCCGTCAAAAGAGATAATTGTTAAGCTGTTCATCTTTTGCTTTTCTGCGAACATTTACGTCCACTGTACGTCAACACAGCCGAAATCGCAGTGTGTTATATCCATAAATCGACATTAAGCTCTTCCACGTATAACACATTTTCCATTGCAAGGAAATACTCATTTAATATCAATAACTTGGAGAAAAGTTTTTGAATTAAAAACAGGCGATAACATGAGAAATCCTGGACGGATTTAACTAAATTAAGCAATCGATTATTTACTTACATAATTGTATCCTGACTTGCAGCCCCCCCCCCCCCCAAGAACAATGAAGTGATTTTTTAATTAAAGCCCACAGGGGTGCAGGCTGCGCTTTTCAAGTGGCTGCCTTCGGAGTGACATGAGAAATCTGCCTTTTGACTGGCGTATGGCGAGATACTCGTTACGGCCGTTAGCTGGCAGTGTGTCGAGGCGTAAACTCCTGCTGCTTTACTCGGAGGTTCGTGTAGCCTTATCTTTTATCATTTCATAGTTTAGCATTTGTGCGTCCTTGTAATTTAATCGAACGGAACTTAAAAGTATAATACATATCCGTCATTATTTGCCAAAAGATGTTTAAAAAGTTCATCATTCAATCTTATTTTGGGTTTCCATCAATTCGTTCTTTTTGGGTGTGCGTAAAAATAACCCTTCTCTCCGTGTGTCGTGTGTGAAACAAACGACCGACGCATCCTCTTTCATGCCATATGTACGACCGTCGAGGCTGCCACGGGTCTTATTGGAATAAACAGATTGATATATAAGTGCAGTGGATGTACATTTTTCTTGAACCTTAGAAGAAACCTTCTCTGAATCTAACATAGATCAGAAAGACTGTCAGGGCATGATTTAAAGTGGAGTAGAAGAGCTTTTGAGAACACAAAATACAATTCTAGGTTACACACAACATGATTATGCAGTTGGAGTTAATATGACAGAGCGTGTTTCTTCTCTATCATAAATATACCCAGAATTATGTGCTTGGTATCTGACATTGCCCTGTAGCAGGGATGACGTTGCCGCCCTGTGACCAAGGGCGTAGGTTTGTTTTAAACGTTGGTAGGAACCGAATCATCCCTGAACCCGCTAACCCCTATACACACAGGATATACCCAAAATATCGGTAGGGAGACGTCCCTATTGACAATACCCAAGTCTACAGCCTTTCCTGTAACATGTCTTTTTGTCACAAACCAAGTATGTTTCCAGAAATAGGCTGTATTAAGGTTCCTGTAAGGACAACCTCATGATGGCTTGCCCAGTTATGTAAACATGACCTCATGTGTTTTGTTGCGATGGGATAGATTTATATTTGTGTGTGCGACTTTTGCCTATAAAGGCCAATGCGTACAAAAACATGCGATGACTTTATTTGGACGGCAGCCGTTTAGCCCAGGCTCTGCGAATGCTCCCTGCTGTCTCTATAAAGGCTGCCGAGAGAGACCCCCCCCCAGGACACACCTCAAAGGCATGGCCGGTGACACATTAAAGGGCTGCAGCTTGTGTTCTGTCTAGACTTCCTTTTGCGCCGGTGCCTACTCAGTGCAAATCCGACAGAGTGAACACTGGCACATAGGAAGTCCCGGGCAGAATTAGCAAGGGCTTCCTGTATAATGGGTGCCTTTGGTTACTGAGCGAACAGGGATTCTCCTTGTATACCCTAGAGTGAAGTAAAAGATTAAGTCTCGCCATTCCGACAGTTGGCTAAAGTAGTATTTTGCCTCGAGCGCAAGTTTGGTCACAACAGTTTAAACTACAAAACTGTGCTACGGTGAGCTGGCTTAATTCCACTAAGAAAGATAAGGTTTATATCGCCACGGCTGCTTGGCTGGCCTTTCTAAAAATGTTCAGCCTCGTGTCAGGTGCTCATAAAGCTCTGGTTGCCAGTGGTGAGTCCTGAGCTGCATTTCCAGTCAGCACGTTGGTCTTCTGCACCTCTCAGTCCCATTGCAGCACCTAACAGCACGGTTGTATCACAGAGTACACGGTGAATCGGTGAGGCTACGCGTCGAAGGGCTGACGCTTGGCGCTTCCTGCCATGCCAGCAGGGGCGCAAACACCCTCATCTGATACCGAATTGGAGATGGGTGAGAATGAAAGATAAATGCCCCTTTGCTACAGCACCCTGCCGCTGGAATTGTCTGCGCTTGGAAAATCTCAGTCTGCAAACTTCAGCTACCTTCTCATGTGGGCTGTAGCGGGATCCTCCCGGTTTTTGCCACACAATTGGCCTTTAGCCATTTCTCTTGCTGGATCAGTGATGTAACGGAGTACCACGTGGCAAGTTGTGCCTCTCCCAGGGTGTCACATATGTGACCCCCAGCGCAGGACGCGCTTCCTGCAGCAGAGGCGCTGCTGTGACTCGGCTAGGCGCCCTACCTGTCCGCCCTCGCTCCCTCGTTTCAGAAACAACAAAGTCTCCTCTGCGGGGGTGGTGTCTGGCTGTAAAAAGAGTTTCCAGATGTGTGTGTATGCGTACGCGCTCGCATTCAAAGCCCAGCGATTCGGGGCACCGGGGCGGCGTGGGCCTGCGGAGCAAAAGGAGCACCCTTTGCAAGTGCAAATATGTCTGCCTCACAGCAGTTAGTGTCATACTTTCCAATGTGCTCTATTGCTGATTTCAACCTGAGTACAAGTTGCAAAGGTCTGACATGGTGAATGGCATGTTATCAAAGAAATCAAGAGCTCCAGGCTACATAAAAACCTGTCATACTGATGTTGTGAGAACCATGTTTCAGGTCCCCACAAAGATCTGTGTAATGCAGTCAAAAAACCAAGAATACTAGTAGTATCAAATTTAGTTTGGTTACTTATGGTTAAGGTTAGGGCTAGGTAGGGGTTAAGGTCGTCATGTTGGGATTAGAATTTTCCCCAGAGAAATGAGTGGAGCGTCCCCACAAAGGTATAATTACGAACTTGTGTGTGTATGTGTGTCATTGTTCATTGTATATCCTGCTGAACATGCTATATTACGCATATTGCCCGTTTTGCTGACATTTTCCAAGCCCCTATAGTGATACAGAGATGCAACTCCGAGTGTTGTGCTACAGCAGTAGTTCTTAAACCGGTTGGGGGGGAGGGGGGCTGGCTTATCTTCCAGGTGCCCTTTAAAATGAATAAAACAAAGATTTGAGTGGATGTTTTGTCTAGATGTCTGTTTTAAAGCTATGAACCACCAACACCTAAAAGCTACAAATCCTTTATACACATCCAACCATCTCCAAACCTCTTATCCTGGGTTGTGGCAGTTGGGGAGGGGGGGGGTGTGCTAGGACCTATCCCAGGCAGTACAATCTGTACCGTGCACCAGGAG
>JAODUD010000107.1:26921826-26937008 GCA_026784285.1 Stomatorhinus walkeri
ACCTGCATACCGGGAGCAATTGGGGGTTCAGTGTCTTGCTCAAGGACACTTTGATGGGGTCAGGAGGAACCAGGGCTAGAACCTGCAACCCTACAGTTGCCGAATGAAAAAAAAAGGTGCTACCTCCTGCAACACCATCTTCCCCACAGTTCCTTCATAAACTGTCACAACCTGATACACAGCATGATAAACGAAACGGTGAGTGGTATTACAATCAGTTTGATAATGTCACATTAATTGTTGTGGCATTGTTATGGCGCATTGTTAAATTTCCCAGTGTGTTATGTTGTAAGAAGGTATTATGATGATTTAAGCTGTTGACGAATACTTTATGACACCACTGTTGAGAAAATTAAACCATTGTCCTCACCTACACTATTTAGTATCAGGTAATAAATTTTACTATGTTGTTCATTGTCATTTAAGTGTGTTTAACATACTTAAATGTTTGTGGAAATAAATCTCTGAAAGTTGTTTCATTGCTGGCCAATCAACGGCACAGGGACCTCTGTGTATGATGGTATACATGCACATGTTCTTCACTGCATTTCTTAATTGCTAAATTAAACTATGTTCTGATAATTTAAAAAGAGATTTTAAATAGGGACATTCAAAAAAAATCATAAACTAATTTATTTTCTCTTTTTTTAAAAGCGGTATCAATGTTGGCCATGCCTGTTGGTATAATTAATCTCTTTCTTGAGCATTGTCCTATTTAAACCCCATGAGCCCAGACTTTGCTGTTGTTCTCCTTCCCTAGGAGCGGCCAAACGGGTCTGCTGGCATGGTGGATGATTCAGAGCCAAACACCACTCCGGACGGCCAGGTCCTGCAGGTACAGTCTTGGATGACTTGCTTTCGATTAGACAGTTTTATGCGGATGCATGTGTGATGAGTGTGTTTTTCTGACCACTGTTATGCTTGTCATGGCAAACCTCATGGACCATTGGATCTCTCTCTGCTCTCAGATCAGCCCCATTGCGGACACACACCCTCTGCTGGTGTTCGTCAATCCGAAAAGTGGGGGAAAGCAGGGCGAGAGGTGAGGTTGTTGTCAGGAACAAGATGGAGGGCAGACTGGCTCTCACATTTCAGTTCCTATGACTGCATGTCCATGGTTAGGGTTTGGGTTTGGTTTGACTTTTGGGCAGAATTGTACAAACTGAAAAACAGCCTGGTTTTGTTGCTATATCATGAATTAGTCATATTTAGGGAACCAGAATCTCTTCTAAAATGAGGCATTGCTACCATTGTGTACACAAATTGCCCATATTAATAAACTGATAATTTCCACTTGTTTTTATCCAAAAGGGTCCTCCGCAAATTCCAGTACCTCTTGAACCCACGACAAGTTTATAACCTCTCCAGTGGAGGCCCAGGACCAGGGTAAGATCTGCAGCAATACACTACTTTCACACTGATGTCATAGGAACTGCAAGCATTATACCTTGATTTTCCTTACTAGCTGCTTGCTGATCATAGTTATTCGTATATTCAGAGATTAGCCAACATTCTTACCTTTCAATCTATTTATTTGGCAGATGCTTTTCATCAGTATAGCTTACAGGTCAATGCAAAAAACAATTGCATCCAAGAGCATCATCAGTAGCACATAATATGTGCAGTACATCTGGTACAGTGTAGGTAATGGTGTGAACTACTGAAAATGTACTTTATGTTAGTAGGTTTTATACTAATTACATGATAAAACACACAAAAAAGAAGTACCTCGGAGAAAAGGCCCAAAAACAGCCAATAGCTGTACTTTCTTGGATCTGCAAAATATTCCGTTTTAAAATGGGGAGATGAGAAAATTAAACAAATGGAGCAAACGAATCTGCAGACTTGTTTGCCCTCATTTTGTCTTGGATTTCCTTCCTGAGTTTAACGTGGTTTTGCCTGTCCCAGAAAGAGGTGTAGTAGGCGGCACACCATTATGTGACTCATGTAATGTAACGTCGCTGTGCTCCTGCCAGTCTGCACTTCTTCAGAAACCTGCTGGACTACCGGATTTTGGTGTGCGGAGGGGACGGCACCGTCGGCTGGATCTTGGACGCTATAGGTGTGAGGCTTTTTTCATGTCCCACAGTGACCTTAAAGGTGGCTGTAGACTCCAAACGACATCCGGAAAAAACAAAATTGAACGCATCGTGGCGAACACAATAAAACGACATAGCCACCTTGTTCATTTTATGTCACACCACAACCCAAGAGGACGCAGAATATATTTGATGCAGCAGACCCACATATAGAGCGCAAATAAGTGTATCATGGCAAGTGTGTGAGTCATTTTAATAAAGGAGATGACAGCTCTTTTAAAATGGAAGTTGCTCTCTTTATTAACAGCCTCTGTTGGTTTAATACTAGCAGCGGCATGGACAGGGAAGCCAAAATTTGCACAGCATTCATGCTTACTCACTAATGAAACGCACGTTCCACCGCAAACACTGCATGGTTACGATTATTACTATTAACAGAAATACACAAATTAATTTAAATGGCAACGCATGCCGGTAACTGCATAATTGGTCTTGCTGACCAACCCTGCAGCGTCACATTTACATTAACCAATCATGAACGGTGGGTGGGATCTGAACGAATCTTCGGGGATCCTGCGCAGACAGTGCACTGAAACGGTAATCGCCACAATGATTACAGCTCATACGACATTGTATTGCTAAAACAACGTAAATTCTGTTGATTTTGTTTGAAGTGCATGGCCACCTTAATAGTGTTGATTATCCAGTGATTAATTTCTGATACTTCCTTTCTATTCCAGACTGGAGAATTTACCACATGGATCCGTTTTTTATAGCATGAATTGTTAAACAGCTCGTGTTGGTTCAGCACTTGCTTTTGATGTATGACTAGTAGGTGTCACTATGTACTGTTTTAAAATTCACAGTAATTATTGTGAAATAATGGTAAAAAAAATAAAACAAACAACGTCAGCTATTGATGACACATATGTGTTACATTCTTGCCACTCTTCTCATTGTGCCATGGTGATGCTTTATTTGGCAGCTGGGGCGGAGAGCAATGGTCTAGTTAGTTATGCCCAGAATGCAAACACAAATGCCAGCACCACCATGGCTTATTGCCTGAAGGGTTTAAGCTCTGTAAATATCTATCAAAACCTGAGACAAGACAGACAAGTTCCAGTTTTCAGCAGACATTGGTCTAGGGTTAGGGTTAGGGCTAGCATAAACTTACTTCAAGCGATTACGTACCTCTTTAACATCTGTACCTTTTTGGAGGAAGTCTTAGTGTTTGCTAGATAATGTTACTAAGTAACTGTGGATAAAGAACTTTTAATATAAGTTATGCAAGTCCTGATCATGTGCAGTTGAAGCATTATGTACTGTCATGTATGTTTTTTACAGAATGATGGCTTTGTTGAGTACAGCAGGAGAATAAGAGGAGGAGAACATTATGAACATTGTAGTAATGAGGCATTCTGATATACCCACATGCTCATTTCCTACCCTGGGTGCTTTCAGACAAAGCCAATCTTGTGGTGCGCCCCCCAGTGGCCGTATTACCTCTGGGCACAGGAAATGACCTGGCCCGCTGCCTCCGGTGGGGCGGAGGTAAGACCCAACTTCACCATAATTCACAAATGACAGCTTGAAGATTGAAGTTAACTAGTGAGTGTTTGGATTACACTTGTGTTAGTGTTAAAAAAAAAAAAAGGTCAGTGTGCCTATCTGTCTGCCATGGTCACCCCGGCGTGCAGGCTATGATGGAGAGGATCTGGGTCGGATCCTGAAGGAAATTGAGGGAAGCTGCCAACTACTGATGGACCGCTGGAGCGTGCAAGTGATCCCAGAGGATAGTCAGGAGGAGGGGGACCCTGTGCCATATGAGATCATCAATAATTACTTCTCCATCGGCGTGGTTAGTATAGGGCTGGGCTGGTGAGGGGGGCCGCAGCTGTCTGTCTGATGACATCTCTGTCACTGGTGCACATGCAGGACGCTTCCATTGCCCACCGCTTCCACATGATGAGGGAGAAACATCCTCAAAAGTTCAACAGCAGGTGAGGAGAGGCATGCTGACCGCAGCAGACCGGAGGGCAGGACCATCTCAGTTTCTACATTATGTTCCTCTGCAGAAAACTCCGAAGCACATGTTCCCTGGGAGGTGACCCCCAGCCGTCTTCTGTTCAACCAAAGTCAAGCCTTTAGAACAGGGGTGTCAAACTCCAGTCCTGGGGGGCCTGAGCCCTGCACAGTTTTTGGTTCACCCTCATTTAACACACCTGATTCAACTCCTTGTGCTAATTACCACACAGCTCTTGAGCTGAATTATTTGTGGTGGAACAGGGAAAGAACTAAGCTACACAGGGCTCCGCCCCCCCAGGACTGGAGATTGACATCCCTGCTTTAGAAATTCAAAGCAGTTATGTAATCAGGGATGGACTGAGATTGAAACTTAGCATGGGGGCGGGGGGTGTCCCCACCATAATGCCCAGTGTGCCAGATGGCCAGTCCACCCCTGTATGGAACATATAAAGAGTGAATCTGTGGTGGCCTCCCATGTCTAGTGGTGGGGGCCTGAATCATGCCTCCCATCTGCATATGGAGTTTGCATGCAGGTTGTTGGTTTGAATGGCAGGAATGACTCTACTCCGTTGGGCCCTTGAGCAAAGCCCTTAACGTTCAGTTGCTTCATCCTGGGTATGGTCTTAATCTACACCCAGCCCTACAAGGAGGTCCACCAACTTACAGGGAAATTTGGGGGTTGGTGGCAGGATTGGAACTCCAGCCACTGGAAAAAACTCACACTGTTCCAGTCGGACTAGTGTGGTGCTAAGATATCAGCTGCCGCATGGTTGCACTCAGGTTCTTACTGTCGTCTTGTGCTGGGTGCGGCAACGCATTGTACCGCAAGCTCCTTACCTCCATCGGGTTCTTCCTAGTACTTTGGTTTCTCCCCACAGCTTACATACATGCAATAAGAGTAACTGGTGTCTTTAAATTGCTCATTTTGAATGAATATGTAAGTGTCCTATGATGGAGGGACTTCTCAGCCATGACGCACATGTATCTTGTGCCCTGTACAGGTACATCTAGGCAGAAAAATCTAAATTAGTGTTAGTCCAGGTAAATGCAGTCAGAAAGATTTACTTTACTTTCCTCCTTGATAATTCAAGTGTAATTATTTCCTTTGGATTTTACAATGCACGATTACATCATGTCTGTCCTTTAGTCGCTTGGCTTTCTGATGTGTCTTTTTTTTTTATTGTACCAGAATGAAGAATAAGCTGTGGTATTTTGAATTCGCCACCACTGAGACGATTTCAGCTTCCTGTAAGAAGCTGAAAGAGTGTCTCACTATTGAGGTGAGCAACTAAACGTATAACATTCACTTGGTCCAAGTGTTACAACTCCTACCAGACCACTGTAGGGGCTCTGCAGCCTGCTGCACACGTAGCATATATTGAGAAGACCAGTGCCAATTGTTAATCATTGGACGATTCTTTTGAACTAATTAATTGCTTGTATTCTGTTGCTTGAAGGTCTCATGTCAGTCTGAATGGTAATTCTATTAGTCATGTTTTTGTTTTTCCTTTCTAGTGCTGTGGAACACCTCTTGACTTGAGTAGCCTCTCTTTAGAAGGAATTGCCATCCTTAATATTCCCAGCATGCATGGTGGCTCAAATTTGTGGGGTGAGCCCAAGAAGGTCGACAGCAAGAGCTCTGCTGAACGGGAGTTGCCAGAGGTCGTTGTTGACCCCGATATCCTTAAAACAAGCCACCAAGGTATGCAGACACCTCTGCAGATCACTTTGAACAAGTCTCATCGGTGTGGTGCTTCCCTCACAGTATATTCTTCTTTCCCCTAGATCTGAGTGACAAGCGTCTGGAGGTGGTGGGGCTGGAGGGGGCGATGGAGATGGGACAGATCTATACAGGCCTGAAAAGCGCTGGCCGTAGGCTAGCCAAGACCTCACAGATCACTATCAGGTACACTGTGTAATAGGCTGTACTGATATCCAACCGTGCCGACGCCCACATGCTGGACCTCAACCACGGAGCCCAGATGGAGCATGTGTGCTCTGCCATTTCGATTTTTGTTATCATTTTTTTTTAAATAGTTGTACAAACACCAAGCAAGGAAGAGCAGGTAGTGGACTGTCACTTTGTAAGCGCTATTCGAACATTCGTTCGAACATGATGTGACAAATTCATATACGAACTGTAATTAACCAATGTTAAGTGCCACCTAATTAAGTGCCACTGTAGCCTACAATCACGTTAGACTGTTTGTTGTAATATTTTCGCTTGTCATCTAAAGTTGCACCTAAAAGGTCACGGTGGGAAAATATTGTTTGAAATGGTTTTGTGTTCTCTCACCATACTTTTGTGTTCCCTCGCAATAGATTTGCGATCCCACTAAATTTGGCTATTTGCTGCAATTTGACGGCAGGGATAAACCTAAATGATACAGACATGCCCTGT
This sequence comes from Stomatorhinus walkeri, assembly GCA_026784285.1. NCBI lineage: Eukaryota > Metazoa > Chordata > Actinopteri > Osteoglossiformes > Mormyridae > Stomatorhinus > Stomatorhinus walkeri. Next base: position 26,928,292 of record JAODUD010000107.1, read on the forward strand.
AAAGTGTGCTTTAAGAATGAACCTGTGGGAACAAGTTTAATATTATATGGTTTTATACGTATTTATTAATGGTTGCACTTTGTCCGTTCACCACTAGTGGCTTTAAGCAAGACGGGTGGGCTATTGAACATGAAGTGCACAAACAAACACAAACAACAACAACAAAACAATATATTACAAACACGGAAAGAACAGCCGGAAAACTACATATAAAGCTAACTTTACCGCGGTTTTGGAGTTAAGGTTCAAACTCGAACTCACTTTGCAGAATATTTCAGTATATATCTTGTATAGATAGTTTGATGACTTCCGATCCATTTTGATGCCTCTTATATATTCAAGCAGCCGTGTTGCCAGTTGTCTAACTCCAAAGGCCCCCTCCTCTTTGCAGGACAAAGAAGGCTTTGCCCATGCAGATTGACGGGGAGCCGTGGATGCAGCCTCCCTGTACGGTGAGTGTCAGGTGCATGGCCGAGCCGCGGCCGTACGCCACCTGCTCTCATCTACCAAGGGCAGCGGCACAGTGTGTCATTCTCTTTTCAACTCCCCCCCCCCCCCCCCACCCCCACCCCCGCATAATTTCAGATACACATCACACACAAGAACCAGGCCCGCATGCTAATGGCCCCACCTACCAGATCATCTAGCTTCTTCAACCTCAAGTAGATCCTTCAACGGAAATGGAAGCCTGGGATCATGCCTCAGTTGAGTCTTCACCCTGTACAGTATTGCTGGGATATTAAGCTGCCTCATTTTGTGAAGTCTGTACTTGTGCATGTGAGACAAACCGCGAGTGGTTCAAATACAAGCAAATAAAAATGTGCCAGAAACCAGTCAAGCGGCCCTTCGTCATGGGCTAATAGACACCGCGCTTTGGCCAGCCTGGAACTTGCTTCTGAATGCCATATGCAGCCTTCAGCTCAACCTCAAAAGGTTGACCAGCACCGAGTGCCACTTTATTGCATGTGACGCACATGCTTGTTAGGGCTGTGAGGCTAATCTCAGTCTTCTGTTTTTAGGAACGGTGTTACAGTCTTAAGCTATGCTGTGTAATGAGCTTTTATGCTAAAGAGGTTTGCATCCTGCTGACTGTGTATGTAAAACAACTTAATCTTTAGCAATTTCCCATTTACGACAGCAGATGTTTAAAAGTTTTAGTGCATTTTAGTGTTAGATCTTTATCTTAAAATTACACCTGTATGTTTGATCTGGACTGTAGTAGTAAGGCATCAGTTAATTTATTTGCTTATCTGTATATTTTGGAAAATGGCCCTTTGCAAATCCTGAGAATGACTGTGGTGTAACCTTTCTCACTAAATGGTCTTCATTTAGAATTAAAGGATTATGAAATGTTTTATTGGTTTGTCGTTTTCTAGTCGCTTGTGACAGTGTTAACACTTTCATAAAGAAGCCTTGTCCATAACATTACCCCTGTTTTCCTCTAATGACCTGCTTCTCATTAATTATTCTTCAAATATTAAACTGCAAGCACAATACTATTGTTTTGCTTATTGGTGCTGTGACAGACTTTTCACTGGCAGAGCCTTTTACGAAAGTACGAAGAATCATCACAGTCAATACAGTGACTGTGACATCCACATCAGACGCACAATTCTTTCATTGAAATAAAAATATCTTCACACCTCCTATCCTGATTAGGATTGTTGGGAGTCTGCAGCCTATCACAAGTACCATAGGCCAGAAGCCTGGGCTACAGCCTTGATGGGATCGCAGGGCATCAATACATACAAGGCAGTAGAATTCACTTTTAACACTCCTACATGTAAATGCTCTTGTTGGCTATAATTAGGTGCATTTCCATTTATAAATACTAATGAAACAACTGTAAGGATTTGATATGCACCCACTGTGCCAGTGATCAGTTGCTAGTTGAATCCCCAGGCTGGCACACCGATGCCGTCGCTGCGCCCTTGATCAGGGTCTTTAACCTCTGATTGGTACAGGGGCACGGCACGCTGCCAGCTGACCATGACCCTGCACTGTGTTCCTTCAAGCTTGCTCTCACCCAAGACCGTGCAGAGACTTCTCAAGGGGCGGGCTCGATTGAGGGGTTGGGCTCCCCCCCCCCATACATTTGCATGACTGAAAAGGAATGCTTAGGACCTCAAAAGGGGGCTTTTTCAATTGCAAAATGGGAAGGTGCTCAGCCGCCCCCTCCACGTCCCTAATCTCACAATTGTCCCATGGTGATTAATAAAGTACCTGTGTTCTGTTGTTAGAAACACCATTCTAATACTGGGTAGGGCCCATTTTTGTTCTCAGAACAGCCAGAATGCGTCATTGTATGGAGACCACAAGAAACTGGAGACATTGCTTACAGATTCTGGTCCACGTTGACATAATTTCATCATGTTATTGCTGCAGATTTGCTGACTGCACAGTCATGCTGAGAATCTCCCATTCCACGCCGTTTCAAAGGTGCTCTTTTGGATTCAAATCTGGTGACTGAGGAAGCCAGTGAAGCACTTAATTCATTGTCATGTTCATGGAATCAGTTTGAGATGGCAAGTTATCCTGTCATGGATTCATGCTGCTTGCACTAAATTCAGACCAGCAGAAATCGAAATTCATCAGACCAGGTGACATTTTTCCGGTCTTCAGCTGTGGTGAGCCTGTGCAGTGTGGTCTCAGTTTCCTGATCTTAGCTGACAGGAGAGGAACCCAGTGTGGTCTTTTGTAACTTATCCACCTCATGGATCAAAGTCTTGTGCATTCTGACACACTTTTCTGTTTACCGCTGTTCCAAAGAGTCACTGTTGTCTTTTTGGTAGTTCAGACCAGTCTATGCATTCTCTTCTGAGCTCTCTCATCACAATTGAGTTTCTGCCCCCACAGCTGCTGCTCATTGGATGTTTTTTTGTACCATTCCGTGTAAACCCCAGAGGCTGTTGTGTATAAAAATCCTAGGAAATATAATCAAACCACCGTGTCTGGCACCAACAACCATATCACTGTCAAAGTCACTTAAACTACACTGAACATCTGCCACACGATTACATATGCGTGAATGAGCGGCTGTAAAGTAATAAAGTATCATATACTTGAAAATTGACTTCAATGATTGGTCACTGAGTTTTATCAAATATAACTCATCACAGTATTGACCTGATATGTAGAATTGACATTAATGTAATAAATATTTTTAAAATGCAACAGATATTCGTTGGCTTTACAGAATGTCGTTTAAAAGTACCTTTAATTTCTACAGTTTTCTGAAATGTTTAACTTACATACTTATTACTACGTAATTTAATTTAATTGTCTAAACAACAGATGGCGCTAGCCCAACACAAACCGTACAAGGTAATATAATTATAGATTGAAAGTGTTATTCCTTTAGGTGAATCGACTGTTTTGAGTTGGTTCAATATAAGATTCGTGGAGGAGTTTTTCATTGATTCGTTCACTTCCGACACGGTAGACCGCTGTTAGGGGTTCATCGGTGATCAAGGGTGTTGCTATTTTTCTATCCGTAGTGGTTATTAGAATAGAATTTAAATTAAATTATTTTAATGTTATTTTTAACGTGCCATATAGTTCTACGTAATTAAAATAATTCCTATTTCTTTATGTTATGTTTTTCATAATGACACATATTTTCTATTTACTGTCCGTACATCACTACACCAGTGGGTGGCGAAAGAGAGCCTATTAGTCGTGAACGAATAAAATAATTAACGAAAAGAACGAACTGATCGTCAAATCAGCGGACCAACCGACATCATTTTGTTCACTTAAAATATTAATTTAAAAAGAACCGATACAAGTCTAGAATAATTAGGGTCTTACACACTGAAAGCAAAACGGCAAAAGAACTTCAGTATTTATTTTACTGATTTGGCAGACGCCTTTTCCAACGCGACATACAGTTTTGAGAAAGCAACTGGTTAAGGACTTCAACTGCCCCAAGATCCCAAGAGTGAAGCTGGCTTTAGGCTTTGGACCAGTGACCTTTTCACCACAGGCACGGAGTCCTGACACACTGAGCTGCACGCCGCTCCCCAGCCTACGTGGGGAGACCCCAGTAGTTTTCCAGTCCGCATTCAATCATCCTGCGAGCTGCATTCATCACTTGTGAGCTGCTGCTACACTGTCGACAAATTGCCGTGGGGTTTCTTCCAGGTACTCCGTAACCCCCCCACCCACACACACACTCACTCACACTCACGATCCAAAATTAGAGCTACCAAACTGCCCGTGGGTGTGAATGGCGTGTGTGCCCCGCCATGGGTTGGCGCCCCATCCTTAGATGTTCCCTGTCTTGCACTCATAGACTCCGGGCCCCTTGCGACCCTCAATACTATAAAAGGTTACAGAAGATGGATTGGAAATCTGTACTTCATCTTTATTCATTAGATCCTGACGGTAAATTGCATTGCTGACTTTCTTCTCCTACTGGTACACGCGGTATTTTCAGTACAGTTTCTAATTTACTCTTAAATATTAACTATTGTGATAGACGCAATTCATCATGAAGTCTACACGCACTTATTCGTCGGCAGCCATCCAACAGTGGGCGGTATTACACTAATTCGGACCAATGAGCAAAAAGAATGGGGGAAAACGCCATCATCAGCCAATTAAAATGCTTACTCACATGGCCCCGCCCATGAGTGTCATTCAATGTCTATCCGCGGCAAGACACATTTTTAGTAAACTAGTTGTAGCGGTTCAAGGTGAGAGTAAGTTACATGCGAAGCGTGGTCACAGCGATAGCGACGTCCTTGATGTGAGCAATTTCATTATCAGTGAGTCCTTCTTTATCATCTGCCATCTGTGATTAAAATGAAGAATATGACTTTCAGAAAGCTAAAAAAGTTTAGTTCAAATGACACGGATTGTGGAACTGCACGCTCGGACAGCGGCGAGATCTACTTTTCCTCTTCAAAGTCGGACAGTTTAGTTATGGACCGGCCGACTAGTTCCTCAGATATTTACAACTACAAGACCCTCGCTTATTCTGGAGGAACGTTACCCCGGAATTATAGAAAGGTATTTCGAACGTTTCTTGAATGTTGAATGTTTATTCAGATGAGTTTGCAACTTTTCTTGTTCTATTATAGTTAATAAGTGGCATCGTTAAAATTAGATTTTGTCCATAATACCGCGAGCTGTATTAAATGTAGAATGTTCACTTAACATTTCGGACTTGTCTACTCCGTTAAAAGGCAATTGCTGGCCGTGGATACGGATAACTGGAGTGCATAACAATGGCAGGCTGCTATTTTTTTAAACCACATCCTCTTTGCTAGAGGTGGCCAGTCGTTTATGGAAAACATTGTTCATAGAGACCACTTCCTCCCCGCTAAATTATTTCGGCAAGCGGCGTTTTGGTTTGACTGACAGCCGCCAGCGACCCGCTTCACGCGCGTTCGGTCCCGCGCGCTGGACTCACGTGCGAGGCGGCGGCGGCGGCGCGTGCAGCCCGTTATGATTATGGACGAGGATCCCGGGGCGGATGCGGTTCCTCTATATTTAAGATTCCACGAGAGATATAATCTGTGCGAGAGCGAGTAACACTGCTGAACTTTCACGTTTTTAATTTTACGGCCAAACCTGGTTGGATTTTGTAAAGACGAGGAACAGTTGCAGCAGTGAAACCGGAGCAGGCTAAAGTCGATGTAATTTATAAAATCGCCTTCGAGACGTGCGTGGATGTATGAAATTTGTGCCGATTTTTACGTGAAAGGTGGACACGTCCAGCACACGCCTCTCGAATCATTTCTCACTTCGTATAAAACGAAGCGGTACCGCCGGGGTGTGAACTGAGTGGTCAATAGTGCGATTTGCATGTAGGACAGCAACGCGTTGCATTTGCATGTAACTGCGTTTTTGCATTTACATTTTGGCAGGTGATCGTTGTGCGAACAGACGAGCAGTTGTTAAAGTCTATGACTGACTAATCACACGTCCGCAGTTAGGGCAGTTGGTGACATCTGTGGGTGATATTACTTTGTAGATGCGTGTGTGTGGTCTACTGCTAATTATTCTGATAAAAGTACACGAGGTTTATTTCCATTAAAAGGGGTTTGCAGTTAAGTTAGTGCTACCACGGGCTTTTAACATTTATTTTTTAAGATTTTATAATAAACTACAGGCCACTTACACATTGGGATTTGGGACAGAAAAGCGAATCCCCGCTCCGTTCTTTCCGAGCCGTCAACTACGTCGTATGCAAATAGCTCATTTTGCAGCTGTTTTAAATGAGACCAATGTGTAGCCACTGCATTTTTAATGAACAAACAGCAATACTTACCGGTATTAGCCTGGGGTGACGTCAAATGGATTAACGCCTGCACGCTACAGGCTGATTAAGATGCGGAGTTTCTGTTTAATGAGTGTGAATTTAGCAGACCAAGTTCCTGTTTTTCACTGTTTTATTTTAAACTGTTTCTTGATGGTACCAAAACCACTAAAGTGGTTCAGTTAATAAAAGTAGAAAACTTATCAGGGCGCACTCAGGGCAAATTCAGAGACCTTTTAAGTGTCTTTAAAATACGAACAAAGGTTTTGGTGACACTTGTTGGACTTGTTTCTGAGTCCTGTGTTCTATGAAGAGTGCTGTCTCAGGAGCCCTGCTGCCAGAGGTGGAAATTTCAGGTCCAGAAGGTAAAAATCCAGATCATGATTTTGTTTCAACCTTCCAGCTAGGTATAAAAAGCCACAGTCACAGAGCACTCATCTGGATTGTGGAAACAACATCTTGATCTGGATATTTACTTTCTGAAATTCCCCCCTTTGCCTGCTACAGAGTGGACAGGGGCAGCCGTCCCATGCAGCCTCCTACACTTGCTCCCCCAGTTGAACCATGCGGCCACAAAAGACCATTGTGAGGGGGGGCGCACTTTCAGTATGCCCGCCCCCATGGGACTCCAGAGGTATTCGGGAAATAAATGCAGTCATTCAAAGTGCTTTGTGGATAATTTTGTATGTGCAAGTACATAGAGAAAGGCAACATTTTACTATGCATGGCTATGACACAAAGTTCACTTTCAGAGAACAACACTAGAAATAATTGAGGTGGAATCAGATTGAATTGGCTGGGTGTAAAAGAAAAAGAAAAGTCATAATCTAAATCCTGCATGCTGATTGGCAGTGGCGTTTCACTGGGCTCTTCTGTTATGTTCCTCATGGGTTTTCTATTAGGTTTGCATGGTGGTGCAGTGGTTAGCACTGTTGCCTCACACCTCTGGGACCTGGGTTCGAGTGTCCGCCTGGGTTCCGTGTGTGGACTTTGCATGTTCTCCCCATGTCGTCGTGGGGTTTCCTCCAGGTACTCCAGTTTCCCCCCACAGTCCAAACATGCTGAGGCTTGTTAGAGTTACTAAAATTGCCCTTCGGTGTGAATGGTGTGTGAGTTTGCCCTGCAATGGGCTGGCCCTCCATCCTGGGTTGTTCCCCACCTTGTGCCCATAGCGTAGAATAGGCTCCAGACCCCATGCGACCCAGAAGGATAAGTGGTTTGGAAAATGAATGGATGGGTTTTCTATTGATGAAAGAAAGATTCAGTGCTTAAAATTGAGATTCCTGGGTCACAGTGTAGAAGGGAAAACTTAGTTTTCACATGTGAGATGTCATGCAACAGGGACAGAAGGAGATGTCCCTACTCCCATCCAGGGCCCTTGTGTGACGTACTGGCAGCACCCACCCCTGCTAACAGCCCGCTGCTTTGCTGCCCTGGCTTGTTTGGCTTGAACTATTTAACTACTACTATGTAAACAACCTTCAGAGGTGTTAGTTGTAGGAGGTGTTGGGCATAGGGGCGTGAGGCAGGTAGCACAGAGGTGCATTGTGCAGAGTTTTTGTGTGCCTGTGGCACTAATGTGTGTCTCCTGTCCCCTGTAGGGGGCGCAGCACAAGTGGAAGCCTCGGAATCAGTCACCGGAGCAGTGCAGGTGAGCCCCCTTATGTCTCTGCATGGCCCCTTCCTATGCCCAGCCGACCCGCTGCTCCACACCATAACCAGGCCTAACCTAGGTCATGCCTATAGGTGTTAAAAATGGGATTTGGGGTGCAAGAACTCCAGCTGCACCAGCCTTTTCTGCTGAGACTCTGAGAGCAGTGTTTCTTAATGCAGTATTGGGAGACCCCCAGAAAGTCAACGTTTTTATGGACTGTCTGGCAGGGAGCTGGGAGGGAACAAGACGCGGACCATGTGGGGTGTCCTGGGGACCCGGCTGGGAAAGATTGGCTTACGGCACCAAAGAAAGTTTCTTATAACGAACCAGACAATACAGTTTTAACCAAAAAGATTAAGTGATGTGGTTTTTTTAAATATAATAAACCAGAGCACATTATGAACCCCTGCCTGTCTATTTGCAGTACCAGGACTGATCAATTCTCCTGATATGTTTGCAGTATCAGAAAGAGATTGACAGCAATTGGACACTGATACTGTTTTGTATGTTTCTTTGTTGTTAGATAGGGGATTTCTTTTCCTGCTGTGTTTGTAGTGACATAACTATTCATGAATTGTGGTGGCAAAGGAATTACCCTGAGAGGTATTTGCACAGGTATGTCATTGATGTCAGAGGCTCCTCTGTGCACGTGCCTCATGGGTCTTAGGTACTGACTTGTGTTGACGAAACAATAGTGCAAGAACAACACATGCTGAGGGACACTCCTGCATTTGGATTTGTGCACAATGAGTGCCACGCGATGTTGTGTTGAAGCTAGGGGCGGATTATCCCCCCCCC
>JAODUD010000107.1:26964081-26978327 GCA_026784285.1 Stomatorhinus walkeri
ATTATATACAATACACCTTTATTTTATATATATATATATATAGATGTGTGTGTGTGTGTATATATATACAGTATCTATATATGTATGTATCCCCAAGTTAAGTTATGTCAAAGTGAATGCTGTTGTTTATTTTGTAAAATGTATTACACAATGCATTACGCTCAGAAGTCCTTTTCGACATGTTGAATGCAGAAGTGAGCAGGAATAAAGATCTGATTGCCTCTGATGCGAGATGTGAATAAGGGCTATCCTGTATGGTACAAACCAATAGAAGAGCTACTATGGCATGAATTGCAGATAATCTTGATCATCATGGGAGTGATGTGCCACAGTCAGATTTGTCGGCCCTCCACATCCCACAGACACGTATGCAACCACCCACGTGATGCAACAGAAAACAGGATTTATTGGGCCAGGCGGCCTTCCCATGCTCTAAGGTCTGCGCTTTCGTGCTGATTGTAGGCAATTTCCACGGTAGACAGGGGTCAGCACAGGCATTCTGACTGGCCCGCTCATGCGAATCAGGGTTCTGTGTGTTCATGGTTATCTCCTCCTTGCACCACTTTTAGTAGCTTCTCCTCTTCACGAGCGCGAGCACCGTAAGCTTTGCCACAGTCTGGCCCAATTGTCTGGCCATAGTGATTTTGTCCTTGTCAGAGTTACTCAAATCATAAATCCCTGTCCATGTCTTCTGCCTTCAACATGTCGACTATGAGTACTGAATATTATTTTACCAGCTAATTTATCCCAGACCGTGACACACATCATTTTAACTAGATGGTCGACATTATAGCGATCACCAGCAGCACACGGCCAAATATTGACTTCTAATGCTTTTGAAAATATTGGCATAGCCAGTGAAGAAGAAATTCAAATAACTTACATTGCTTGGGTTGCATAGCAATGCAACTGGATGGGTGAATGCAGCATGTACAAAGAGTTATGGGATAATTTGGGGATATTTATGCTGTGTTTCCCCATAGGCAGAGCTTCCAGAGGTTTTAAATCCCAGTTCCTGAACTCTTCACTGTGCACATGCTGTCCAGCTCATTTTCACCTGTTAATAATTCTGACTAAGTCACTTAGTCAGAAGGAATACATGGACGGATATGACTGTAGAAGTAGGAATGAAGACTTCTGGAACAAATGGTAACTGAAGGCATGCAAAAAATATCATGCAAAACAAATGATGAATTCGATTATAACTCTCATAGTGAAGTCAATTTTGACAACTGTATTCTGTTATCAGGAGAGTAAATTGAGTGATTGCAGAGTCAGTACATGGGCAAAAGAGATGCCCTAACAGAAGTACAAATGTCCCCATTTGGACTTCTGTGTTAAATATAATGTATCAATATTTTTGTTGTAACAGTAAATGAAGGCGGTCTGTAAATGTCAACCATCTCTAGTCAAGTCTTTGATGATACTGAAAGCTAAAACATATACCGTCAGTTGAGTTTTGAACGTGCAAGGGCAGCAGTGTAACTGTGAAATATGGTGTTAATAAATGGGCATTAAAACGGATCTCAGAATTTTAAGTCACGCTGTGCTCGTCCTCCAGCTTAAGTTGTTGAATATAAAACATAAATTATGACCATGAAAAGGTCCCAGAAATAAATCCTTGTTAAAATCTACTCAGGTGCCCTTTTGCGTGTGGATTCTTAGTTTCTTGCATTTCCACTTGCATTTATTATTGGGTAGTTAACCTTTATCAGTATTGAAAGGATGTATATAACCATGTTCCCTGTTCCTACTTTGGAATACGAAACTTTCGTGGTTTAGTTCAAATACTGTACTTTGAGCTACCTTTGTAATTAAACATATTTTGTATTACTAAGAAACAAGTTACAAACTCTGCACGTGAGGAATGTTAATTAAAAAATTATATTTCTGTTAGTTTCAATGTGAACCTATTTTTAACTGATTTAATGCAGCCTAATACAAGGAGTCGGGAGGCTAATTTTAGAACTGTCTATCGACCGTCCTCTTACGTCAATGGAATCCCACGTTTGCGTCAGCCACGAGGACTTCTGACTGAGAGCGACCCCATTGGCTCGCCACTGGAAACTTCTCCACCCCGGCACTGCCATCTATGGCTCGTGGAACACCTGACGTCACGGGAAAAATAAATTGACTATAAATTGTCGTGAAGCACTGAACTGGCCACCACTAAACAGGTTGCGTGGAGGAGTTTACCGACGATCGCATAGACTCTTTGTTATTTGGAATACAGGCATATGGCTTAAAATCCATTCTAGAGAATAAAGCAGGTGGGTAACTTCGACAGCGTTTCCATGTGTAACTAGTTGCTGCGATCATTCATGCTAGCAATCTGTAAATGCGATGTCACATATATATATGGAAATATCGGAATCGCAATGTTTTCAAAGGAAAAGTAAAATGCTATAATAATATTATGGATTATTAGTATAGGTTCTGCAAATTGTCGATTTTTACCGTACTTTTAAACGATGTTTGTCATTTAACTTTCCATGCACGCCGCATCAGAGTGAATGAATCTCCAGTTTGAATATGTATTTCTTACAAGTGGGAGGCTCACACAACTTACAATTGACTTTAGCAAGCTTGTTACCGAGTTGAATAACCAAAAACATATTTCTGAGTCGGACCATTGAAAACTTCAAACTGTCACTGTCACCATGAAACCGATTTCCCTTTACCGAGTGCAAGCCACGTTTGTTTTTTCTAATAACATGTACCTCTTCCTTTGACAAGTGATAGCTTTGTTACATTTAGGATGGATGAATCCCAAACAACGTAGAGATTCAAACTTGTTTACGTTGTTCTAAGTCAATCAATCAATGAATCGCTCTTACTTTAGTAAACTCAGCTTTAGTTTTCCACCACAGACCAGTGTCGAACTGTCAGTCTGTTTGCTACACTTCATGTTAATGGTTGCAGTGCCTCGCGGATTGTAGTGTGCACGATAAAACGTGCAAAAACTACAATTGCGTTGGAAGTAACGCAAATTTCGGTTCTTTAATGAGAGAGTTGTCAACTTTTACGAGCGATGCAACCGAATATTTCATTTTTAAAATACGTATTTAGTAGCGAAATAAATTACACACTTATATCCAGTATTATAAAATCACGTTAAGTTTTAAATTTGCAATTGAATTATTTAATTGAAATGTACGTGCACTGCAGAAATTTGGAACGCCAAAATTTGACCTCAGATCGCACATGGATCTGCAGTGGGAAGATCTGCAGGTCCCTCGGTTACTGAGCTTCACGGAATGCGCCCAGAGAATTTCTCGTGTCACATAGTAGGTCATTATATTTGCACCACCTTCCTAGGTCACTGTTATTTTTATCTTTGGGTTGTGTTCAGAACTGGTGTGGATGATCAGATTCAGGTTTAAAATAGCTTCTGTAGTATTGGTAACTGAAATGATAGGTGTTCAGATTTGGATTGTGTGCGCTTTGAGGAAAATGGGAAATAATTAAGTCGTATAGGTGAGATGAAAGTAAAATTTCTCGAGACCTCTAGATATGCGTGTTGCCTGGTAATTTTGTCCATTAATTTGATTTCTAAGCAAGGGGTTTTAACCTGGGGTTTGTAGAGCAATTTGCAAGTGACAGAATGCTTTTGGGGTAATCACCTGCCGATGTAATAAAAGGGGAGAAAAAATCTTGAAGAGAAAGTTTTGAATCTTGAGCCTTAGTTCTTAGTTACTTGTGTGATCATCCATTCATGGTAAGGGGCCCTTAACGATTATTTACGGTTGAAGATCCGCTTAAAATTCAAACATGCATGCATTTCTGAAGTCATATCACCTGCATCTTTAGTTTTTTAAAGGGGACGCTTTATATTTAGCTATGCTTATGGTGTTCGACAATTATGAAATTTAGTAAAGAAAACGGCAGATAATTTTAGTGATTTATTGAAATGTCTACTTTTGCAGTTTTACGGTTTTAAGTTCAGTGGTTAATTAGATTGCCCTGAAACAAAATAATGTGACCAACATTAACTCTTGAATCAGGCGTACAGTTTGTTAAATAATTGGGTGTTGGTAATCAAATCTCCACATCTCTGAACAGTTTTACAGCAGACTGCTCTTATAACACGTCTGGGAATCAAAAATAAATTTCTGGCTGGGTCATGGATGAGATAAGGATTTTGATTGGGTCATATCAGGTGAAGCACGGAGTTTTGGCCAGAGTGCTGAAGTAGCTGATGCAGCAGACATCTGCTGGAGGTTCCTACTGCAGCCTTTAATGTGTGGTGCATTGCCGATCCTTGATTTCCTGGCATTTTCTCGTGCTGATGGGAAATGTTGTTGGTAGCGGGGAGTGTTCTTGTGTAAAAGAATGTGTAAAAAAAAACAAACAAACAAGAAACTTCTACTTATTTTGTAGAAATGACCTGTGTTGAAGCTCAGTATGGAAGTCTGCCCTATGAGAACAACTACTACATCTCTGAATTCCTGAGTACCGACATCACTGCCAAGCTGGCCATGGATATCACTGGCCAGCAGGATCAACCTTCCACACCCTCCTTGCCCAGCATTAACTCCTTGGTTGGCAGCTACGCGGGCGAATTTGATGCCTATCCGTGCCAAATTTCCTCCCCCATGGCTTCCACCAATATTACCGCTAATCAGCCGTCACCCTTCAAGATGGATGACTTCCAGGTCTATGGCTGCTATCCTGGCACATTTTCCCTGAGTTACCTGGATGAGACTCACTCCTCCTGTGGTTCAGATTACTACGGCAGCCCCGCCTCCGCACCCTCTCCCTCCACTCCCAGCTTCCAGGCCCAGCCGGTGTCGGCCTGGGATAATCCTTTTAGTTCTTACTCCCCCGGTGCTGCCTGTTGGGTGCCTGACAAGACGTCACTGACCCAGCCGCCGTCGTTCTTCGCGTTCAGTCCTCCGGTGGAGCAGCCGTCTCCTGTGGGCCAGCAGCAGCCTTCTCTAACGGACCGGGAGCCGTTCTCCCAACCCCGGCAGCACTCCTCTGCCCTGCCCTTCACTGCCATGGGTCCAGGTTCCCTGGATGGCTCTGCTCTGATGGAGGAGCCTGTCTCTCCGAAAGTGCGCAGCCCCAGCGGGAACGAGGGCCGTTGTGCTGTTTGTGGAGACAGCGCATCCTGCCAACACTATGGAGTGCGCACATGTGAAGGCTGCAAGGGATTTTTTAAGGTAAGAAGTCTGACTTCCTTTTTCGAAATCTCTTTTTCATAGATATTCTCAAAAAGTCACTTATTTCTTCTCAAATGTATTTAATACCATATTGAATTGTTGGTATATGAAAGCACATTAAAACACATTTGAAGCAAATTTTGCAGTTCACCCACAAAACCTCTTTTGAGGCTTCTATGTGGTGCAACTTTTTGGCCATATTACCATTTTATCATTAAATATGGCAGAAAAGGCCGAAGTCCAATGGTAGATCAAACCGCTCCTCTTTGTTTTTAGCGCACAGTACAGAAAAATGCCAAATATGTGTGCCTTGCCAACAAGGACTGCCCCGTGGACAAACGGCGGCGGAATCGCTGTCAGTTCTGCCGTTTCCAGAAGTGCCTGGCTGTAGGCATGGTGAAAGAAGGTACGGATTTTGTAGTTTTTTGACTTTGATATTAACAGTGCATGCTCCTCAACCTGACCTGACCTAATATGGTTTAAGGAACTTTTAGGCACTCTCAGGGATGCTCAATGTTTTCCATTTCCCCACATTATTGCACCTCCTCTCTACAGTGGTCCGAACAGACAGTTTGAAAGGACGCCGGGGTCGCCTTCCCTCCAAACCGAAGAACATCAATGACAGTTCATCAGCAGCTCCTGCAGTCAATATCATTGCCTCCCTTGTCAAGGCGCACAATGACTCTGATCCTGCCACTGGGAAGCTAGACTACTCCAAGGTGAGATGCATGCCTGTGCTGATAGTTAGGTTCTGATGGCCAAGATCTAGAGTTATTAGACGTAACTCAATTTAAAACTAATTGCTGAAGAATATCACTTAATTTTATTTTTTGTTACCAGTACAAAGAGACCATTGCCAATGTCTCAGAAAAGGAGGATTCCGACGACATTCAGCAGCTGTATGACCTGCTAACGGACTCTATGGACGTGATTCGCAAATGGGCAGAGACCATACCAGGCTTCACTGCCTTCTGCCCCGAGGACCAGCAGCTTCTCCTCGACTCTGCTTTTGTGGAACTCTTCATACTCCGTCTAGCATATAGGTACGACCTCACAAATGCTCCAAACTAGCATTGCTTTGCATGTTCATCAGATAAACAACAAATGAAAAGAAATATGTGCAATACGGCTCACTGGACATGAGAGCTCACTTTTAATGACACCTATATTCAACGGCGTCATTAGTCCTGGTTAAACTAAGGAATAGTTAAACACCACATTTTACAATGCATTTATACATCTACATCATAACTTGCTTATACTTCACCTTCTTATTATAAAGTTCCTGATGCTAATTTTGAAGACATGAAATATTTTCTTTCAACTTAAGACATAAAAAGATCTACAGTTATTCTTGTTGGTGATGGTGACCCTTGAAAGTAATCTGTGTTTTTTTTTTCTCCTCTCTGTAGATCGATCCCTGAGAAGCACAAGCTGATCTTCTGTAACGGTGTGGTTCTTCACCGGATGCAGTGTGTAGGAGGCTTTGGAGACTGGATTGACTCCATCATAGACTTTTCGCAGAGTCTTCAGCGCCTGAACCTGGATGTGGCGTCATTCTCTTGTCTCGCTGCCCTTGTCATCATAATAGGTGGGATTGGACGCAGATTCAATATACATGTGGCCTGAAATTTTAAGGCAAAATTGCCTGGTCAAACTGTCACAGTTGAATATTAAATAACTAGCTAGAGCAAGAGCAACTCAATATTATTTTTTTGTTAATTGCTGTTAGCTGTAGGTTGTTTGGATGCCCATCGAACAAGGTAAAATCTGATTACAGCACAGCACCTTTTGCAATGATGACAGTGCTGCTCTGTAACACCGAAAGCAAAGGGGTCCCTCACGTCAACCCCTCTCCCACCTCGATGCTCTTCTTCGTGGTTTAAACCTTCACTTCTCTCATCGCTTTCAGATCGCCACGGCCTGAAGGAGCCGAAGCGCGTGGAGGAGTTCCAAAGTCGCCTGATTTCTTGCCTTAAGGACCATGTCAGCTGCACCGAGTCGAGTCGGCCCAACTACCTGTCCCGGCTGCTGAGCAAGCTGCCGGAGCTGCGGACTCTGGGCACGCAGGGTCTCCAGCGCATATTTTACCTGAAACTGGAGGATCTGGTCCCTCCACCTCCATTACTGGACAGTATCTTTATGGACACGTTGCCTTTCTGAGGCAGTGCAGGGGTAATGGAATATCACTCCCTACCTTTAGTGGCGCTGAACAGAACCAAAAATAAAATCACTGGATAGGTAAACCAATTTGGAAGAATTTAGATTTTTCTCTGGGCATAGCCATGTTTGTCTGGAATACCTTGTCTCTTTGGACCACATTAGCCGATTGATGAGGAATCCAGCTTCTACTCTCCCACTCGAAACTCCTCCACAGGGGATGCTGGCACGTTCTTACTTAAATGTGGTCCTCTGGATTTCTACTGCAGATTCTGGTGAAGATCTAACTATGCGATGACCATTTCAAACTTTTGAAGCACAGTTGTTTGGTCAGTTTGTGTTTTACATTATGACTACAGCCATGAAAAGACTAGCACTGCCAGTACAAAGTATGGTTCTTCTGGTAAGCTGACAAAAAAGTTAACAGGTGCTCGTTTGCATAATACATGCGCAGGTCAATATGGCCGGAGAGAACCATCTGCTGGTATGTCCACTATCAGCAGTATTAAAGTTATATCTGAATGATAAGTACCCCTCTGGCCGGGAGCACTGTTAATGGGGCAAAACCCTGAATGATTCCTGGTGCCCAGACATGGACAGGGGCCTCGGGCTATACCACGGTGAGCTTTTGCCAGGAGGTGACAGGATATCTAGCAGGGTTGGGACCATTCCGGAATGCATTTGTCAATTCCAATCCAAATCAGGAAATACAACTGGAGCTGGGATTGGGGAAAAAAAACTATGGGGAACAGAACTGGAATTGAATTAAAATTTCATGGAGATGTAATTCCAACCCCAGATCCCTTTCCTGATTTGGATGGGAATTGAAAAATGCATTCCGGAATGGCTCCAACCCTGATATCAACCACTGGCCCTGCCATTGGCAGTACCAGTGCATATAAAAGAGGAATTTGTTAAACTAGCATCAGATGATTTTTTTTCCTTTTAATGTTCATGCAAACAAGTCGAGGGTCTTTTATTTCCATAAACTTTTTACATATACCTGAGTCAAAATGTGTTTTATCCTGCAAGTTATGCTCCCAGCTGGTAAGAAAAATCAAACAAAAACTCTGGCAGATTACTTTGTGGGATTTAGGCCTTAGCATAATACAAAGCCTTAAGTTAGTCTCCAGGATATTCAGGTCTTTGTATGTTGCATGTACAGGGCTCATGATCCTACACACTATAAAAGTGTTTTGGTGACGGTGCTTTACTAGCTGAACATGTTATTTTTCTGAAGAGTGATGACATCTTTTGGAGGCCAGTGAAAATCTTGGATTCCCCATGATCGTTTTTAAAATTGAAATATTCTACTGTTTTGTCTATTATTGTTACATCTTACAAATGATGCCTTATGGAGAATATTGAAGAATATTTTCACTTGATAGTTGTTTTTTTTTTCCTGAACTTTCAGTGATGTCGATGTTGTATGTGACAGAACCACGAGCAGCTATGAGCACTTTGTACAGCATTTTAACAGATAGTACTTATATTATCTTTAGTATAGGTCTGTTGTGTGTGTGTGTGTATATATCAAGAAATGTACACATAAATAGGTAAAGCACACATGCAAGTTACTTTATTTCAATAGTGTTATAGCAAAACCTGCTTTTTTAAGGGTATTTTTCTTCCATATCCACATTGTCAGGTTAATATCTTGAGGCTTACCAGCGATTAAAACTGAACTCAAATACTGCATTAAAATATATCACTATTTTTGCAAAAGTATTTTTAAGACGATATCTTGTCAGTAAATCAATAAGAATAAAATGTATTCATATGTGGTTATGTGGCACACATGGTATATATGCAGAAGATTACGTTTTAAAATAAACATACGTGTATCTCTTTTGTGATCTAATGATTTACAGGGTGTCTAGTGCTATACAACATGTACAAACATGACAAACGGGCGCAGGGCCTCGAAGGTGCTTCTCGAAATGAAATATTACATTATGCTCAACCAGTGAGGAAAGCATTCAGGCAAATGGGTCGTTTCATGAACTCGAGGTCATGTTCTTGTCCTGATGAAGGTTAAGCATCACTGAACCGACACAGCGGGGCACACTGGGCTGGAAGGGGGGGTACTGAGGAACAAGTGTGATAAAATTATCAGCAAAACAGGCATCTTATCCAGAACAAGGATGAAGTTTCACCGTGTTTTATTTTTGAATGCACATCTAAACTCACTCTCTCTCTCACACGCACACAGGTTTGTAATTATATCTTAGTGGGGACTCTCCATTGATTTCCATGGGGAAAACTCTAATCCCAACATAATGACCTTAACCCCTACCCAGCCCTAACCTTAACCATAAGTAACCAAACTAAATATGAGACTTTTGGCATATTTATTTATTTATTTTTGATTACATTCACAGATCTTTGTAGAGACCTGAAAAATGGTCCCCACAACGTCAAAAAACATGTTTTCATTACATTGTGGGGGACATCTGGACCCCACAAAGTAATATAAATGTAATCCACACACACACATACACACACACACACACATGTATACATACATGTCAAGAAGTCTAGTGCAAATGTCTGACTATACAGCCTATGAGTGCATTAATATTACATAGCAACAACAAGAATAACTGTTTGGCTGCAGCTTCACTGTATTTACATTCAAAATCATTATTCATTAACTCTAACATTAAATGACTAAGCAGGCAGTATAGAAAGGCATAAACTTTGATGAACCTCGGGAGGTAGAGCGGTGTGGACTCAGCTTGCTAGCACCAGATACAGATCCAACTGAAATCGAGTGCATTGGGGCCGGAGGGGGCGTGAAATGATTTTGGTGGCGATGAACATGACATTCACTGGTGTTCTAATGAGCTGAAGTGTCCAGCTTGGTGCAAGCTGGGGTAGAGTGACTAAGAGCTGTCATAGAGCAGCAGCTGCTGTAATCAGTGCTGGGAGGTTGGAGCGTGTCCAGTGAAAGTTATACAGAAATTGTGGGTTTAGGTCGACGCCGTACAGCTGTGATTTAAAATTTCCTTTGTAGTGCCCCTTATATATTAATATCTTAATGTTACCATGCACATCATGATGGGTGATATTAGTTTATGCCCTTCAAAAAGCAGCCAGACACCACTAAGACAATGAGTAATTAAAGAAAAATATACTGTGTACAGATTTATCCATGGCAATGCCAAGACAACAGAATGGATGCATTAAGCAAATATATATTCAGATCAATAGAGGAAAATTTGAACTTTCTAAGGGGGAAAACTGTAGTCTGCAGAGGTCAATGAGAAAGTTGACACTAATGAAATATCATTATGGAAGTTATATTAAGATCATAGGGGGAGCCGGACAACCCAAGGATAGCTTGGCTCAGCTGATGAACAGAGAGGAAATTGCCCAATACCGTGGGGAGGCAAGGACCACTATGTCTTTTGGGTCAGCATTTGCCAAGTGTTGACGGACTGCTCTAGAAATAACAGAGGGTTTGGCCTAAGCCCAGGAAACAGGGTGATGCCGACTGAGTCCTGCATTCCTGACACTTTTCTGTCCCAAGTGTTTCTGCTTCTGCAAGTGTCATTTACAGTAACAGTGACAAGGGAATGCAGGTAAGTGATCAATAGCTACGCATTGGCCAAGGTCAACTGTCTAAACATTGCTGAGCCTGGGCACGAAAACAATGATTCGCTGTACCGCATTGCGTAGCTTATTGCAGTCTATATTTATGTTTGGCTTTTAAAAAGTTAAAAAAGATCGCACCTGTTCTAAGTGCACTATGTAAGCATAATTTCTATGGCTACCAAAGGTTCAGGAAGAATTATAGATATTTAATGACTTTGGTTATAAAGTGCATTTTGGCTACAAAGTCCTTTACATTAACTGCACCTTCATAATGCCTTTATAATTCATTCATAGAACATTCATAAGCAGCATGTAGGTATACCTTAACACCCTAACATACTTTAACAGCTGCAGTATACATTAACCACAAACATCATATGATAGCAAACAGTATAATCACATAATCATGTAATATCTGCCATTAATGTATAATAACATACACACACACACTGTATGTAAACACAGAAACCCCCATACATTGACTTGAAGTCAGCAGCTATGAGCCATTGGAAATGGCTACAGTCTGGTGATGCATTGTCTCAAAGCTGCTAGAATGACCAGCGTAGCAGAGAGAAGTAGTCTGTGTTTTTACCCGCATATGACCACTTGCCAGTACGTGGTAGTCAGTTGCATCATAGCTGGGTCTCCTACCTCATTTTGTACAAAGACTACAGTGGAAGTACAAGTTTTACAAGTGCATGGAAATTCATTGCATATGTTCAGTTCTTGCAGTCGTTTTAATATAATACAATTTTTTTGTATAAGAAACAAAGCAATTCTGGTTTTCGCATTTTTTTCTCTTCTGAAGTTGGAGTCCACTTTTGCAAATGACTTCACGCTCACAAACACCGCGGCCTGCTTACTCTCACCTATTGAGAGCTAGGTGGGGGGTGCATAGAGCGAATTTCCCCATGGGATCGATAAAATATCTATTATCATTAAACATGCTGATAAACTATCTCACACAATTCTGGGGAGGGGGGGGGGTGCTGATATGAATAATAGCAGTAGGACACTCATCGTGAAGGAAGCAATTCTGTCCCATCAATTATAAAGCTCTGTGCCAGTAATATCAGGGGTGCAATTGGAGTCACACATTGCCACAATATCCAGAAAAATAATGTGTCTCAGTCAAGATGTGGCACTGAAGACATATAGATGTGATATTACCAGCGTGATCATTCCACTGACTCCTTACTTTCTGAAAAGAGTAACAGCTGATTACCCAGCCAGCTCCAGGGGCGAAAAAGTGCCGTATACTGCAAAACCTAAAGTTGTGAGAACACGGGAATTCAACCAATAAAACACACACACACACACACAAAGATGGGGTTCTGCTTGCTGTGAACCCTTGAATGTGGGCCAAAGCTGAGCCACATCCTCAGGGAATGCAGACCTGTAGCAGGGACAAGAACCATCCAGAACAAATCCATGAATTCACAGCCCAACCATGTAGCTAATTTTGATTCACATTATATTAAATCTGAGATGTGATAAATAGAGTTAAGCGAGTAAAATGGAGACACTGGTATATCCATACATACTCCAAAGCCAATTGTATTGCATAATACCACTGAAAAAGCGGAATGCAGAGGCTGACCTGTAGTGGGGGGCACCTTTCTTGCAGCATGCCAAGTCTTCTGCCATGGGATTGTGTCCTCCATTGTGTACATACCTCATGGGACAGAGAGTGCTATTTTCAAGCAAGCCCCCCCCCCACTAATATTTAGCATGGGTGTTAAATGACTCCGTAGCTGCAGACCCGGTGGAGAACTTCAGGCAAAGGATGCTGGGATGCCACGGAAGCTCGATCCACATGGACCGTGGAACATGAAAGAAACAGCAACAGGCATTCCCTGCTGAGTGATGGGTTTTATATGTCAGACAGTATATCCATATCAGCTGAGGGCACATGGGCAAAAGAGCAAACGGCACGTCAGCAAACAATTGTAGAGGGTCTTACCGCTTCCCGCTGGCTTAACTCTAATTGCTTTACATTTATAAAAATGTAGTATAAGCAGTGAAGTTATAGTATGAACCATATGCCAAAACAAAATAATTGTAATGATTAATAATATCTGTTTTCAATATATTTCCCTAATATTGGCAGACTTGGGTTGCTATATTTGGTCATTTTTTGAATTGCGTGATATAAAAATGCATTTGTTAAATGTGGGAATAGTATTCCTCAGATGGTTTCTTATCTGTTTTGGTCTTTTATGAACCTGGACCTAAAATGTAGTCATCTTTAAAGACTGCGTGAAACAGAAAGTGTCAGAGAGGGAAGAGGAACCCACTGCTGTATGTTCCTTCCTGACAAGAAACGTCTGGGACAACAGTGCTATTGAACACAGGAGGACTCTGAACCAGCTTCGGGGCACAGATACACAGAGGAACCCTTGAGTTAAACAATAATCATCTGTACAAATTCATGATGGTTCCAGTTGCCAATCTGACGTAAAACCAGAGAGAGGAATCTCATTCTCTTTTTTTCTGGAATCATAAGGGATTTCTTGCATGCGTAGGCTTTGGAAGTACTGAATCATAAAACATTTTTTAGTTCTCTTTGAGTTTTCCTGATGGGAAAAGAAAGATTCTCTCAGAGCAAAAACCAAGATACTAACAAGAGCTGCTGTTTGGGGGCCACAGCAATGCGACTGAGGAAATGCTCACCAAACAAGGCCTGTTCACTTCCTCATTCTTCTGTTTCAATTCTGTTCCTTTTATTCGTGCAGTTTTTCCACAGAATAACTGTTCAGTAGACTCACAAGATAAAGAGGAGCCTATTGCAAATTTGGTTACCAAATCTAAATACAGTCACAGATATACCTCTCCCCAGGATTTCATTTATGTCAAGTCAAGTTTATTTATATAGCGCATTTAAACATAGCAATAGTCAATGCAAAATGCTGTACAATTTAACAGACCCAGCTGCTATGTAATAAAACAAGTTGTAAGAAGCAATACATCGGTAACACTTTCTTTAAGGTAATGTTTTTAGTCATTTATAAACACATTCATAATACATTATAATGCATTCATATAGCATAAACATGACTATAAATATTTGTAAAAAGGCATACCACGTTATAGTGTTTATAAGGTATCTATAATGCATTATAGGTGAGAGCTTCATAAGGCATTTATAATGCATAAAACACGACTATGAAGTGTTATGCCTTTTCATAAATACAGCACCTATAGTCATGTTTAACGCTTTATTCAGCATTATTATTTGCGATTAATCTACACTGCTCAAAAAAATTTAAGGAACGCTTATTAATCAGAGTATAGCATCAAGTAAACTAAACTTCTTGGATATTC
>JAODUD010000107.1:26978427-26991989 GCA_026784285.1 Stomatorhinus walkeri
GGGGGGGGGGGGGGGGGGCAGAAGTGACGGAGGGTGCATACGGCGAGTCGTGGGCGGGGTCTGGACGGGGAGGCGGAGCAAAGGTCGAATAGAGGGCGCGCTGCCGACGACAAGACCTGTGGGCGGTGCTGAGCTTGCAGCGGCGCATAACACATGGCCTCAAGTAAAGTGTTACCCAAACAACATAGAATATTACTACTATGGAAAGAGTAACAGCTTGCTTCTTTTGCCATAAGCTATCCAGCTCTTGCTCCTGTATACTAGCTAAGGTCCAGGTTTACTTGTTTATGGACATAGCTATTACGATTGTCATGCCTCAAGCCAAATGACCAGCAGAGGGCAGAGTGGAGCAGTTCTTGCACCCCAGAGTAGCCTAACCAGTTTCTGGTAGTACACCTGCAACCCATGACCAGTTCCCTCTGTGTATTTCAGCCCGTTGCTGCTTATAACCTGGGTTCAGTCATCGAGCCTCTGCCCAAGCACTTACCCGCATGGTCTAGCCCTAGTGCTTGCCTAGCTGTGTTTGTTCAGAGAATGTCCAGTCAGCCAAGTCCTCCAGGCCACTATGCTGGTCCCAACCCAGGTTTGAATCCTGGAACTTTAGTTTAATAGAATGTTTATCTAATGAACCAAATCAACATCCCATGCCAGCTTGAAAAAGCAGATTATTTTTTACAATAAACACATTTTAATGTACATATAGATACATGACATTATAGATGAACACTTGCATTTGGAGTGTCCACGGTTAGTTTTGGTGTAAATCCGGCTCCATGAATTACCATGAACCTTAGTGATGATGGATCTTTGTAACCAGTACTCTAACTCACTTTCAATCTCGAAATTAAAAACTTTAATTTTAAACAGTGACTACAATATATGGTGTTATAAACCAGCCAATGGCATGCAGACAATGTTATAAAATAGCCAATGGCGTGCAGGACAGTATTATAAACCAGCCAATGGCACACTTTGTCTGACATGGCACCATCCATGGTACTAAAGACAACTTCTGGCTTTGCGGGTAAATTATTGATAATTAGGATAGCATTTATGTCATGGTTGCAAGGTTTTGTTATTCTTTCTCCTTATTTTTACATTAATTGGGTGTCCTCTGTAGGTTATTATTGCTTGTATAGTTTGGGAAGATAGTCCTTTGTTTCTTTAATTGCTGGTAACTCTGCCATGGTGGGAGTTGGAAGAAGGTGGGGCCATGAGAGGCTTTGAAGCAGTTAATGAGGCAATGAGGCAGTTAATTCCAGTTTGGCTGCCTCAAGGACAGGAGTTTTATTTAATTTTTTCTCGATTTGTTGACATCAATTTTCCCGTCTTTTTTACTTAGTTACATAATGTTTTTTAAACACTTTATGTATGCAAGTATGTTAATTTAACCTCTCATAAGTACCAGAAGGAAACGCGCAAAAGACAAAGGAGAATATGCAAACTTCACACACATCCTGGAACCAGGCTCCAAACCCCCCGCCTGGAAATGTGATACAACAGAGCTACTGACTGCAAGTGCAGTTTTTACATAGACTTGTCAATGCTGCCACCTGCCAGTCAGTAAAAGAAATGCAATTACGCCAGACGTACAGCCTTTAGTACAGACGGAGTTACCAGGTCCGAATACAGTTGCGAGTTCATATTAGGCGGTTGTGGGTTTTTGGGCCGCTTTCATAATAATCCACTGCAGCTGACCGAGAGAAAAAAGGAATTATAATGAACGCGAGTCGTTCCTAATGCGGTGTAATACTGAATCGTTTTACGGAAAATCTAATTCCATTATAAACCCAAAATTACACCAGAAGCGTTATGGTAGTTTGCACACCCTACAGACTATTTACAAAGTAATAAAACTGTTACATACATGTTAATTAATCTGCAGACTCACCTCACTCCACCCAGCTGACTAATGTTGGCAGCCCAGGGAAAAGAGATTTCAGTCTCTAATCTACATCATTAACTGGCTTTAAAATGTTGAACATTTGAATATAAGCATGCAAAATACTGATTTTTCCTGGACCTGGCAACACTGAGTACAGACGATTTCACTTTTAACTTTAGCTTACCTCCGTTATACTCTGCAGAAACCTAGAGAATTAGGTGGAAGTGATTTTTAAAAGGTACAAATTAATACCTTAATCAGCATTAAGGGAAAAGCAGGCACGAACGTGCTGCTTTTGTTACTGCAAACGTATGTGTTGACCTGGGGCAACCTGGCCTGGGGTATCACAAAGCCAGATTTAAGGTTGCTTGTGCTAAATGCAAGTTAACCAACATGAAGTCTATTTCAACTGGGGCACCTTAAATCTGACACGATGTAAGGAGTTAACCTCATCCCAGTAGGCAGCCACATTACCAGTGCTGATCAGCACCAGTAGTGATGAAATTTGACGACAGTCATGTGTGAATAAGGAGTAGAAGCATGGACCCAAAACACATCCATGAGGGGCTCCAACTTCGAGGTAGGGTGGAGATGAAGTTGTTGCTATTTACCAGATATGGATATCCTGCAAGGACGTCAAAGATCCAATTATAGAGATGTGTGTTTAGCCCTAGGTTCTGGAGCTCAATGCTGAGGCTGAAACCAAATGAAAATGCCTATTCAGGTTTTTAAACTCTTATAATGAGGAAACACCTTATTTACATCCAATACTTGCCACCAAAGTAATAGTACCAGTTTTCTTAATCCTACCCATCAAATTCCAGTTTCTATTGACACTGGAAAGTATTACAAACATTCCCAACAACAGTGGATGATTTCATGCAGCAAGAACAACCAGGGACATTATAATATAAACTTTAATGTGTGTCAAAATTCAAAACGTGTGCTTAAGTGAAAGGGGGGGGGAAATTAAAAGCATTGTAATTATTGGAAAGCAAAGGCTTAAAAAGCAAAACCTTAAAAGAAAATTAAAAGAATCACTTTGCTTCTCGTCTGAGGTGAACAGGAGGCCCACAAACTGCCTCTAAAAGGAATGAGGGGAAAAAAAATGATTTTTACAAAAAGATTTTGCAGAACGTTTAAGGAATTCAGTGTGCTCAAGTCAAATACTCACACATCTGCCACGGCAAGGTCCGGGGAGTACGGAGACCCGCTGGCTTGTCTGACTGGGCTGGAAGGGGGTACTTACTATGGAGGAAGAATCAAATTGAAGAAAGTGCACGACCTGGCATATAACCCAGTGAAGTGTGCTCCCCCGGATAACTAACTTGTCAGGTTGACAGTTTGACACCCCCCAGATAAAAGGTGTTTCAGGCATCTCTTCACTTTCTGTGAGAACACAAATGCATATTATTACCATGCAAAAAAAAAAAAACACCAGCCTGTACTTGGCCCATTTCAGACCCCTACTCCAAGCCGAAGGGCAAGTGTACATCCACACAATTCAGCAACTGAACATTTGGAATTCCTAACCATCATATTCATTAAGCAAACTGTTCCTTTAACTAAGTAGGGAACATCTTGGAGGGCAGCATGTGGCCCGTGAGGTTAAGGCCAGTGCCCCAGCATGACACACCTTTCTCCCAGTCCTCCCCACAGTCAGGGTTTGTCCATGTGCTGGCAGGAACGTGCCACTTTCGCTGCATTTCAGCACTGCCAGCTAAACAAATATACAAGCAGCAAGTGTTTGCATTACGAAAGCTACACATGAAATACAATAATATAGTCTGAGGCACCCCCCCCCCCACAATCAGACAAGCTTGGGCTTAAAATATCAAATGTAGCCTTACAGGTATCAGCATTGACTGCCTGCTTGTTCACACAGTTGGCAATATGGTGCGAAAACTCATGCGGGGCTATTAGGTGCTTCGCATTGAAAGGACATGTTTTGAGCTCACTGGCCAGCTTTGGGTGGTTCTGCAAGGTAACCAGGAGGAAATGTTAGAGCATAAAATCCTTTTCCATTAGACTGCTTACACCATCTGTTAAAATGGTTTCTTGACGAAAAGTCATAATGGATAATACAGGACCAACCTTACGACATTTGATGATGTGATAGGGAAAGCGACTGGCACGGATCTGGTGGCTCTTATCATACGGACACTGGAGCAGTCTGTTTGGGTCCGCAGCATCTTCCTCACCTGTGTAAGGGTTAATAAAAACAGAAAAAAACAGCCATGAAAAAATTATAGAAGCTTTTGGTAAAGATGACAAACACCAGGTTCTAAACAGGTTAATAGATATGTGCATTTACACACATGCACAGTTTTCAATGTCGCACTACAATTTAAATATTCAGTCTTTCATTACAAAAGCCTACTATTTTGCAGCTTGTCTTTCATGGACAGAATAAGGCCACTTGAAACATGTTCACATCTGGTAGGGACCTGGGACCTGATTGTTTTTTTAAGATTAAAAAAATTTACGAGTGACACGACAGGCATAGGTTACACGATGCCACAGCACATACACAACTCTGCGGTAAAAAAAAAAATACTTTATTGGCAACATCTAAAGAATTAGTGCATGGTTTACGGAGAAAATCAATTGGTGCGTCCGTTTGTTGGGCTATGGACAACCTACCGTGCTCCAGCACTTCGTAGTGCTGCTCAGGGACGCTGGCAACTCCGCGTGGGGAGCAGCTGGAGCCGAAGCGAAAGGTGGCCATCTTTCCTCTCCTGGAAGCTCTAAACGGTCTGCATGGTGCAAAGTCTGCCCCTCAGTCACACAGTTTAGCAAACATATCAGTATTTAGCTGACTGACTATCTAAAAAGTTCAACCATTCAGACATTCAAATGACAGACATCAAGAATAATTGCCTTCGCCCGACATCCGTTTTAAATGTTCCTTTTCCAATACGGTATACATAAACAACACCTATAGTTATGTATTGCAAAGTACCAATGGCCTCAACTAATTGGATAAGTGCAATACAGATCTTTTAATCCCAAACTGTATCCTATTTAGCTGTTTTGTCCAGATCCATTAACTAGCTTTAAAGACACATCACCTGGGAGAACCACAAAAGCTTCCTGCGCATGCGCCCTTGGTGAGTAAATAATGACCGACGGCATACACGTAAAAACTTTTATACCAGAGCGCCGAATGAATTCTTGAATCAGATTGGTCAGACGGGTGTTGATTAATTTTTTGTACTAAATTAATACGGTAGTATAATAAAACTAACGTTACTTGAAATTCCAGACATACATCATTCTGAATGACCAAACCGACATGTTTATTCATTAGCGTAAGAAAATAATTCTACTAATACGTTTTTGGCCCATAAGCCAAACGCAAGCGGAACCAGTGAAGAGAGACGGCACTGCGTGGTCACGTCCATAAATAAAAGTGGCCTATGAAGGCCACCCAATCGAAATTTTACTCAGGCGCCATTTCACGGCCCGGCAAACGATACCGTTTTTCGTCACAGTTGAAAATTTAGTGAAGAAACTTCCTCTGGGATCAATAGATTTTATCTGTCCGCAAAAACTACTATTATTACATTATTATTACATTATTGTCTTTTCCCCTCACACATAAACCTTTGAGAATAATTAAAGGACAGTCCTACCAAATTATAGTTTTTCCATTTATTGCACAAATGTTTAGTGATGGCGGCACTGAACGATTTATATCCCAAAGTGTTGCAACTTAGTTGTACCTTCTTGTGTCCACCATCAAGAATACATGGATCGATGCTGAAATATCGATTCAATCGATGTTAATCTTTCATTTTTGAGAGACGATTCTAAAGTTCAAGTATCGATTTTTATGGTTTTAAAATGTTTTAAACGTTTTTATTACATGCATCCAGGCATGAAGAGTCATTTGCTTTGATATAACCGCTCCGGGGCCCATTCGGGCAGGGGGGGGGCTATCCCGGCCTACAAACATTACCGAGTGTCCCGTTTAATAACGATCAAGCAAAATCAGCAGCAACGTATCAAGAACCGGATCTTACCCGTGACGGTGAACCTTGTGAGATACCTCTTCCACCCCTGACTAGCAGGACCTAAATGTTAGGGTCAAGAGGGTCGGTCTGCATACTACTGGCGACGGGAAACACGTGACCTCCACTGGAACAGCTTAGTGCGGAGTTTCATGCAGGCGCATGTGGACGGTGTTTTCTGTTTCAATAAATGAGTGTCATTTAAAACATTTTTAAATTTATAAGTTGAATTGTCGTTAAATGGTTATTTAAATAATCATAAAATGGGTGCAATGTAATACGTTAAATTGTTTAAATTGCAATTTAAATGATAGCAGCAACCGTTAAAATTACCTGCACCCATCAAATTCAACGGCAGGGATCATGAAAATGTTTACATTGGACACTAACACAGATCGATCTCTCCTTGCCGATCCAGTACACCCATGAACTCGACCGCTACCCCACCTCCTGTGGCTAATCAGTAGCCTACCTCACTGACTTTTTAAAACGAATTAATCAATTAAATGAGCTGGATGTGAAATGTAACAAATACATGGATGGATACCCTTGAAGAGACGTTTGGGAACTTAATCAGTATTAAACTAGCCATCCAACAAAATATCAGTATTTTTTGGAGAAATTAGGAAATTCTTGTTAGTTTTTGTTGTGTTATGTTTAATTTTCATATGTTGTAATATTAAATTGTTTTAATTTCTGAGCATAGATGTAACTTTACAACGCAAATAAATACAACTCTGTTTCCAAAAATTGGGACGCTGTGTAAAATGTAAATAAAAACAGAATTTAATAATTTGCAAACCATATATAAACCCATATTTAATTGAAAATGCACGTCTGCGGTGCATTTACGGTGTCCAGTGGAAACCACATGACGACAGCAGGACAGCATGCAAAATTATGTAATTACTAACTGTATTCAGGAAATATATAAGAAAACCGAACAGGAAAAGATTTACAATGTTACAACTTGTAAATTGTAACTTACAAGCGAATTATATACAGCTACTTATCGACTTTACGGGCTATTTCGTTCCAAATTATCGCTAGATCGTTAGTCGAGAACTCGTAAAGAGGGAGGTATTTTCCCCATAGGAATGATATAAAACGATGACTTTGGGACCAGCCAATTTTTGTTATAAAGGAAACACAAACGTATTATTAGAATTATCATTTAATCCAAAAAATATATGCACATCTTTAAAAAAAACACTAAACACAAAAACACTTCTTTGCTAAAATTGTAACAATGATCACCAGCAGATTTGATGTTTTTTCATGTATCCCATTTTGAGCTGAGGGAGATCGCTCACAAACACTACGTAAAATTAACCTAGTGCATTAACGGCATCAGAATGGGTCATTAAACAAACAGGTACAAATCGGGTATGCACGGCCAAATCTTTCATAAAGCAAAGTTATCTGAAAACTGCGTTAGGACATAGACGGCGTTTTTGGGCAACGCGGACTGAGTTTTATTAATTATGAAAAATTTAACTTTTATTTTGCCTATATAATAACTAGTAAATCGAGAGCCCAGAAAGCGAGAACTACCCGTATCCAGCAGAGGATGCTAAAGTACAACCGTTTTCTTTTGAGGCCAAGTTAAAAATGTTAACTTGAAGTTAAACTATTAAGTTAACATAGGCTATACCTACTGTGTCACAAACATACACTGTCAGAAACAGGTAGCAGGCCGTAAGTTTGAGGGAACGATCATTTGTCACTGGGGCTGTACCCTCAAGGGCCTGCCAGCTGTAGCTTAGCTGTAGGTACATGTAGCCTACCTTTTAACATGGTACATGTACTTTTTAACAGGCACAGAATTTGACTCTGAGGAATTTGACTTGTAGCCTACCTTGGGATACAAAATTGATCAGGGTTGTATCCTTTTTTTTGACAGTGTAACGTAATGTCTTTGAGAGGACTTTGCAAAATATGGCCATTAATGTTGATATGAAACGTTTCAGTCCTTTATTGGGTTCAGTATTTTAAGTTGATATACACTGTTAAAAAAAAGGGTAGCAATTTGTACCTTTGCCTGTCACTGGGGCTCTACTCTCAAGGGTCTGCCACCTGTACCCTTAGCTGGAGGTAATTGTACAGAAATGGACTATGAGGAACATTTTTTGTACCATTATGGGTACACTAATGTTTTTTGTATACATTGGGAATGTTACCCAGATTCCATATGTTAAATTAGACTACAAGGTACATTTACCTACAGGGTACAATTGGCAGACTCTGAACTGGGGAACAGACCCACTGACAAGCAAAGGGACAAATTGGAACTCTTTTTTTCCCCCCTGATAATGCACATACTACGCTAATATGAAAAATACATTTAAGGGGTTGAAAATGGGTGACTCATTCTTGTGAGTCTTATGAGACAATACGGTCTGTGTGCACTGTGGCATCATGAAAGTGGAAAACAGTGGTATGATGTCATTTTTGTTGAAAAATAAAAACCGATTGACTGTTGGCGGAATTCATATGGTATATGGTTAACAATCCTGTAATGCTCACCAAACTATTGTGCAATTGTATGTGTTCATTGCATGTGAGTATTGTCATTTAGAAAAACACCCTTCACAGCAGAAATGAAATGGGAAGACGATGACATATAATCACGCAGTTACGTCTCCACACACGTCAGATAAGTTCTCCTCCTTTTAAAGTTCAGACCACTCATGGGCTAACCAACCGTTTTCAGTAATTTTTTCTTTATTAAACCGGCTTACAGATCAGGTTTACCTTTGAATTTGATTGGCTCATGGAATTTGTGCATTGTGAAGCATACTTATACTAACCATTTTCATTGTATTCAAAAAACAAATTACTTTATACTAGTTCAATTTACATAATTTTGTTTAATATTACACTTAAGGATCAGTCAGCAGGGTCAGTTTGTCCCTGGAGCTATTCAGGGTAAGGGTCTTACTCAGTCTTGGTGAAATCAGTGACACAAAATAAATAAAATATTATTACAAAATATGTGATCTGGTTTTTCTGGCTTTTAAGTACCGTTTCTTCAAATAAATAGTGATTAAACCGACAAATATGTGGACATTTGCTTCTTATACTTGAGTGACATTAGGTGGAGCTTAAAGGTTAGGTGGAGCTTAGATGTTCTAAATCAGTCGATGAGGTTTGAGCCGTTACTTAGCGTTCAGCACCGGTACTCAGCAAACGACCAGTAAAGGAGCTATCACCTGCTTCAGCCTGGAATTCATACAAGACTGGTAAATAGATATTTTTTTCAGAATACCAAAATACCAATTCATCAGTCGAATGTACAAAGTTGACGTATAATTGTTCTTGATCTGTAACTTTCTTTTTGAATGACTAGATTTCTGATTGTGTTGCGAGCCCCAGTCTAGGGTTGGGGCGTAACAGTGAAAGGGAAAGGGGGATTGGAGTAAGGGGATATCAGGGTGTGGTGGACAAGGGACCACACGTGGACAAAGGGGTATTTTTAAATACTTTTTTTGTTTTTTATTTACACAGAACAAATAAACCAAAACAATATTTAGCCAAAACAATAAACAAAACCCAGCTTCCGAACGCAACCCAGATCTAACTTATCTAGAAATCAATAACAAAACGTCAAATACTACGCCTCACTCCCCATCCAAACAACAGCATATAACATTAGCTCGCAAAATAACAATGGCAATCGCTCCCTACGTACCTGACACACACACAGAATACACACAATGATTAAAGCCTCAAAGTCCGGGGAATGGTGAAGACGAAAGCAAAAACCGGGCGAGAGATCGAAACTGAACAGCAAACAAACCAAAGCGAAAGTACAGGCAGGGGCGAACTGAAAGATTAGAAATCCAATAACCAAAAACCGTCATACACAATAAATCAAAGATAGAAACGAGCAGAGCTGCCGAGGTATCCTGCTTGCAGCATTTAGGGGAACAGAAGTGACTGATGGTTCCCGCTGCTAGTCGTGGGCGGGGAGTCGGGGCGAAGGATGACTGGGCGGAGCTGACCGTACAGCGGCATGTAACTTGGCTGGTCTTACACAGAAACAAAATGTTCATTTTTCTATTAAATTTAAATAGCAAATTTTCTATTTAAATTTCATTAGTTTTTTTTGTTATTTTTAGCCATCAGTTTTAGTGTTTGTTTTCAGTCGAGATCTTTTAGTATTAGGCCTATATAGGCTACGTATTTATAATGCATGTATAAGCAGTTGGATGGTGGATGGATGAATAGCAAGTCATAGTCCATAATTAAACCAATACCTGCCGAACTTAACCGGCACATTTTTAAAAGTTTGTAGGCTTCTTGTTAGATCAAAACTTTTGTGGGTGTCTGGTACCAATATACGGCGCTGTTCAAAATGGCAATGTGGTCACAAATTGTAATTGTTGTGCCCACTTGTTCACGACATCGCTGTAATCATGCAGTAAATCTCTAGCTTGAACAGATTGTCTTTTTTTGACATATTCCATACATCCAGGCGAAGCTGTTGTAGCTGTTGCATATTTGCCCCCTGGAGAGCTTTTGAGTTCTGCGGTAGTTAAGGTAGTGTCACAAGCAGCTGACACTGCCCTGGGCGGCGGGGTGGGGGGGGGGGGGTATGCACTGATGTGTACCACCACTCCCACCGTTTAGGGGATACGTATTTTGTGGGTGTCTTTTCATGAATGTTGGGTGGGTGCACTTCACTGGAAACAAGTAGCTGATATTCTTTACTTCTTATGTTTTGATATTATTTACTTTTTAAAAATAATAAATCTTGCTACAATGTTATTGCTGATGGGTGAACGTCAAAGAGTACATAAAATTAGTTTTTTTTTTCTACATTTTTCCTCACTGGTGGGGGAATCTCCAGGTGACCTTTTCCCCATTGCGGTTTTTAGATACATGCGGTCAGCGATGGACACTGTGATCCGGGGCTGCCCCTCCCTGTCCCGGACTCCCCAGGGCCTGCTCCAGCAGGCGGTGAGGACCTTAGTGCTCCATGCTCAGAGTCCCATGATGATAAAGCTGCCATCCAGGACTCCTGCTCGTGCTTTCACTTCCTCCACCAGCAGTCTCCAGAAGAGAGAGGAGACTCCATCCAACAGTTATGGTGAGCGGATTCCAACCATCCCAGAAAGAATTTTCCATGTAGCTGGAAAGTTTTGCATTCCATAAGAATATTACATTCAATAAACCTTATCTCAAAATCATTTTATGTGATTTGAGGTTAATATGATGATATGCCTGTGCGACTTCGTCTATTTTAAATTTGTAATGGAGAAAAAACACGCGTAGGTCCGGAGCCCGCCATAGAGCAGCTTGCTGGGCACCCTGCCACTCCTCTGGATGAGGCTCTGGCCTCCAAGTGCCCTTTCCTGGTGGCAGAGATGGAGGAGAAGAGCAGAGTGGTGAGGAAGGCCAGCATTGAGCTTCAGGAAGACGTACAGGAGATTCACGCTGTTCATACAGGTAATTCTATCCTCATAGCCCTGTATCCAGAACTCTGAATCATTCATAAACAGCCATGAAAGCTGAAATACACTTATGTGATTTGCATAAGTGTATAAGTGCATGATGTGCATTTCTTCTGGCCATCAGTGGCCAATGGTTTTAGTTTTAATTGCCCATATTTATGCAACATTTGCCTAAGTCAGAGCAGTGCAGAAATAGTTGGATGGTTACAATTTTAAATATATATTGATGATTTAATGAGTATAATTTTAAGAGCATCTAACCAACAGGGACTTACAAATTCAGTCTAGTATATCCAACCAAACCCACCAGGATTCCCAACGAGTTACAAGCAGCTCAAAAGCATGTTCTCACCAGCCTCAACTCCCTTCCTCACTCCCTCCCTCCCTCCCTCTCATCTTAACTTTCTACTCGAATGCTAGACACGAGAAACGTTGTTTTAAGTCACTGTAAGCAGTGTCCATGCTTTTCTGTCTCACTTGAATGCTCTCATTGTGACTAGCGACCATTATCAGTCTTAAAACAGTATATTTTTTAAACTGTACGGAACTTTGGAAAGCCTTGCCCGGTTTGAAAGCTGCGCCTGGATGTTGTTCAGAGACCCTCAACGGTGCTTTCACTTGGTGTTTTATTTAGGATTCCATAAGAAGAGAGATCTGCAGTCTGAACTCCCCCATTCTTACTGTATCTTATGTTGGACATTACTCTATATTGTTTTCCATCTTTGCTATAGTTATTTCATGTAGTGAAATTGCCACTTTATATCTTGCTTTGAATTGTAACTGATGTGTGATATGACTCCCTAGCAACTAAATTACTTTGAGTAAGTCTTGCTTCTCTGAAATGGGACAGTCATAGGAGTGAAGCTGCCACAATGTCTGGCCAGGATCAGTACACATTACCGCATTAGCCTAGGAGTCAGGGGCATCAACATGGCTTTCTGGCTAACCGCCTAGTTGGGTTAAACTGGAGTTGAGTGGCTGCCTAACATTGTACAGTGATAAACTGCCTTGCAGGCTCTGAGTCAAGTTATTCTGAAACACTGATCTATGTTTGTCCCTGATCTGACTTGATCATATTGACACTATAATAGTTTTAAACTACCCTGCAGTCCACAAGCTGCGATAAAACTGGTTTCATTTTGTGTCTGATTATTGCTTGTTTGGTGAAAGCGAATCCCAAGCAAGTTTACTTAAAAGAAATGTTTGTAAGTAATCAAGATAACCCTAAATTACACCAATCAGCCATAACATTGATTATCTCATTACAATGGCACCTGTTATGTGAACAGGCAGTTCTTGAAGTTGATGTGTTGGAAGCAGGGCAAGCGTAAGGATCCGAGCG
The DNA here is from genome assembly GCA_026784285.1 of Stomatorhinus walkeri. Classification (NCBI taxonomy): domain Eukaryota; kingdom Metazoa; phylum Chordata; class Actinopteri; order Osteoglossiformes; family Mormyridae; genus Stomatorhinus; species Stomatorhinus walkeri. The sequence goes on from JAODUD010000107.1 coordinate 26,991,124, forward strand.
CCTTTGTCAAAGTATCGATGCATTGATGTCTGTGGCGAGTGAACGCCGGTCTAATGCCACAGAAGAGCTACTGTAGCACAAATTGCTGAAAAGGTTAATGCTGGATCTGATGGAAAGGTGTGAGAACACACAGTGCGTCACAGCTTACTGAGTGTAGGGCTGCGTAGCTGCAGACCGCTCAGTAGATCGCTCAGGTGCCCATGCTGACCCCTGTCCAGTGTTCAAAGCTCCTACAAGGGGGTGATGAGCGTCAGACCATGGAGCGCTGGAAGAAGGTGGCCTGTCCTGATGTGTCACCATTTCTGTTACGTCCTGTGGATGGCCGGGTGCATGTGAAACGTTTACCTGGGGAGGAGATGGCACTAAGATGGGAAGAAGGCAAGCCGGCGGCAGTGTGATGCTCTGGGCAATGTTCTGCTGGGAAACCTTGGGTCCTGGCATTCATGTGGATGTTACTTTGATACATACCACCCACCTCAACATTGTTGGAGACCAAGTCCATTCCTTTCACGGTAGCGTTTTTTCCAGATGGCAGTGGCCGTTTTCAGCCAGATAATGCACCCTGCCACACTACAAGAAGTGTTCAAGAATTGTTTGAGGAACATGAAAAAAGAGCTCATGGTGAGGTTTGTCTGAGGGACAGATCCAGTCCATGGAGGCCCCACTGTGCAACTTCCAGGACTTAAAGGATCTGCTGCTTGTGGTGCCAGATTCCTCAGGATACCTTCAGAGGGCTTATGGAGGTCATGCTTCGATGGAACAGTGCTGTTTTGGCACCTTCATTAGATTATAATAATCAATGCTTTATTTATCCCCGTGGGGAAATTCCTTTTTATGCCTCCCTCAACTTGCTCTTTGTAGAGCAA
>JAODUD010000107.1:26992089-27003370 GCA_026784285.1 Stomatorhinus walkeri
GGCTGAGGCTGGGTTTGAACTGGCGACCTTGTGATTACAAGCACACCGGCTTAGCCCACTGAGCCACATGCTGCCCCAATGCACATGCACATTATGCACATGGTTTTAATGTTATGGCTAGTCGGTGTATGTTGAAATAAAATTTACATGTCTTAAAAATACGTAAATTTAAATAATTTGAAATCAGATTTGATTCAGTTTCATTTGAAGTTTAAGTAATATTTTTAAAGAGAGGCTAGAAGATACCTAAACACCTGCCTAATTAGTGACTGGGCCAGTGGGTGGTTTCCTTTGACTCATCAGGTGATGAATGGGGGAAAAAGGGCTGAACAATGGTCTAGTTTAAGTGATGACTGGAAAAAGTCAGCCGAAAAACTTTTTTCGGGCATGACGTGAGGAACCACACGGTCCTCACCCGCAGCCAGTGCATGACATCATTGTTGTTCCACAGAACTAGCCGAATCCCCTCTGAATCCCAGTGTGGTCAACATCACCAAGGAAGATGGAGCGGTGCAACAGGGTCTTTTAAGAAAATTGCTAAGGCAGCATCCACAAGGGCTGCCCCACCTACTGCAGAACAACATGCCAACGAGTGAGAGTCGTGCTCGTAATTGCAGTGACTTTATCTTTGTGGTAATCATTTCAAAAGCTTCAACTGTAGTTGCTCATTATTTATTGATTTAGTACAAAATTTTGCCAGTTTTCTCTTGCATATAGATATTGTAACATTTATGCAGTGCTGTGTTTATTGATGCCATGTAATTTTATGCTGAAAATGAGTTAACAGGCACAGTAAAAATCAAAGGTAAAATCAAGGTCTTTAAATTAGCTAAATGTTTGTTGATACCATGCTTTATTGTTATTCATAATATATTTTATCCAAACCATCTCAATTTTTTGCAGCACTCTGTAATTTTTCTTATGACAAATTCTTTGAGAAGAAAATTGAAGATAAAAAGAAGGATCATACCTACCGGGTCTTTAAGACTGTGAACAGGAAAGCCGATCATTTCCCCATGGCGTATGACTATTCCGATTCTCTCTCCCTGCCACGTGAGGTGTCTGTGTGGTGCAGCAATGACTACCTGGGAATGAGTCGACACCCACGGGTTGTCCGTTCTATCATGTATGTACTTAATTTGTCCCTAGTTTCCCCTACTCATTACTATGGGTGTCTCAACATTAGAGGTTATTTTTGATCAATCCAAATTATTTCACATTCACTTGGAAAGTTTGGTGATATTTATTGAGTTTGTGTGTAACATTGTTAACTCACAACTTCAGAGTAGAGGGCTGGAATAGATTAGAACAGGGGTGGGCAATCTTATCTGCAAAGGACCGGTATGTTTGCAGGTTTTTGGGATATCCTGTAGGTCAGTTGTTCAAACCCAGGTGTGAGGACTCTTCAGCCAATCAGTCCTCTAATTAGGGAGTTGCAGCGAAAACCCGCACACACAACAGCCCTTTGCAGATAAGATTGCCGACCCCTGGGTTAGAACATACAGCACTAGGCCACAGACTTCCCTCGGGACATACAGGATAGGTCATTATCCTAATTAAGATAATCATTACCAAAAGGTAGTACTACCATCAGTACTACCGAATTTTATTCATCCTCAGCTGTTCTCAGTTCTTTTACTGAGGTAATCATTTATACAGAACGTAATACCAAGCTGTCCTTTGTCGTTAGGGAGGCTTTGCGGAATCATGGCGCCGGAGCCGGAGGCACCAGGAATATCTCTGGGACGAGTAAACTGCACGTGGAACTTGAACGCGATTTGGCAGACCTGCATGGCAAAGATGCTGCCCTGGTCTTCTCATCCTGCTTTGTGGCTAATGATTCCACCCTGTTCACTCTAGCGAGATTGCTGCCAGGTACCATAGCAAAATTAGGTTAATAACCGAAGGCTAAAGGTCTTTGTATGTATTTGCTAAAAAAATATTTCTACCAGGGTGTGAGATCTACTCCGACGCTGGCAATCATGCTTCTATGATCCAGGGAATCAGGAATAGTCGAGTATGCAAGTTCATCTTCCGTCATAATGATGTTGCTCACTTACGTGACCTTCTGGAGAAATCCAACCCATCCACCCCAAAGATTGTCGCCTTTGAGACAGTGCATTCAATGGATGGTAGGTATACTGTGTCTTTCATGGTCAATGCAATTGCAAATGCCCAGACAATAGAAGATGGTACCATTTCTGAAGTTTGAAAGACTCCCTGAAGTAACTTCATTAAGAACTTGCCGCAGTGTACCTAGGAATCCCAGATGTGAGGCAACTGGATATGAGTGCAAGTAACAACCTTTGGATGCGTGACACCTTGGGTATTTTTTAGGGAGTGTGTGTCCACTTGAGGATATATGTGATCTTGCCCATGAGTTTGGCGCCATCACTTTCGTCGATGAAGTTCATGCTGTTGGTCTGTACGGAGCGAGAGGAGGTGGAATTGGAGACCAAGATAAGATCATGCACAAAATGGATATAATTTCTGGGACACTTGGTAAGGGCTTCACCTAGTCCAGAACAAGAACTTCAATGGGTCTTTTTGTTGGAGACCATCTGAAACAGTTGATAGAACTTTCATAGCTTCATTGTTTTGTTATGCATTGGGAATATCTCTTAAGTAAATATACTTAAAAAGAAAAGATGTGGATTTGGATACAGACAGTAGGGCAGGGATGGCCAATCTTATCCGCAAAGGGCCGGTGTGTAGGCGGGTTTTCACTGCAGCTCCCTAATTAGATTACTAATTAGAGGACTGATTGGCTGAAGAGTCCTCACACCTCACAGCTGACCTAAAGGTTACCCCAAAGACCTGCATACACAGCGGCCCTGTGCAGATAAGATTGGCCACCGCTGCAATAGGGACACGTTCCTACCAATATTGTAATAAGTAATATGTGTGTTTCGGGGGGGGGGGAGGGTTCAGGCCTGATTTGGTCTATATCGATATTGAAACCAAACCTACACCCTTGCCAAAAACTTTCAAATTATTATATTATCATTGAAAAATGTAGTCGGCCGTGGTACTATTACAAATGTGACATGTTGGGATTGATAGGAATTAGAAGGAAGATTTATTGAGAGATCACATTTAGTCTGGTAAATGAACATCAGGCACAGGAACCGATGGAAACCATTCTGCCGTCCATGTAGGGAAAGCCTTTGGCTGTGTGGGTGGTTACATCGCCAGCACGCGTGCGCTGGTGGACACAGTGCGGTCCTATGCCCCAGGCTTCATCTTCACCACCTCATTGCCACCGATGCTGCTGGCCGGTGCACGGGAATCCATACAGACCCTGACGGGTGACGAGGGCCGAGTGCTCAGGCTGCGGCACCAGCGTAACGTCAAGCTGCTTCGCCAGATGCTCATGGATGCAGGCCTGCCCGTGATCCAGAGTCCCGGTCACATTATACCTGTAAGGGTGAGTACTCTGTAGACTCTGGTTAGTTGCACCCATCCTGAGCAGGGTCACAGGAGAGCACAAGGAAAGAATACGCCCTGGTTATCGATCCATCAAGTACACAAGCACACATACTGCATGCCTTTGGATTATCTTTGGATTATAGCAAGAAACCTGCATGAGATGAGGAGAACCTGCAATCTCCACACAAGAGAGCAGAGCAGATGCAGGATTTGAAACATAAACCCTAGATATGGGAGACAACAGTGTTATTCACTTGGTTAATTGTAATGCTGTTTAGATGTTTTTAAATCATTCTTCTACCATTTCAAGGTTTCAGATGCACCAAAGAACACTGAGGTCTGTGACATCATGATGAGCCGATACAATATCTATGTCCAAGCAATCAATTACCCAACAGTGTCCCGGGGGGAGGAGATTCTCCGCATTGCCCCCACCCCCCACCACACTCCGCAGATGATGGAATTGTTTGTCGGTGAGGTGTTGATACATGTTTTTAGTTTTAGCCGTCAGTAGGTTCCTTGGCACCTTTTCCCACTCTCTTCTATACCCCACAGAGAAACTGGTGAGCACCTGGAAGGAGGTTGGCCTCCCGCTGAAGACCCGGTCGTCCGCTGCGTGTAAACTCTGCCAGCAACCACTGCACCTGGAGGAGATGACTGAGAAAGAGAAGGCCTACTTTAGTGGACACACCCTCCTCATCTCAGCCATGGGCTGATTATTGACCTCAACGACCTCATAATATGATTATTAAAAGGTATAATTAACATCCAATATATATCTTTGTATGATGAGTGCTGGTCAGTTAAGATTAATTATTAAGGTTATTGGCACACCTTGTGCTACAGTGCTAGCATGTGTTAACGTGGTAATTTAGAATTAGAATTGGAATTAAAAGCCTTTAAATGTCATTATATCATATATAATGAAATTGCAGAGCAGCTACTCCTTCAGATACAACGAAAAACAAACATTCAATCATTTACACAGTAACTACAGAAGGTAATACAAATAAATACTACTGAATAAAAAGTATATAAATAAGTGTACATGATATGCACATTGCACAGAGAGCAAATATTGCGCTTGTGAGGCAGAGAGAGAGAGAGAGATGGTCAGTTCATTTTAAGGGTCACCGCTGTTATGGCTCTGGGAATGAAGCTGTCCCTGAGTCTGTATGTCCTTGTTTTGATGGAGCTGTTGCACCTACTAGAGGGTAACAGGTCAAACAGGTGAAACCAGGATGTAAGGGGTCCTTAAAAATGTATCTGGCCCTGCCAAATTTAATTTTGGTATTCATGTATTTACATTGTCAATAGATATTTCCCTATGAACTATGTGTGTTTTGCCATCTCAAACGCCAGTCCTTTGTTAATTGCTGGCTTCGCTGTGTGTGTGCTGCTGCCCGTTTAATGGTGGAAGTGATAGGCTAAATAAATGTCAGGACTTGCATTTGAATGAGCTGTCATGTCCCTTGTTAAAAACAACACAACCCCACAAACTTTCCACACTGGTGTTAGAAGTGGGATCTCAGGTTGACAATGTAATCAGTGAGCAGAAAATCCAGGAAATGACGGCAGCAGGAGTCATTGAGCCATAAGTTGCATGGTAAAAAAGATGGAAGGGTCGTGGCATTTTTGTGTAGCCATCGAGCATCGGAACGCCATGATTCAGAAGGACCAGATTGAAGATGCACTGAATCACATCGCTAGATCGACATGGTACAAATGCTTGGATATTGAAAGTGGATATTAGTAGGTCAAACTTGCCCCAGATGCCCAACCCAAGACTGCATTTATTAGTGGTTACACCTATTAGTCTGTGGCACTTCTGGGTTATTCTGTTTGACCTGTGTAATGCCCCATCCATGTTCAAATTGCTGATGGAGAGAGTCCTGGCCCACATCTTATGCAGCCCGCGCGTCGTCCACTTGGACAATCTGTTTGGTCATTCTGCCGACTGTGCTAGAGCGATCGATAATTTGTGCACTGTGTTAATTCCATGATTCCTATGAGGAACTGGTTTATTGGTTTATTGATGTTGGTTTATTCTGTCTTGCTGTCACTTGGTTGTGTTTTTCTCCTAATTGCGTTTAATCTGATAGTCATTTCTTTTACCTTCTGTTTTATATTAGTTTTAGGTTTGGTTTTACTTAGTTTAACTGACCTATAGTTCTGTTTTCTAATCCTGGGAATATGTGCTAATCAAACACGAAATGCTTTTTTTTGGCTCCATTACAGCTCCATTTAAGGAAATGGGCCCTCAGTGAAGTTAAAACAGAACCATAGGAACATTGTGCGAAAGGTAGAACTAACTTCTGAGAATTCCCATTTTACTGTAATGAGGAAACCATGATTATCTATTTCAAAGGGCACTTCCTCTTTTGGGTGCATACTTAAGTCTTTTGATAGTAACACATTCAAAGAAGATCATTTTCTTTACTAATTCAATTTTTGATCCTGAACTAAAGGAGTATGTATTATAATTATATAAGTAAATGGAATTTTAAGGTCACACCAACAAACTGTCAGACCAACAAAATGTGGATCTTGAAGAACATGAAATTTCAGTATTTATCAATGTTTTTTTTCTTTTGAATAATACTTAATTTTCAATATACATTTGCAGTTCCTGGAATGGGGTAAATTCTATCCATTAGCCTTATCAGGGTGTCCTCTTCGAAGGCTACAATGTGACCTTCTCCTCTGGAGAAACCTTGAGAGGGAAACACATTGTGCACAGATGTTTTGAATCTCTGGGTTGTTCCCCGCCTTGCGCCCATAGGCTCCAGACCCCTGTGGCCCTGAACAGGATAAAGCGGGTAGAGAAAATGGATGGATGGATGGATGGATCCCATTCACAGTATTAATTCCATGATTCTAAACTTCTTGGAAACATTGCATTCCTAAATATAAATTTCTCAGTTTTCTAGCAAGTAACAGTCCCAAGCAAATTTATACTTTAGCTGCTAGATTTCCCTGCTGTGGGTCTGCTGGCACCTGGATCTCTTTGCATGGTTTCCATTCAAGTTGCATTGTAAACTAGGCGCTTCCAGTTAATAAATTCACTTCCAGTAAATAATCTTCATCGACTCAATGTAAATTATACATATCCATACGTATCTGTGAATGCAAAACGGGCCTTTTCCTCAGTAAAGGAGCATGTTTAACACTCTTGGTGGGAAATATTAGGTGTCATGAAGGGGCAGCAGTGGATAGCACTGTTGCCTCACATCTCTGGGACCGGGCTTTGAGTCTCTGCCATGGCTTCGGGTTTGTGGAGTTTCCACGTTCTCCCAGTGTTGTCATGGGGTTTCTCACTGGTACCCCAGTTTGCCCCCCACAGTCCAAAAACATACAAAGGTTAATGGGAGTTACTGAATTGCCCCTAAGTGTGCGGGTGTGCGTGACTGGTGTGTGTCTCCTGTGATGGGTTGGCGTCCCATCCTGGGCTGTTCCCCGTCTTGCACCCATATCCTCTGGAATAAGCTCCAGACCCCACACAACCATGAATATGGTTAGTAGTTACAGGAGATAGAAGGATAGATGTTGTGAGCTGTGAAGAGAAACACAGCCTTTCTGTGATGATCACAGGAATGATTCCAGAATAGATGATGATGATCACAGGAGCTAAAGTGAAGTAATTTTTTTGGCTCTTTTTCAGATTTTATGTGGGAGTTAGAGTTGTTTGATCTGCAATCGGAGCAGGCTTCTGATGAGGAGAACTTATTGATGTGGTCTCCAGCCCAGACCTTCTTGATGTTAACATTTGTGTGGTTGTTGACCAGGACAATTGACTATTTATTGAAATGGTGAGACACACCTCCTTCCACTCCTACATTCTGGTCCAAAGCTTTGAAGGTCCTGATCTGGTGTTCTTCAAACGGTTCTCCAACTCAGTCCACAGCTCAACAAGTATGTTGCTAAGTGAAAATTCTATTTCAATGTGCCTTTTAAGGTGGCCAGCACTGACTGATGTTAGTGGTATACGAGAACACAGTTATTGTAATAGATGAGGATGTGACTGCTTACTGAAGGCTACATTATGTATAATTTATAATACATTTGGAGTTACTTTGTTGTCATGCTGCACAGTTTATTATTCTCGGTATGGTAAGTTTTATCTAGTCAGTGAAACATTTACTCTGTCTTTACAGCTGATATACAGGGAAATACTGTACAGTTTGTTGTCCATCTGGCTTGGTTCACACATTTACTTATTTTCGCAACAACAGTAATGCAGTCTTCTTCCTAGTGATTTTTGTAATTTCTTAATTATATGTCTTAACATCCTCTCTGCTGGGTTTGTCAAGTGAATGTTATGATCTTTAGCAGGAAATAATATGTATTTTTCAAATTATGTTTTATATTTTAATACACAATTTACAATATAGCCTCTGCTCAGACAAAAGATATGTATTCCTTCCCCTGATAATAAACGTGATAACATTTCCTATATATGAATGTCAACAAGCATCACAGTAGCTTGATATCTCAGCAAAAGGACCGTTCTCTTAAACAAAAGATGTATTTAATCAAAATACCCCCCCCCCCCAGTTTTTTTCAGTGAAGCTACAAAAAAAAAAACAAAACTAACAATAATAATAATTATTATTCTGAACAACTAGACAAATATGGATGCAAATTTGTGTTTCTTATGATATATTTTTAATTAATTCTTTCATAAAAAGATTCTACCAATCTTGATTTATCCCATTCAAATTGTCTCAACTAATCATTGTTGTGCCAAATTTTTCTCAAAGTAGCAGGGAGATCGCCCCATTTCCTTGTTTCTGGTCTGTTTTCTGTTTTTCTTTTGTATGCCAGAAGCTTCTCACATCAGGCGTGTTCCATTCTGCTACTGGAACTTAGACTCAACTAGTGCATCCAGAAGTCTTTCTAGATCATCTATTGAAACACATTCCATACACTGAACACACATACCCTTACAACTGTTTGAAATCACTGACAGAACTTTCGATCAATGAAAAGGCAAAACACAACGGAGCACGGTAGGGCACCGTAAAACCTAACGGGGATCTACTGGCCTCTTGTGTCCAACAGTAAAATTACACTTTCGATCTCCGTTCACAGAGGTCCACAGAATAGATATGCAAATTGTTCAGTTCATATCTTCGTATTATTCTGTCTATATACTCATTGAACTGGGTGGGCTTAGGGTCCATGAGGCCATAAGCATTGAACAACTGAATGGCAGGAACAGGGGTGTAGTTTGGGAACCTTTCCTCTCTTCACCAGTGCTTTCCATTCCAACACTCTCTGAGGCTGGTGACCACATTTATGTTTAACGTCAGCTCCCGTGTCTTTCCTGACATTGTTCTGCCTTCTCAGTCAGATTTATGCAAGCTGGTCCACCTTCTTTACTGATACACCCTACAAATGCAGAATAATCAGAATGTCCAAAGATGATGACGTGAGTCGGAGTTCCCTTTGGGGAGCGCAGGTGATAGTTAGCACCAGATCATGCATGTGGTTACTGATCGGCGATCCAGACACTGCGGCGCCTTCGATCAGAATTATTTTGAGCTCTTCCCTCAACAGAGAAGACTGGATGGTGTGAGATGTGCAGGAAAGTCAAAGATGAGAATCCCCGTGATGTAACTTAACTTGTCCAGTAGTGAGTAGGTCCTGTGAAAGACGTCCAGGATAGCATAGTCACACCGACGTGTGCTGTGCATGCAAACTCTTCTTGGTCTAGGAAAGCCCTTCAATAGCCTCCTGGGATTCACCAGCACAGCAAGTGCTGCCATATTCTTCCAAATGTCCTTCAAAGACCTCTCTTGGCAAAACATTTGACTTAGAATTTTTGAACAGCCAAGTCCTGTGATTAAGGGGTACGTTACACCAGGTTGCATGCATGCTGTGCTCTTATGGGGGGATATAGAACTGCTGTTTTGGAAACTGCTGCTAATGATTGGTTTTGGTTTAAGACTCCCTCGTTACTGCAGATGGCCGGAAACAAAGTCCAGTGGATGCTGTGCTGCAGTCAGTGGTGCTGACTTAACGCGTTTAACTTAACTATTTTGTTGTGACGTTGTGGAGTGGCAGCGACGTCTCCTGTCATGAAGCCTGCTTGTTGCATCATTGAACTTCACCCAATCTTCACTCATTCTGTTTGTTATGTAGCCAGAACTGTGGCTCATATGTGTGTTAAGCAGTAACATAAATAGATTATGCAGTGAAGAGCTATCTGCGATAGTCTGATGAAATGTTTATAAATAAGGCTTTCTGTTCTCTTTATACATATTTACACACATACATATGTATTTTTATACATATTTACACTTTTTATACATATTTACACATTTATGCTATCTTGTGACATTGATTCTTACTTTTTTTTTATTATATTCTGCGAAATTAAAAATGTACTAATTGAATGTTTTAATTGACTGGGTTAGATGTGTGTGGAGATTCATGTTCTCCCCATGTCATTGTGGGGTTTCCTCCAGGTACTCCAGTTTCCTCCCACAGTCCAAACACATGCTGAGGCTAGTTAGAGTTACTAAAATTGTCCATAGGTGTGAATGGTGTGTGAGTCTGCCCTGCAATGGGTTGCCTCCCGTCCTGGGTTGTTCCTCGCCTCGTGCCCGTAGCTCCCGGGATAGGCTCCGGACCCCATGCGACCCAGAAGGATTAGCGGTTTGGAAAATGGATGGATTTAGGATTGCTAAAAGTCTCTTAATTTTTTAATGAGGTGTATACGATCCAACCTTTACTTTATTTAGATGAGTGAGTTGAAAGAAAGCAGAAGAGAACCAGAAAATGATTAATGGTGCCGTGACTGTCTGTGATCTCTGCTTGGAGACCAGCTGCCATGGATCAGGCAGTCTTCCATAACGGACTTGCTATCTCAAGAATAGGAACAGAGGTACAGAACTGAATAGATAAAAGGTAAATGGATGAGATATGTGCAAGTAGGAGCAGGCTCTGTGTCTGCATACTGAGGGTAACATTCGGCCAGTTTCAGCCTGGCCAACTTTGACAAGTGAAGAAGTAAACTCTGTGTAAGTCAGCATCTCAAAAAAGATATTTTCAAGTACAGAACAAAAAGGGTATTAATATATATGACCTTTCTATGACTGATATTTTACTTCACAGTCATCAAGTTTATATTAAAGTTAATCATCTTTTAAGCAATTATTTGTATTGTATTGCCTCACAATAATTTGTTCATATATTTGACATATTGCATTTTTATACTGTACATGCACGTGTATGTATGGGTAAATAAGCTATATGCACTTTATTTTTCTTTCTACTCAATGTTGTCTGGTTTTAACCAGTTTTTGTAATTTTATTGTTGTGTGTTTGATGCTCTTGTTGTTTGCACTTTAATGAGAAATAAAAAAATAAAGAGTAAGCTTATCAAATATTCATTTATTTAGTATACCGTGTGTAAGTCATAAGGGTTTTTTTTTTATATAAAGGTATGTTGATTCCTTTTGGGCCTGAACCATAAAGGTTGTCGTGTAATTAAAGTCCCCTGCAGGGGGAGCACGTGAGCTTCAAGATGCGAAATCACCATGACTTGGGCACCAAAAATAAAACATTGCGTGGGTGGTTTTGCAAGACTTAAATTTCAGATATGCAAAGTGGGATTATTTAAGTATTGTCACAGTGCTGTCCATTTTAATACCAGAAATGTACAGTGCTTAGATATGTAAAAGATTGAGTTAATTTTAAAACAGTAAAATTTGATTTGTTCTGGTTTGGATACATTGATACATTTTTCTTATGTATGTATTTAAAAAAATACATTTAGCTGTCTGAACAATACTTTAGTCTTTCCACAGAAAATTAACTGAGGGGGACTTGCCCCCCACCCCCCCAA
>JAODUD010000107.1:27005716-27015836 GCA_026784285.1 Stomatorhinus walkeri
AGAAGTGTCCAATGGCATTTGTGCCTAGTCAAGCAGGTGGAGCATAGAGCTCCTATGGAAATTATTGATATGTGATCTGTTTTCATCTGATGCAAAAAAATCCTGATTAAAATGCCAGGAGAATTTCTGGTTCCTACAGACTAGATGGGGCTTGGGTTACCTGGAACAGCAGCAGAAGACCAGGGTTTAATTTCGGCAGGATGATGTGGCTGCCCCCACATCACTAGGGAATTATTAACATCCACACTGATATATAGGTTGCCACGAAGGATTATATTTCGTACTGTATCTATGACAGACACATCGAATTCATACTTTCTGAATGTAGCAAAACAATTTGGAAAATATCTCATGCACTCCAAAATAATCTGTAGGACTTCTTTTTAACTGAATGTGTTCAGATATCCAATAAAATAATAACCAGGCGTCAGGAATCTGATTATCTCTGATTATCTCTAAGGAAACCGTCAGTGGTGTTTGACATTCAGGTAAAATATATATTCTCACCCTGTCACATCAGTTATGACTGCAGCAGGACAAAAGTAAAATGCAGCGAGGGTGTAATTTGAGGCTAAAACTGAACCAAATGAGCACTGGGAATCTTTAATGTTCCCCTAAAACCAGAGAAATCACAATTTTTATAATATATCATCATGTTGATACATCCATCCATTGCCTATACCAGCTTATCCTACTGGGTCATGGGGGGTCCAGAACCTACCTGGAAGCAATGGGCACAAGGCAGGGAACAACCCTGGATGGGGGACTAGCCCAACACAGGGCACACCCACACACCATTCACACACCCAGGCAATTTAGTATCTCCAATCAGCCTCCGCATGTCTTTGGACTGTGGGAGGAAACCCCATGATGACACAGGGAGAACATGCAAACTCCACACACATGGAACCCAGGCAGAGACTTGAACCCAGATCCCAGAGGTGTGAGGCAACAGTGCTAACCACTGCACCACCATGCCTCCCCCATATTGATACACTGCTAAAGATTTGTTAGAGGGTTATCGAAAAAATAGTTAAGAGCTGAAAACAAGCCAATCACGACTTGGCTACAGGCTTCTGATAAAGAGCCTCTTGGAGAAAAGGAGAAGCTAACTGTTAGCTTGTCAGTTCCTCCCACAATGAGAGAATCTCTCTTGGCAGTGCAGGTTTATCACAGGGACATGCAAATCAGACTCCAGTTCCTGTTTGGCGACGAGTCAAAATGTGATACAAAAAAATGGTTCGTTCACTTCAAGAAAGTGCAATAACTATCATTGTGTACTCAGTGTGCTGGACAGAAAAAAATATAAACCAGCTTGTCCAGCCAATTCAAATTTCTCAGACTATTGGCATAATGTATGCAGAGATAATTTCCCATAACTGGCATTTTGCTTGTAGTAAAGTGAAAAAAATAGGCTTCAGAATTCATATGTGGGATCACTGCGCATTATCAGTAACTGCTTTGTTTAGCTAGTAAAAGACTCAGTGGAATATGCAGTAAACAGGTTAGTGAGGAGTGGAAAAAGTTCCTCGTTGTATCGATGTACACATTTCAAAGGCTCATTTCCGTCCTGATATGTGTCTGGTCATCACCCTTCAGCTCATTTAATCTGTTTCTATGTGGAATGTGCCGTGTGCCTTCTGTACAATGTATTTAGATCCGGGTACTCAATTACATTTCTGAATTCCATCAGCAACATGAAGCCAAGGCCCACTAGCCACTGGTTACATTTTACTGAGCGGCAGGGGAAGTTGGACCGATTATGAAGTCCAGAATAATTTGTGTTTCATTTTGGATGTGGCCTAAGTAACTAGATGGTTAGGGTTTTTAATCTAAAGATTAGAATGCAAGGATGCCATCAGGTGAGGCTGCAGTCCTGCTTCAGGTCCAGCTGTTTTGGCTCAGACCTCATTTCCTAATTCTGCCTCAAACAGATCGAGGAGAGCAATCTGAGTACAGATTCTACTCACCCAATAGTGCTCTGCACCATAAGGAGCTATAAGGAGAAGCTCTTTTCACTCCAATTACTTGTGTACGTATTAATCATGCATCAACACATTGTCTAAGGATTGCTTAGTAGAGTAAGGTTAGTACAGTTCAGAAAATTCAAGAGATCGCCCTGGAATTTCTATAATAATATGCTTGCTAATTCTGACATATAATAAAAATTCTGTTATGAAAATTGCAGGGAAAGTTTGTATAAGGCTGTGATAATACAGTATGTCTATTTTCAGACTTTCTTCAGTGCTAGTGGCACTGGTCAGGGAAATACAATATAGTGGGTATTCAATTACAACGTCACCAAACTTTACGAAGCACCCCTACTCTTAATCACATTCAACATTTAATTACATGAGGTCAAAAATTTAACCCAAAGATTTGGGCGTGCATTCCATTATTGTCATGTGATCTTAAAAACAATAAATGACAGCCCCCACTGGCATTCAGTCAAGTATGATGATGAAAATGCCTGATATCCAATTAATTTCTTTACTCAACTATCTTTAGTTATCTCTCCTTTCTTAGAAAGCAGTGCTGTTAATTTACACACCTGCCGAACTACTGAAAATGGGGAGATACTGGCTCACTTTCAGTCACACCAGCTCTGACTACAGCAGTAATAATACTGCATTCCATGTGAACTGGGATGTCGGAATCTCCAAGTTCCTAGTCAGAAATTTCAAATGGAACAACCCCTGAAGTCAGAGTTCCAACTTTGAAAGTGGGAGGAATCTCTGTGATCCGGACCTCCAATTAACAGGAGAAAAACCTGTAGGGTTACACCACGTAATGCCTTGTTATCAGCTGGTAACAATGAACTTGGCTAGAACTGGTATTGCCAAATGGCTTTCCGACTTGTTGAACTGGAATGCGATTAACTCGGGTGTGACATCATTCCCATGTCAGACTTCCGGCCTCTCACGTAAATGGAACACAGCATAGTAGCAGGTATTGATTGTCCCGATATCATAGTCACAAGGCATAATCCCTTTAAGGAGCCTTTTCAACAACAAGCCTACGTTAGCTTCCAGATGCCGTCAGCAGTCTACTTAAAGTTCCTCATTTTAGAAGCAATAGTTCAAGCCAGATTTTACAACATCTTTACTTCTGATTTATTTAAATCAATTTTCTGCTCCGTTTTAGATTATTTCACTGCATGCTAGTAGGATGCTCTATCAAACAAAACCAGTACTGCAGAGGGTGAGCTCCAGTAATCCAAGAACACTATTTTATACTGGAAATTGAACTGTCCAGTTTAAATGCTGTGGTTATTTTTAGCTTCAGGGATGCAACTCCATCTCTCATATCTTCTACATCCAGGAAACTGGAGTGTGATGTCAATAAATCTGATATCTTGAGAATCTGCTGCCATAGGTATCATAAACTGTGCAAAGCTGTGGGATGCTTGCCCTGTCCTTGGATAAGGCTGATGAAGGCCTGGACATGTTTTCATATTGGCAATGTGACTTTGATATGCAGGTATTTTTATCCAGCATCTACACGTGTGCATTTTGATCACTTGAAACTGGAACTTTCCTGCCTTGTGGTTATTTTTAAAATGAAGGTGAAAATACTGAAATTCTTTCACTGTTTTTAGAATTCATGTCTCGAGACTAATACTGCCACATAATTATGCCTGCGATTATAGATATCAGATGGGCTATTCATTACGCATCACAATGCCTGGTTCTCCTCTTCCAACTTCGCACACTCTTCCTTAACCTGTAGTTGGAGGACAGGTGACCATTAGGGACAAAAGGGAATGAGCACATGATGAACCAGACCGAGTTATTATGTGTAAATTGCAAAGTTCAGTCTTTTTTTAGACTTCAAGGCCTTTATTGATGACTGCTTCACATAATTCCTAGGAACCACGTGCTGCTTCATTCATGCCCTTGATCCGTGTCCATTGAAAATCAATGCTAGTCAATGCTAAGCGATGACCAGATGAGTGACGGCAGATGGCAGTTTACAAATCATCTTCTCACTTTGTGTGTCATGCGTGTGAATGTGATGTAGAATGGAAATGACAGTGTGAAAGGGAGACGAAAACTAATCAAGGCAGTTAATTAAGTTTCACAATGCTTTCACTTGGGATTGCAGGGGCAGCTCTAAGAACTTAAACATATTCTCAGACTTAGAGTACATATGCCTGTTTGAACATGAATCAAAGGACAAATTGCTTTTGGTAAATTATTTTAGCTTTCAAAGAAACATAGGGTGATCACGAAACGACGAGGGCATGTTCAATCTTGTTCATGTTGTGTCTTAACAGCTGTATTGTGGCAATTAATGAGATTTCTCAATGGCTAGTCAATAGATGATCTCATCTATTGCTGTATAAAATCAGGCATTCCTTTAAATGTGTTATTTGACAAGATGTAGTGCAGAGAGAATAGGGTTAGGTCACACGGATGTTGCTATGAAATGGATGTTTTTAAAACAGCGAGACCAGCAGTTCTAGCACCAGGAAGCACCTACTAAGACAGCTTTATTGAGGCTGACTAATTAGCCTCAATGGGCAGTGAGCATTAATGAATCAGGGCTTGACATTCATAAATGCATCTCATAAATCCTGCCAGGAAGCAGGCCGTGTGTGTGAATGTGACGGAGAATTGAAAAGACACTGCGAAATGGAGACAAAGACTAATCATGACAGTTAATTAAGTTCCATGAGATGCCCTGCGGCTGAAAAGCACACTGACACTCTTTCAGAAATGGACGTGGAAAAAATGCTGCTTCTCACATTGCCTGCTGCAGGTGCGCTTGTTCCCCACCACCTACACGAGCCCCACCACCTACATGTTTACTCAATGTTTCTTCATCCTTTGAGGGATTTAAAAAGCATGTAAGAATCCCTTTCATTCCAGAGAGTACTTGACTGTGCGGTACTGTATGATAATGTACAATACACTTTATTATTACTGTATTACTGTACTGTTGCTAATGTCATACTGTGTGTTATTTTTAAATGAAACTTTATCATATGTGTGTACACAAAAATTATGTTATTGGGGTCAGCAGACGGTTTGCTGTTCTGTGGTTTCGACCATCTGATGTAGGTCTGGGAATGTATCACTTATGGACATGGGGAACTGATATACGCATAATTTTCTCAGTTTAGATGTGAAGCTGGCTTAAAACTTTACAATAAACTTTTAATTCTCAAATCACGTTTCTAAGCTAATTTATTTTTGTGGTAACTGTGTTCCGCCTTCTCCCCTAGTGTCCACTCTGGGAACTTGCTGTATGTCAAATCTGTCCTCACCAAATGCATGCACTGCCTTCGGTAAGATGACTGGTGCATGTCAGGCACCATTTGTTTACTGGTGAAAGAGAACCAAGAAATATTTTTCAGCCTCACAAGGTTTTATGATGAGAGACGACCCCATTAATCTTCACAATGTATGCTTTGCTTGCTGTATACTTTAATGATCTAGTATAATATGAATACAGCATACACATTACCCACAATGCAATTAGAAATTCTTAAAAACTATAGCTGTATTAATTAAATACATTTAACATAATTTACCGTCAGCATTAAAGTGTACAAAAGGTTTTCAGGAAAGCTTCTGTTTTCTTCACTGCATAATATTCATGACTGTTAAGTGCATATTATGATCTTTTTAACAGTAAAATAAGGTCACGCTCATACAGATTAGATGATGCACAAATACGTGTTAAGCAAAGACTGTTTCTACACGATTGACTTTCCAGCAGAATGACTGCACTGGGATGTTCACCCACATTCTGAGTCTACATATGATTGCAACAGATGTGTGTCCTGAAGTGACCTAAACAGCATGGATTTTTTTTCCCCTCAGAAATGACACTCCTCTTCTTTTGCCCCCCCATAATTTTACTGAAGTAAAGAATTTACTTACCATTAAATAAATACAGGAACAATCTTTAAAAAATGTAACCAGCAGTAGACCCTAATAACTCCACTTAACTTGACTTACATACTGATAATAGAGTCTAGGTTTATTAAAAGGACGTCACTGATCAGAATGTATTTAAGTCTCAGTCTCCCTTTATAATAATTTATAATTTTATAAGAATTTGTATTTAACCTGCTTACTTGTGTGTATACTTGACAATAAAAATAATGTGCAAATGTACAGCTACAAATCATTTAATATATATCTTGACTGAAGTATTAATACTATATTTCCTGTTGGTACTGGTTACAAGGCCAAACACCGCCTCCCCCAGATCTTTCCCCCATAATTAAATTACTCAGCATTCAATAACAGATTAGATATCAGAGCAGGATGGTGGATACGTTCCTCAGGGTTGAATCACCCTGGTAGCATCTCGGCCCACACTTCACTCACACAGCCCATTACTCTTGTTGTCCTCACGTCCCTAGAACAGCTGATATGCCAATCGCGCCCCTTCAAGTTCTGCTACAACAAGGAAGCAGTTTTAGTTAATTCTTTGGTGTACTCCGGAGTTGTTGCTAGGCAACTCAAATACCGTGTTGATTCTTCATTCGTTTAGTTATCTCTTCCTTGACGACAGGAAATGCTGATACACATTAAAAATATATTTAGTTCATAACTGATATAATTGTACAGGTATGTAATTTTTTTTGTATGAGTATATGTGTGTCAAGGGGCTATTTTGTAACAGTGTTTCCTAGCACATTAGCAGATTTATGCAAGTATTTAACTGGGACACCATGGTTACATAACATGGTGTATCTTATTGTGATCCAGTTGTATTTTCATGTGCACTTTGTATTGATAATTGGAGCTAATTAAAGAGGGATGGTGAGGCTGCTTATTCTCACAGGCCGCTCTCCGGTCACTATTAGTGCCACGTCAACCTTTTAAAGGCAGGAAAAAATGACGGGAAATGCATGTTTTATGGAGAAAACCTGCAGCCTTCTTTTCCTGTAGCATATAGAAAGGTGACACTGAAGATCCTTAAATGATTTCTGTCCAGCTCAGTGCACTTCAGTTTTCATCTTTTCAGTGATTGTTTGTAGCATAATGCTTTGCTAATGTTAGATATTTACTTGCTGACATGGATTGAGGTGAAATTATGGTCGTATTTGACAATTTTCTTTTTACTTATAATGCTATGTACTGGCTTTCATCTCAAATACGACATTTTGGGCATGTCATTGGAGATTGCTTTCAAATAAAGAGAAATAAACTCATAAAAACTCTCTGTCACTGAAACCATTATAAAACCAAAACAATTCACATCAAAACATCTATCTGTTAGAAAGTTCTAAATGCTTTAAAAAATAAAGATCAACAAATAGTTTGATCATTATAAATTGATTTATATAATATAACCATAAACACAAATCCTGGAACATATGTATACTTAATACAAATCCTAAAAAAATATGCTAAGAATAATTTATTGATTTTTTTAGCTAGGATTTTTGCAAAACACCACCATTTATTTTTCTTTGTTAAAGAAATGATATGCTATGATCGACATACAAAAAGTGCACATCCATATCTGATATCATGTTTAATATTAGTGAAATGAGGTTGGAGATTTTACTGATTTGATTTCAAAGTAGATTTCAAAATAAATTCACATAAATTTAGACTGAACCTGCCTTATTTAATGTACACTACAGCACATAAAAATTTACATTCAACATATTTTTAAAATAAAAAACTAGTCTAGAACATCAACATAACAAATTGATTATTATAATCATAAATTGCAATGACCGCTTTGTACATGAAATTATAACAAAAACCTTATGAACTAAGATCTTTAAGAGCCTTTTAAAATGTCAGTTTCATTTATTCAGTCTCATTACATTCCAAGAACATTAGGTAGATAACATCATTAAATGGTGGTACCCAACACAGGCTTATAAATTTATAATGGTTTCTAATTCACAATCTTAACAAATATAAATTACTAATAAACAAATAGTGTGCCACATAAAGCATGTTAATATGTGGGTATATTTGTAGCACGACTGCATTGTGACTCATTTGAAGGTCCCAGCAGGACAAGGCACAGCCTTCAGCTCTCCTGGCTGCGTTACCCTTGCTGCTGCCCACACATGTACATGAAGGAGGGTCTGTCATGCGCGAGTTACACAAACAACAGATTAAAAAAAAAAATCTATGTCTCCATAAGTTCTTATTAAAGGACGTATACCTATATACAGTGTCCTTTCTGTTTATCGAAGGTCAACAACAACGTGGGGTTTAAAAACAGAGAAAGTGCTGCGTCATAGCATTCAGATTATCACGCTTGAAAATAAATACCTCATGAAAGCTTTCAAAAGTATCACGTTGCTCTACATACATGAACGATAATGGCTCTTTTAATTAGCTTGAGTTTAAAGGCTACCCTTTAAAGTCAGTTCATATAGGAGTTTTGACCTGACCAATGTTTACAGTAGGACAAGACTATAATTTAGTCACGGAAGAAAAAAACAGCTCTCTTGTGTTTACTTACCTGAAAGTCATAACAGGAATTTCCCCTTTACTATTGTATTACTTCTTACAGTTGATGAGAATGTAGAATTCAGCATCTTTCTCAGAGTATAAAATTCATTGTGGCATTTCAATGACAGCCCATTTACCAGTTTTACCTTTCAAACAGAAAATAAATACATAAACTGACCAAATGTCAGTAGATAAAGGCAGCGAATGTCAGACAGCATTTGTGTGCATATTTTATTTACCTAAGTCTTCAATAAACAAACCTCTCTAAAACAGATTATATGATCGGCAAGTATCTCTGGCCATATTATGGCACCGCTGTTGTTCAAAGGTTTTTCAGTGCATGTTTGGAAACAGTGTCCAGTTAGTTGCACTTGATTCATGGTTGGTGACTGGCTTCCATCTGCTAAAAATAGCCTGAAAATGGCCAATTATAGGTGGCACGGTGGAGGCTGGTTACCATGCTGAACCCAAGTCTGTGCCACTCACAGCAGGAGAGAGATATTTATAGCCTTTCATAGGGGAGATATTTATAACCAGCCTGGATACGGAGGTAATATCTCTCTCTCCTCTCTCGCTCTCTCTATTTCCTTTCCTGCAAATGAACAATGAAGCAACAGAGCCATTTTTACTAACGGGACAAAAACTGGGCTTGTAAATAGCGGACACGTCGTGATGGTTTTGAGTATAATCAATCAAAAATGTGTAAAAGTGAAAAGAGTTTACTGGCTTATATATTTGGTACTTGGTAAATTTTAACCATTGCTTCTCTTAAACAATAAGGTTTCATAATCACAGTAGGTCCATGTAAGAATTTTCACTGCACATATGACCGGACTAAAGGTACAGCAGAAGGCCCCACCATGCTTGGAAAAGCTGTTATTTGTAAAGCGTTTCTCTTGTCCTTTGTACACATTACTGAACATGGAAATGTAGCATAGCTACTAAACACACTGTGACTGCCTCTGACAGTCACACCCCGTTTGTTATAAGGGTGATTCCTGTTTTGGACCACATATTTGGCTGTCTGTTTTCTGAAAATTGGAATGATTGTATTTTATGGTTTAAACATTTTGTCAGTACTATACCATACTTAGCTATGAGGAATGCATGTTTGCCAAGCTAAGGGGTTGAAAATATTATAATTATGGGATGCTTTTTGTATATATTTCTCCGGACGCCTTCCACCCTGTTAGGGACATGTACATGGTAATCACAGAGTTTAAATAATGTACAAGTCAAACAATATTGAACTATTTTGGGATACAATGTGTCCCTTTGCTATGATCAAAGTTTCATTCTTGTAGCATTAAGAGTTTTAATTTTATGAAGAGTACAGTGTCAGAATAATGGAATCCGTGAATTTTTTGTCCCCATTTTGTTGTCTTGTATGAGGAATTTTATTAATTAGAAATAAAAGCATATGTAGCTGCATTATATGTAGCTCATTTAACAAAACAATATACAGATATACCAAACACTTACTGTTGTGATTAGAATATTTTTAATTCCCTAACAGGGTGGAATAGAACATAACAGGGTGGAACCAAGTAGGCCTCTTAACAAGTAGATTAAGATTCACAACAACAATACTACTACTACAACTAATAATAATAATAATAATAATAATAACACTTTTTGATTATACCATTATTATTCATTATCATACACCTGAAATACAC
>JAODUD010000107.1:27017348-27053562 GCA_026784285.1 Stomatorhinus walkeri
AGCTTGTCCAAGGCTGATTATCTGCTGTCAAACACCCCACCTTCCCTTCCAGATAGGCTTCTTTTTTCATTTTCACACACACACACACACACACACACACAAACAAACACGCACACACACACCCCCACAGGTTTGTAGTTACATCTTAGTGGGGACTCTCCATTCAACTCTCCATTCATTTCTATGGGGAAGCCTTAACCTTAACCCCTACCCAGCCCTAACCTTAAAAACAAGTAACCAAACAAAATACAAGACCTTTGGAATTAAAATTTTTTTACACTCACAGATTTTTAGTAAATTGAGGTTTATTTTGTAAGGACCTGAAATATTTCCCCACAAGGTCAAAACAATAGGTTTTTATCATGCCCCCCTCTCCCCCCCCGCAATGTAATGTATACATGATCACACACACTTTGGCTTGGACCATGTGGCAGGCAGTATTTCAGGACTTCGGGAAGGACTGAAAAGTTCTTTAGACTATGCTGTTGTTTGCAGAGAGTGCAGTAATGAGATGGTTCCTGTGGATACTGGTGGTAGCTGGAGGAGATGTTCGGCAGAGAGCCATATTGGGAAACAGCATGTAGATGTGAAAAAGCTGGACTTATTACATCTGCAGAGCTACATCTGTAGAGCAAAACAATAGATGCATGACAAATGGGCATATAGCCAGGAAGAAATATGCAGGATGTTATTGGAAAGGGGGTGGGAACATAGATCATAGAGCATGGTGCCAATGGGTAACTGTGGCTCAGTTAGCTACTCCACGAAAGAAAACAACAGACACGCCACCCAGAGCGAATAATAATAAAAATAATAATAATAATAATAATAATAAAAAGCGAAGCCATTGGGGCAAAGATATATAGCAAAAACAAAGAATCAAACGTGGGAGGAGAGACATCCAGAAAACAATCAAAGAAAAAAAGAACGAGGTCAGGTCAAACAAGCCTGCAAGTGAAAAGCAGTGAAAAAACACAAAATCATGAATAAAATCCAACAAACAGTAGACAGAGAGATCAAGAGGAAGCAGGGGACAGCTGGACCATAGACATCATGGCGAGTGTGGAACGAGTGTTGGAAAGCTGTGGAATAAATACAATGTGCAAAGTGGGTTAGAGGACCATAGCAAAAGACGTATCAGGGGCCTGTACTATGAGGAGGGGTTACTGGCTTATTGGGGTAACTTGTCCGATTTAAGGTAGTCTGGGCAAAATGTAAGTGAACGAATATATAGTCCATTTAAACTGTGGTACCTTAAATCTGACAAGTTACCCCGATAAGCCAGTAATCCTGCTTCGCAGTACAGGCCGCGGTTCTGTAGATAGTTTAAACTAAGCTGAAGAAAGTGTGTGACTGCTAATTATATACCTTAGGTTCTTGGAATAAACTGGTTTAACTAGTTTTGACAGGTTGCATAAAGTTAGTCCATAAACAGCCCTCTCAGATCGGAGTTGAAAAGTTCAATAATCATTCAGGTAACCGCATAGATCTCCTTGCTAATGATGAAGAATGCATCAAATATTGCAAGAGTATATAAGGTGGAAATATGGTATTACAAGGTATTCCTGAGCATATTCAGATAGGCAAGAATGACGTATGAGGCGGCACCAGAAAGGGACACGTTCTCCCTCCCCGTTAGCCTGGCAGGTCCCGGCGCCCATGTGCTCTAGGCGATGCAACAAACCACCCCTCTGCCACCAAATGGCTGACAAGCCAACTAGGAGGCTGCATGAGGTGTCACTACATCACCTCAAACTGCCACTAAGCTTTAGTGTTTGCAAGTAAAAGAAAGGGGAAAAAAGAAAAACAGGCTTCAGTCCAGCACTATTATGAGACAGAGACGTTTACCTGGTGACATTTAGTGTGTGCACCTAAACTTTTTAGCAAAGTGGGTGGTGAAAAGAGAAGGATAAAAAAAGAATCACAATGGAAGACATTTAAAGAAAAAATAATTCAATATTTATTTATTTGTAATATAAACAAGTCTCGTCTTGGTATTAAGGTACTATACAATATATATTTTCTATATTCATAAATCAGTAAGAACTGCCCAGTTAGCAAGCTCAGTTATACACATACATTTATTTCACACAGCACAAACCAATCAGCCAATGAAAATTTGAAGGTGATACACATTGCTGATCACGGGCTGCCAGAATCCCTGATACTGTCCTTGTGAGGTAAGAAGACGTTTTTAAAATCGCTCATTTTTGGTCACAATTGGACTCCCACACACCTACTTCCTTATTGCCCAAGTCACTTGTACCAGTCGTGCTCTGTTGGTGCAAGATATGAGAGACAATCCATCTTGCCTGGTATATACACACATGGGTTAATTTTAACGTGATCACTTGTTTAAAAGACAGGTGATGTTGCCTCAAAAGGAAAAAAAAAAAAAAAAAAAAAATTACATATATATATATATATATATATATATATAAATAAATGCAATTCAGGGAACAAAATTATTGGTTTGTGATTTGAATCACGAATACTACTATCATCTATATTACAGTATCATGTAACATCTCATAATGAATGAATAGAATAAGAATATTTTAAGTTGGCTATTATAGCATCAGACAGAAAAAGATTTAACGAACTGATTCGGTAGAATCAGACAGATGTTGATAGCATTACCTGAAGCATAATACACCTTTAGAAAATGCATTAGTAGCCCTGTGCTTTCTCATTTACCTCACATACACTACAAATTGGATACAAAAGTTAACAGATAGGAAAACTGAGGCTATTTGTAATCGGAAAAATACTACAAGAGCGTTGGTGCATTTCAGAGAATAAGAAAGTCAACAGTGCTATACCCATAACATACTTGGGTGTCCAATATGAAAAATTTCTTTTAAAAATTAAAGCTAAAAACAAGTTCTCCAATAAAATATAAAGTTTGTCATCCTTTTTTTTAATCAAAGTTTAAAAATTCCCTTTTGACTATTACATCCAAGTTCCTCCCATGGTGCCGTTACCCAGAAACCAGTTTACGGTTTATATGCTCCAGAGTAGCGGTGACTACAAGCAGACTGATGATATCCACATTCTTCTCCTAATCTTGAATAAACCCACATAATTCACAACTTCCGATCCCCCCCCAGCCAACAAGCTCCCAACCACCATGCGCAAAAAAAAAAAAGAAAATGACAGTATTAATCATGGTTAAAACACCAAACTCACATGTATATCTTACCCAACATGAGACTTGTATTAGAGACAGGAGGTCCATGTTTTAGAAACAGAGTTTATATGTTCAGTAAGTGCTGGTGGTAAGATGCGAAAAGCTTTTCCACTATGGAGTCAGCACAAAAAAAAAGTAATATGAAAAAGTATACTAATGGGGTGTAATCATTACATTCTTCTGAAAAACTGAAAGTTCTAATTCAATACATAAATTTAAATGTATGTACCGTCTTCTTACTCAGAGGACACTGAGAACACCAACAGCATGTCCTATACAACAGATACCTTCCTCATGCAAAGCAGTAAGGCCACAACTATAGGTAAGAAGTGCTTTTTCTTTCCCTCTTTGCATGAAGTTCATAATTTCTTCAGCTTATTCCTTATTTTACAAAAAAAATGTTCTTACAAAGGCAAAAAGTCAAACTGTTAAGTGGCAGCAGAGCAGTCAAAGGTGGTACGGTCTCTCTGACTTCACTGGTGTCAGGCTTCAGAGGATTTGCACAACCTTAAGGAGAGAGAGAAACAAACAGAAACAGCTGCCCCTCTGGAGTCAGAGCGGATTCCATTCCATTCAAGTGGATTCCAGCGTGTCGAGCTGGAAGACGTTGTGATTGGTTGGCGTACTGAAGTACAGCGGGCCGCTGGATGACCGATTGTCACATGGGCTCTTCAGGGTCCTCTCAAAGTCCAGCAGCTGGCCCATGAAGTTGAAGTTGGGGGAAATATTTGACTTCTTCCGCTTGACAAAGTCGTAGGCATCGTTGAGAGACATATGGCGCTTCTGCATCAGGTAGGCCACGGTCACGGTGACGGAACGACTAATCCCGGCCAGGCAGTGCACCAGCACACCGCATTTCTTGGAACGAGCTTCTTCTGTGGGACAAGTGCGAGAATGAACAAGATCCTCAGTCATATTGGCCTCACTTAGCCCACCAGTTATTCAGAGACCTTATATTCAGAACGAACCCTCAAATCTAATTATAGAGCGAAATGTGAAGCTGCACCAGCAAAGACAAGACATGCAACTCAAACATAAGAATCCATCTGTTTAGAGCAGCGGTCAACCAGCACAGACTGCAAGCTACTATTCGCTTCAGACAACCAATGACGCATTTTGCATATATATTTCACTTTGTCCACCAGTAAGAGGCAGGCATACACCTCATCACCGAGAGCAGCAATCACACATTCAAGAGCCCCCACCATACAGCCAGCTAAACAGAACTGCTAAGGCAGCGTGACCGGACAATCCATGTCAGGTAGGACCCTGAGCCACTTCAGGTTTTACAAACTACTTTAAAACTGAAAGGCTCCTGTGCTCGGTTAAACTGTTTAGTTCCTCTCGTGCTTTGACTGGATCGTTTCCTTGATTGAAAGGCTTGTCCACTCATTTTACATTAACCTTAATTACATTATAGTCAGTCAGTCAGTCATGTATAAGTCATGCCTATCAGCACATGGCAAAAACTCAAATGTTTAACTGAAATCCAGGTCCTTTTAATTGAAATGCTAGTTTACAAATCCTGCTGTAGCTCAAAATGTCCTCCCTGGCATGGATTATCTGGTCACCACTAGTGAAGGGCGAAAAAACAAAAGGGAATACACGCACACGCAACCTTATGTTGACACATTGCCGACATGGAAAACAGATTAAAATGGCTTCCAACCAAGAAATACAGCGACACAGAAATGATTATTACCCCAAGAAATGAAAGGATGATGTGTCCACTGATTACAGACTGAATCTAGACTGGTTTAGCACAGGCCCCACCATTATATTCAGATACAAAATGGTAATAACAGTAACCTCCCGCTGTCCCTTTGAACATAAAAGGCAGTTGTAGTTGCCCCCAGCCCGGGGGTGTACAGTTTGTTTGATTCCTCCTGTTCATGCAATTCAAAAGAGATCTTTTGAGCGGACATGACAGAAACAGCCAGCTGATGTCCTTAAACACAGAGGATGGAGGGTTAGACTAAAGGTACCCGTGTCGGCATTTCAGTCCGGCTGAAGCAGAGGGTTTTACATTTCATACATGGGCAGGGCCTGCTGACTTCGGGACCAGGTACCAGATTAACAAGGCAAGGATAGGACGCAAAACGCAGCACAAAGGATAGGGGCTGCACTAATTTTATGAACGTGATGTAATAGAGGCACTGGATCATAGTCAAAAAAGATGGATGAGTCAACTGGAGATAAACTAGAACCAGTATTGGTACAGGCACTGCATTCTTTACTGTGTGATTAGTTACCGTGCAAAAAAAAAATCCATTCACAAAGGTCACCAGGTATGCATCCTGGGAGCTATGAAGGTTAGGGAAAGCTAACAGAGCACAGAGGTAGCTGAGAGACAAACAAGAATCGTCGACATTGATGAGGCACTGCGGTATTGTAGTCATGCAATTAGTGCCCATTCCCTGCTGGAAAAATAACTCTTTCCCTTGTATTCAGTCATTCAGCAAAATAATTTATAGCTTGATTGTAATCATTTTTATGGGTGAGTTTTGGGAAGGGTGGCCCCACTGTAGAATAAAGAGGAGGATGGCTATGACGCCCTGACAAGGGGGGGTTGCTAGTGGCAGTGCAGAATGGGTACCAGGCTTCAGACAGGATGTTTTCACATCAGGAAACTCTGTCACACTCAGACTAGGATACATCTCGCTGGCACTTTTACTTTCATACTGATGTAGCTGCCATGGTTATTGAGAAGAAAGAGCAGGCCCTGGCAGGGAAGGAAATCCCCCATTTCCACTTATAACAGCGAAAACATGAATGCACAGCCTTGCAATTACGATGCCCAGACCCCTGCTGTGCAGAGGACAAAGATCGGAACCACATCAGACAGGATCTGATCAAAGCAGTACAGCTCTGGCAGAGGAGACCCATCAGAAATGCCAGGCTCTGGGTTTTCTTCAAACTGAAACTGACCGCCCGATGACCAGTGTAAAAGGGCATCTGGCATATTCACCAAGCAAGCTGAAAACGGAACTGACCCTTTCATTCTGTAACTCTCCACTCACGCAGTTTAAGTTCTCTCGTTCTTTCAAGGTTTTTACTCAATGTGGCATGACCCCGTCTTGATGACCTGGGTTCCCTGCCAGAATCGATGCCGGTAACCTACTTGAACTATTAAAAGCAGCAATTTCAGCGTTTTTTTTTTTTAATTAATCCTGCCTGTTTAATTCAGAAAACACAAACAGCTGTTGAGGGTTACTTCCATCTGATAGACATTCCTAGAAATAACTAGATGTACAAACCATAACTTTTACCATTCTAAAACAGGCCATTTATAATATCCGAAAAAACTTAAAAATGGTCCCTCAATAAAGGAATAATTAACATTAGCTTGTTTCCCTCTAAGCAGGCAGTACAGGAAAACATAAGCGCCAAGGTTAATAACCAATCCTGTCAAAAAACCTTCATCGGTGGAGATGCCTCAGTCTTCAGCACCCACACCTGAACAAGAAAGCGGCATTTGATTTCTTCATCTGCTGCTTCTAGTTTGAAACGCTTCTTAAACACTCATGCACACATTGGTCAAGTGGAGATGTCTGCCAGCACATACAGTCGTCAAGGAACGCAAAGATTTGCCAAGGTTTTTTTTCCCCCTGACCTTTCTAGCCATTGTTAGTCTGTCCAACAGAGACCCTTTGTCAAAACAAAACTGCTTGAATATTCTCTCAAACCAAATAAACATACTGATTCTCCAAGTACATCGGTATAATTAGAAACAGCCAGAGAGGGCGATAATGACAGTGCTCCAATTACGAGACACCCCGATTACGGCGAGCGGAAAAGTGGCAAGTGGCAGAGCAGTGTGTGGCAGTTAGTGTTAAAATAATGTGACAAAAACAAAACAGGTCTATTGCACAAATGACGCCGTTACTGCGGAAAGACCATGACAACAGACAGATGTTCACAATCAGACCTCAGAGCCAACTGCTTGCAAAAACATACATTGAAGACAATCAACACATTTTTCTAACCCTCACCCAAATTAATTTTACAAAATGCATAAACTTGGACAAACGGAGTTTTGTTGAAACAACCTTAAAATCTGAAATCTAATCCATTATGTTGCGTGTTTATAATGTAGTTATTTTAAAAATGTCTTGAAAACCAAGGAGTTTTCAATGTGACTCAGACTTTGAAACAAAGGTCTTGGAGAATTGACCCCACCTCAAGTTTTTCACAAAACAGCATTCAGAAGAGCCACTGAACCCACTTATAGCCGAACAGCCCTTGACAGTCATCCTGGTCGCTTTTTATTCTCTGTACTAAAAGCCTCATTCCTAAAAAATAAATAAATAAGCCAGTTGACTTCACTCTTCAAAGATATCCCAGAGGAAAAGGGAGTACGTGCACTTAATGTACTCAGTATCTGATTCCAGAACAATTCAGTTAATTACTTGATCCATTTGAACACCATTTGGTATAGATTACTAAACAATTTTCTATATGCCCCAAATTACCCCATACCATTTTATCATTAACAAAGTACCCGTCTTAATTCAGTAGAAGGCTTCAGTTCACATTTTGCCCATGTCTCTTGTACAAGAGGATGCCTCTTATAAGGGACAACAAAGCAGATGTTTCACACATTATTGCTACTATAGTTCAGGAAATCCCTAGTTCTTTATCGGAACATTATTTTATTATTATAACAGGTAACATTATTTCTGTTGTGTAATATACCCGATTCATGGATTTCTTGACTTCAAAAAAATAAATAAAGATTAAAATGAAAAGATAAATTAACACAAAGTTTTTAAAAGTGAAAGGAGTTCTCATAATAACCTCAAAACAGTGAAAAAAATAACCGAATACCTACCTATGAAAGATATAGCCTCTGGGAAAAATTGTGAGAGGTTCTGACTCCAGTGATCAGAGATGAGGATCTGCTTGTACTTGAAATCTCCGTCATGTTCAAACGTGTTGGGCAGGTTAGGAGTCACATTCAGGATGTATTTTATATTGTTTTTGCTCAATACATCCAGATTGCTGGAGTCTTTGGCACAACCCAGGTAAAGGTAGGGCAAGATCTGGACAGGAACGGCAGGCTGGCTGCCGGGAACCGGACTTTCTTCTGATTCGGTGGCGCTTCCGGGCTCTCGGTCCGATTCGTTGTCCGAACAGTCCGTACTGATCCGCAGCCCGCCTAAACCCAGTACCGCTGCAGGAGAGGAGCAGGTGGAACAAGAAACATCCAGGCTGGTCTCACAGTGTTCAGGATACTCCGTCTGAAACCTACTGAATCCTCCTAAGAATAAAAATAATGATAGCAAGAGGAATAAGGCAGAAAATGGTACATACAATATAGTGAAACAAGTAATGGATTGTGAAAAAAGTCATGTTACCCACTGATATGTAGCCTAACTATAATATCATGAAGAAAAACTGCCTTTTTCTGTGCCATCTCCCAATATTAAAGTTGATGTATAGAGTCCCAAACTACTTTTAAGACCAGAAAAAATGTGTAATTGTAGCTGCTATCAATATGCGTACTGGTAATCTGGTTTTCCTAATTATGGAAGTTTATTAGGACCCTATCGCAAGCCTAATGGTATTTCAGTGGTTGAATCACAGTCGATCATTACTGGTTTTTAGAGTTCTCACCGTTTAAATCAAGATATATATTTCCCCCTTCTTATGCGAGTGAAATTCATGATGGAAATTACCCATAATCAATAAATCAGTCGGGAAATAATTTGTATACAGTAGATTAGCAGTGTTGTTAAATCAGTTGTATAATTTGCATACTCTTAGGCAACTTTGTAAAATAATTGAAGCAGAATTTAATAACAGTCCTTAAGAATGCGATACAATGTTAAAATAATGTAATATCTTATTCACATAACTGGTAAGTTTTTCTAAAATCAAAAAGAAGAAAACCAAACAACCACGAATACCAATGTGAAAAGTTCCGGTATTAAAACATACAGAACTGTTTGCTAAAACAACCCACTACCAGTCCAGCTAGTTTTCAAGCCACAGATGGCAGGTTAGGTTGGTTCAAAAACGCCTAACAGGGAAAGTCCGCGTCGCCAAAGCTCATATCAACTACTTCGTGTGTTAGGAATCCAATGCGTTATATGACGATGCGCATTTAAGGAGAGGAAGATCCCGAAACATATAGCCTATACGAGCGTGAGTGTGTGTCAGTGTGTGTGATTATTTAATCCTATTTAGATGCATGACTCTGATTGCATCCCAATTGTAAATCGTTACTTGTAACCATTGCTAACCTTCCCCGATTCTTACAGCACGTTTCATTGACTGAATTTTTTTTTGCCACACTGTCCATTCAGCGTGTAAACGTCTTACCCAACCGACATTTCTTAGTATCGGTCAAAAATACGGAATTTTCATTTATCAGAGGAAAAATGATAAATACGCTATTTTAAATCTACTTTCTCAACCAAAGTCTACTATGGAGAAAACTATGAAAACAATCCTTATCTGGTTTCGCCAACATCCCACATTACACTCGAATATCCGATGTTAACAGCACCTTCCCGCAATTTCGTTTAATTTTTCATTATATATTGAAAACAATGAGCACGAATTTTACGGTAATATTACACGCCTGTCTGCATTTTAACCTTTATCGTTAACTAAATTTTAAAGTTACCAAAAAAAAAAACGCATCCGTTTTCTCTTCCTGTCCATTCATTAAAAACATGGCTTTTCCTAAAAGAACAGCAACACGGCGGAGCCATTTTGGAATTTTAATTGAGAACATTCTTATCTTCGTCACATTCCTCCAGTTTCAAGTATAAAAAGTGGCGATAGTTACACCAGGTTAAAGACGCACTTCGGGCGTGTAATGGTTTATTCTAAATTATACACGCAGTCCTGTTAACCAGGTTCGGTCCAGATCAGAACGAAAACGTTAAATGCGCTTAATATGCTACTAGCCGCTGATCTCACTTAGTAAATGAAGAGCAGAGAATGGACTTAAGTTTAAAGATATGGTCTATCGAATTATTTCCACATATTATAAACTGCCTTAAACTTTTTTTGCCCTTTTGTGGTGGAGCTACGAAACCTAGACAAGTTTTATTAACTCTTAGGAGAACAATAAACTTAAAGGTACCTACGGACATTTCAAAACTGACCCTTTTCAACACGCAATGTCGAGGCGGTTATTTCTTCATTTTAGTTAGACTATTTAACTATAGCTTCTATCATACTGTACATATAAATTGTTTATATCTAAGATTTCGCGCTAAAAAATAATGTCCAGAAATACAAAGTTAATTTCCCCATTATTTAACATTAATTTATCCAAGTTATCGGGTGCGAGGAGTAAGTACTTCAAATGCAGGTAATCTCACTTTAGCGACATTTCTGCGAATAACCATCTTACCCTCCAGGTAATAGGCTTTACATCCGTCGTCCCTGAGCTTGTTAAGCAGAAGCCCAAGAACCGAGGTCGTCGTCCCATCTTTCCAGTCCAAAGTGGCCTCGTCGTACAACACCAAGGTGTCCGTTTTACACCGTTTCGCAAACTTTTCCTTATCCTCGTTATTCGGGATGATCGACCGAATGGACAGATTCCCCTTCCTGAGTCTCCGCAACATCAGTCCCGGTATTGCCAAGTTGATGGCCGTCTCGATGTGCGAGGATCCGAAGAGTTCGTGCGATCTGCAGTCCAACAGGAGCAGCGAGTTTCCACCGCACTCCAGCGCATCTTGTAGCCACTCCGCGCTTTTACTCACCATCATATTGGTTATGTCCAGATGATCATTAGAACTGGTAATTTTCATGAGGAACGTGTGAATTGACAGTCACATGCAATAAAAACCGAGAGACATCTCCGTGCTGGTTTTACCTACCAAAACAACCAAGCGCCGTGAAGGTACTTCATCGCAAGAATCGTAACTATTCTGGAGTGTGAAGAATCGCTGTTAAAATTCATTCCAAATCGCTAGTAGTATGTTGATTTTTATAGCATCGAGGAACTACATTCACTTTTGCGAGTTTTCCGACTACGCCAGCCTTATCAGATCAAGGAAACTAACTGGAAAGCTAACGTACGACCCACAGTAAAACAACTTACTGTTTAGAGTCCTAACGACTGCATTATAGTAGCGAGTCTTAAAAGGCATAATAAACAGACACTTACTTAGCCGTGATAACCATCCCACAGCGCCTACCTTCCGTTTGTCATTTCCTGCACCCGCACTGACAGTCCCAATTAAATGTGTGTTACTGACAGCAGTGTCACAGGGGAGGTGGAGTCTGAGCGCCAGGCTTTAAAGACGCAGGGATGTTGTAGTGATTGGAAACTGCAGCCAGACACTCGTGAAGTTTTTAACTACGTTCTCCATACTTACGCCGCACTTTATCAGTTCTGTTACAATGTGTAGCGTTTCTTCAATGCACATTGTATCAGTTAAGTGTTTTTGTTTACTTGTTGTACTCTTGATCTTTGAGAAAACACGCATCGCCTATTGAGTTTGGCACAATTTTCCAAATTTTCAGTCGTACCTTTATAGTTATTTTACGAGTACCTTGTAGTCATAATTTGACCTGTTTTTGATTTTTTTTTATGTGTTAAGTCACACGTCTCAAATTTGAATTTTTGGCACCTTTTCTCATAATTTTTATTAGATATTTGACATGTCAACTCCGGTTTTCATGTTAAAAGCATGGCAATGTTGTAAGCCGTATGTCTGAAGACTGCGAGCTTTTTATACTGGACATTGAAGTTTTTTTGGAAAAAGTACGTTTGACATTGGACGAATTTATACAATCGGCAGTTATGCGTCACGTGGTTTGCCATGTTAATTTTTATTCCACCTAAAATAACCGCCAGCCACTCACACGCGCAGAAAGCTGCTCCAATTGCAAATGAACGGAAACTTTTTCTGTTTAGTAACTATGCTTCTTGTTACGATCCCTATAGGCCTGCCTTTCAACAAATGAAACACCATCAGATTGTGATGGTTAGTTCTTCGAGTTTATGCACGAATTGTATTAATAGATGTAAATTTCGTAACTGTACAAAACTGATAGCCAGCCACGAAATGTATTTGTATTTGTAAATGTATTTGTATTTGGATGTTGATATGTAAAGCACTGTGGTCTAAAATGGCCCTTTGCAGGACAGTGGCAACATACACTGAATCATAAAAACAAGCAAACAAAAGATATGCAGATGATAAATATGAATAATAAACCTTATATGAACTGTATCAGAAAGGTGTGCTATGCAATAGGGTTAATATGTACTCACATTTGGGAGGTTTAAGTAGGTGCTCTTTGAAAACATCTTGATATTTCATTAACGTTCGTGAAGGCCCTTCATTCCTGATGTATGAATTTCCTTGTGTAAAAGGCTGGTGCTTCGACACATTAAGCTTTACTACATTTGCTACATCCATAAAATACAATTTAGTGTGCTTACAGGATGGGGCAACGAAATTGGTCATTGAGGAACAAAGTGATTCCCTCTGCCTCTGTGCGGAGTTTGTGTGGGTTATCTCGTACAAATACTAGGGCTTACTGGAATCATCTGTCCAACCATCCATCCATCCATCCATCCATCCATTTTCAACATTTCCAAATTGCTCTTACCAGTGCCCTGGCATTCATTGTGCCACCTGCCCCGTGTTTTATGCCATTTGCTTCTGAACAGTTATTTTTTTTCATGAGACGCGGATGGATAGATGGATGGGTGACTCAATATTAATTTAGCCAACTTAACGTTAAAAATGCTAGGTTTTGTGTATTTCAAAAAACATCGTTTTTAAAAATGGTTAAATTAAATAGTGAGATTTATGCTTATGCTCCACAAATGATCTTATATTGAACATGAAATGTAGTCTTACCACTGCTTTAGGTAGAAGAAGCAAGTACTTCCCTTGTTATTCAGTACCAGAAAAGTTCAATTACTCTAAAGAGAAAAATAAAGAGGTACTGCATACCATTTTAAGTCTATGCATGGGTTACAAGTCATTATTATCATTTTCAAATAACAAAATATCATAGAATTAATCATTTGTTTGTACTTGCTTTGGGCTATATATATATATATATATATATATACCAGAATCTACTGTGCGTACTATAGGCGACTCTTTTGCAATCTCGATTTATCGATTCAGTTTCCCACACGCAAGTCTGTTTACCGTCAGTAGAAGGCATCATTCAGCAGTACCAACAAACCATTGTTACTATAGACAGAGGTTACATAAACCAATGACTGCATTCCTGTGTTTCTATGACAGATTTTACTGGAATTAAGCTTGTCATGAGCACTAGTGAGGAGCACTAGTTAGTAGGACAATGTCAGCTAAGATTCGGGTCGGGACCAGCTTGCATACTTTACACTGGAAAACCACCAGTTTGTGGTTTTGGTTAGGTATGGCTCAGATCCTGGTGGCAGTGGAAATGCACCATTACATTACAGAGAAAGGGCCACAATTTATGTGTTTTCCCTGAGATTTGAACCCACAACCTATGCATTGCTAGCAGGCTTGAGCTGCAGGAGCACTGGTGATGTTACACTAAATTGTACTTTAGTTTAAGGTGCCCATGAATTACTAAATCAATCAGATTAGGTCAGAAAATATGACAGAAATTGCATCCCATATTGATTTTATTTTTTATTTTTCAACACAGGCCATCATGCAATATATAGGGCGGGTGCAAACTCATTCCCAAATGCCATAATTGCAATGCTTCATAAAAACATTGTATGATGCAGATCTACATCTGAACTAAACCAGCAGCTCTGTGTGGCCACAAAGGAAGGAAATGGCAGCTGATCTTGTAAACACAGTAATTCTAAAAGTTCAAAAACTGGAAGTTGTGAAATTTTGAGACATATCACTCCAAAATTAAAGCAACGCCACACTGTGACAGCAAAAATATGGTAGTTTCAGACATTTTATCCTGTTATCACAGTAACTTAAAACGGCTGATCATCTTCAGACTTGGACACGCTCTGGATGTGTTTATATTTTGAGACGCTTTGCACCAAAAATGATTAGGGGCATATCCCTGTGGAAACAATCACTTTATTTTTTATTATTGCTGTATTTGATCTTTGACAGATATTAGCCTCCCTGTTTTATCCATAGAAAAGGTATCGTGGGGAACTCTGCGAAAATTATTGTGGGACGTTGTCATGTTTTTTCTTTTTTTTTGAAGAGGTGGGGAGTCATGTAAGGTATAGGCTCGTAATAATATTTTCTTTATCACTCAGAATGCTCCCAGGTCACTACATAAATGTCTTTATGGTGCAGGTGGACCTCAATATTCTTTCTCAAGTGTTTATACATATATTTGTGCATGTGTGTGTGTGTGTGTGTATGTATGTGAATGCGGGTATACAATATCCCTACAATGTGATGAATACCAGTTTCCTGGTCCCTATAAGGGAAAACTCAACTTAGTAAAAAGAAAAAAAACTGCAGTGAAAAAACTAAAAATGCAAAAACTCTTGTATTTTGTTAGGTTACTTATGGTTATGGTTAGGGCTGGGTAGGGGTTAAGGTTGTCATACTTAGCGTTAGCATTTTTCCTATAGAAATGAATGAGCGGTCCCCATAAGGATATGTTTACCCGACTGTGTGTATGTGTGTGTGTGTGTGTGTGTGTATGTGTAGTATTGGAAAAGGGAAAGTTTAAGGTCTTTTTGGATTGAGTTATAATAATGTTAATTTTAGTATAACTATGATAAATGTGATTTCTTACTGTCACTCTGTCATTGATTTCCGTGGCCAAGGTCCACGAACCCTGCACAAGAGTAAGTCATTAAAGCTCCGTTAACCATTAAGGTTGCACAATAATGAAACTGTGACATTCACAAGAATCACACTATCTTAAGTCTGGACATTACTTTGTAAAACTGGCCGTGTGTACAGGAAACATTTCGAAATATTAAGCGAGTCCTTTAACAGGGGCTAAGCTTGCCATATTTTTCTTGAGCAATGTATGCGTCATCCAACTTGCTCATTATCAATTTGCTTTTGT
This sequence comes from Stomatorhinus walkeri, assembly GCA_026784285.1. NCBI lineage: Eukaryota > Metazoa > Chordata > Actinopteri > Osteoglossiformes > Mormyridae > Stomatorhinus > Stomatorhinus walkeri. Next base: position 27,032,524 of record JAODUD010000107.1, read on the forward strand.
TTTTTATGGAAGCAAACACAAGTATATTATCTGAAGTGGAATCACATATGAAATATCATATCTCTAAACATCGGTGGCAGTGTTCCCACAATACACCATAGCTACAGTAAAGCATGAAGGTAGCAGCACCCTTCTGTGGGGGGGTTTCTCCACATGGTTAGAATCATCGACTTACTTATCTGGTGCCCGAGTTTTCAGTTAGACAAATCAGACAAATCAGCAAAAAAAATGGGAATATTTCGAAATGGGTGATTCTTTTCTATTACCCACTGCATATTTTCTTTGCTGACTGCAGTTGCTCTGGAGTCACTATTTTTAACATACATGTTGCACCATGATTGGCATTGTAGTGAAATTTGGCAAAGGTGTAAAATTTAGTCTTAAGCTTTTAATACTATGTGGGTCTCCAGGCTGTGATTATAAATGTTTAAAAATGGTGACTCATCCTCGACTGGCAATTCAACTCCTGAGGTCTGGCGAGGAAACCTGCCAAAGGCTCAAAGGCATCTATCAACCCATATTAAGGCTGGAATTAACGAGTGTGAATCTACAGGCATCTAAATTACAGTTTTGTTTTAGCCATGTATGACCAACTGCGTGAATAAGCAGGATCCAGAGGTGATCCATTCACTTTACATATTTATTTTATAGTTTGTAGGCCCTGTATCCAGGAAACAACATTCCGCAGTTAGAGATGGGGTCCAAGTCACATGACTCATCCTAGGGCAGGTTTATCTGAAGCTGTCAGAGATCACAGGGCCAGTTCTGTGGAATGTGGAAGTTGTAAATGACGGATGTATATTTGGATTTCCTCAGCACAGCTGCTATTGTTCCAGTGTGTAATGTGACGTGTAATATAAAAATATTTTAAAGTTTAATATGGCTGTTGCTGCTTGTTTAGCATACTCCTTGCAATATAGTCCCTGTAAAAGTACAGTACTATGGTTTTACTACACACATGGCCAGAATGCATTTCAGGCCATGTACCTTAATGTGTGTATTTTATTCCTTTGTTATATTTACCATTTATTTATATCTTTCTTTAAAATGAACTTAAAAATAAATACTTCTTACAATACTTGCAGTTTAACAGGGCTGTGCAATGAAGCGCTTTTGTATAATAATAACTTCTTAACCAGTACAATAAGGGTTCCAGACCCTGGTTTTGGGCTTGAAATTCACCATTGATCCTAGTAGGAGATGAGACAAGGAGTCATTTCTAGAGTCCAAATAATAAAATAAACGCCTGACACTGATTTTGAAACATGTACCCCAGGCAAGCATCACTGCTGACTGGCTTGTGGTTGCTAAGTTGGCACGTCCTCAGAAGACAGTGCCCCAGGCGGCTGCTTGTGTGGCCTGGTGCATTGATCACCACTGACATCCCACTGATCACCACTGACATCACATTAATCACCACTGACATCACATTGATCACCACTGACATCACACTGATCACCACTGACATCACCCCTCCAGGCTTGCTGGGTATCTGATCATTTCTTTGGCCAGCAGCTGGGCCACCTTGAGGCTTCACAGTGGCCCAGCAGGCAGTGACAAACGTAAAATTAACTGTTCAACAAACAGAGGGAGGTTGGGATTTCAGACCAATAATCAGACATGGAGAGACACAGGTTCGACAAACTTTAGCATCTTTTAATAATATTTTGATATCTTTACCTAGTCGCACACTCTTTGCTACCTAATCAGGTGTTTATTTTTGCCTTGTGTTATGTTCATGTCTATAATTTACTGTCTTGTGTCTTAAAATGTCTTATGTATATTTGTCTTACATATTTATATTCTGTTTATAAAATTATTCTTTTGTGCTATGGCGAATGAGGAACAATATTTAATCTCGGTGTATAACCCATACAACATACAGCTGAGATGACAATAATGTTAATTTGAGTTTCATCTTTTTTTTATGATGCATCAAATTAACATTTTTCCTTGAAACTAAGTCAGCACAATTTAATGCATGAGAAATATGAACATAGTATCTAATCTTTTACTATATACCAAAAATGATAGCATAGAATATCATTGCCATATTGCACGCTTTCCGCCCTTTAAATATTGTTGCAGGTCAGTTTGGGGAATATGCACATGGATGCACACACACAGTCAAGCATATGGCTAATATAGCAATGCACAGTGCCAGGATTTTCATGGTAACTGTACACAAATCAACCGTAAAAAATCAGCAAAAGAATTGTGGCATTCAACAATTACATATGTAACAGAATCTCACTGCACTATCAATATTATTGAAATTAATTACATTGTTAAATCATAATGTAACACTATGGTTCATATTTCTTGCATAATAAGTTAATATATTGTTTGTTTTAAGGAAAACACTGAAACAGAGTCAAGTTTATTCCTGCTTGGGTGTGAGGTGGGGGTTAATGTGGAAGGTCAGCTTTTCCTGCGGGCCTGTATGAGTGAAAGTATTTATTATTTTAATAGTTCTCAGAACATTTCCTGATCATCCTGATCAGCACGAGGACTGGTTTTAGCACCACTTTCTTGAGTTCAGAACTCAGGACAGCATAACATCTGCTGTCTCAGTGCCTCAGGGAGAGAGGACTGCATTCCTTTCCTTTCTCAGAGAGCTCCTGTTGTCCACACATAGCACTTTCTGCAAGACTCCAACAGGGATGAGAAGGACCTACATCGCTAACAATGCTCTTCTTAGGTTGTGTGAATAATATCTTGACAAAAGACATTTGTATGTCTAATGTCAGTGAAAATCAGCCCAGGAGCTTTCAGAATATAGTGGGGAACAGAGGAAGGGTAGGGGGATTCCAGATTGAGGCTGTCTTAGGAAGCAGGAAATCTGTGTGATCACTATGAAACTTTCTAGCAGGTTTTGCATTGCTCTTTAAGGAATCGCCAAGCACAATGGAAGGAGATGGAAGCACCCATGGCTTTTCAGGCCGTGTCACAACACAGCCTGTGACCCGCGGCCCTGTCCTGATCCTTACGCGAGAACAGCACGCGAGATCAGCACGCGAGAACAGCACGCGAGAACAGCACGCGAGAACAGCACGCGAGATCAGCACGCGAGAACAGCACGCGAGATCAGCACGCGAGAACAGCACGCGAGAACAGCACGCGAGAACAGCACGCGAGATCAGCACGCGAGAACAGCACGCGAGATCAGCACGCGAGAACAGCACGCGAGATCAGCACGCGAGAACAGCACGCGCGCTGCAGTGACTGATCCAAAAAGGGCTCAGCAGCAGACAGAGTGGGGCAGAAAGGAATACGTTCAAACCTGCCCCAATTCTCCAGCCATGCGGATGGACGGAGGCATGTGAAAGCACACAGCTCCATTCCTTATTCATTTTTTCTGACGCTCCATACGCGTTAAAATCATTTTCATTGAGTAGTGTTTGGCCGTAGTTACATTTGCCAGACAACAGTGCTGCGGTGTAAGTATATTTTCCTGTCATTTGAAAAAACACATCTATAGATATAAAATAGAATATAAAATCTTATATGAGGGAAGTTAAAGGTGAGGAAAAATTGAAAAAAACTGGAACATATGAAAAATAACACTTTTATCCTACTGCCTAATTATCCACATGGGGTTCTAGATCTTAATCATGAGACATTTTTCAACAACTTTATACAGAACATTTCTAGTTTTTTCACATAAACTTCATGTTCACTTTTTTGGTAAATTTTGAAAGGGGGAAATTCATGCGCCATGATGTCAGTGACACTGAGGTGCTGAGAGACGCAAAGAGCAGAGGAATGAGTGACCAGAACACAAATACAACAAGAGCAGTGAAAAGCAACTGAAAATATAATGTCTCTCAGATTGTATTATTTGTTAGAAATTTGATTTAAAAAGACTAGAGAAATCATCCAAGACCAATAAAATTAAAACTTATTGAACTAGTTACAGAACTACTACATTGCTTTTCAGGCATTGCTGTCTGTAGCCTGTATGGCATGATGAATGAAGGACGGCGCTCATTCCTGGCAGCTAATTATCTGCTTTTGCAATGACTTTTCAGTGTGGTGGTAATTAGCACAGCCTGCTGCTTGCCAGTGTGCTGAAGAATGGAGGTTACTGTAGCTGATGAAACACAGAGGACAGAAATGAGGCTCTATGGCTCCGCAAGTCCGAACAGCTCCGAGAGCCATGTGGGGACCGGCAGCGACACGTCTGCCTGCAGCCCGGTGCAGGGCTTCAGTGGGAAGACGCCCACACAGCCCACCAGCAGGAATGTAAACTTATGAGGCCTCTCATGTCCCAGAAGCTCTCAGCCGCCAGCTTGAATCTCTGACACCTCACACTCAAGACATATGCACACATACACACAACACTGAAATATGACTCATATCTAAAATGCACCTAATAGTATGAATGCACAACCACCCCCAAAAAGTCCATACACTGAAACACACACATCTAATGGCATGAACTCACACCCTCAAATGTCTGTACTCACATATACATACGTATATCCAGGATCTCTAACATCCTAAAGAAACCATATTTGTATCTATTTCTACTCAGTATGTTAAATTGCTGTTTATTCTTCAGCTGTTTCCTGCAAATGAAGTCCGCACACGTGTCTAATTTTGCCATTCAGCCTGGTCTTGCCTAAGTACCTGTGGTGGAAATCTGCTCTAACCCAGCAAAGTAAGATCATGGCGGGCAGGCGAGCATAGACAGGTTCCTGCGTGGGACGTGGGAACACATTGAGTACCTGTCGGTGTACCTCTGGCATTCTGATGTGGCGCAGACCTGCAATTACAGCGCAGCCACGTGATTTTCTCACCCAGTGACCAACCTACGTCTGAGCCTCTGTGAACACCTGGTATTGTTTCCATTACTGCTGCATTTTAGCTATGGACCCTCTTACCCCTGTTCGGAGGCACCTGCCTCTTGAAAAGACTCTGCACGACCTTGTTCTAACGTACTAACGTTTATATACTATTGTTTAACAAAATAATCAATTTAAAAGTTTGCCTAATGATTGGTGATCAACACAGAGTGAATGTGTTTGCACTGACATCTTGTGGCTGACGCAGCCATTGAACACAAACAACTGTCAGAATTTGGGAAAATATTTGTAAGTTTTTCAACATTGAGAACAGCATACATACAAATGTCAAGCATGGGACGTTTTTGTCATAATTCTATAATATTACGAACTGTTTTGCTGTCAGACTCTTTTTAAGCCAGCAATTCGCAGTGTTCATGTTAAGGGGCACTGTAGCCTTTTGAAGATTACATTTTTGCCATCTTCTTGTTGCTATGAGCCTTGGGAAGAATATTCCATTTAGATCATTCACAAAGACCATCACTATAAATAGCAGAGATGTTGACAGTCCCAGTTTTGGTTACAGGGAGAAATAAACTTAAAAACACATACATGCAATGGTTCTTTGTGCTTAGAAATTGTATTTGCAGCCTGGTCAGACAAGGTTGTAATGGTGAGTGGCTGATGACAGCTGGTTATAGAACAGTGTTGTGCTTTCACTGAGGCTAAATTGGATGTGAAGGAAACAGTCTTGGTGTATATATTTACAGAATGCTCTGTCTCTCTCCATACCTCAAGTTTGCCTAGTTCTAGACTGCAGATTCCATGACTAAGTTAGGTATGATAATAAGATACAGAGAACATTATGCACTCAGTACTGGTCTAAGGTTGCTACAGAAACCTTGAATGGCTCTAGATGATTAATGCATTGTATTGGGTAAAGTATGAACTGAACAAAGGAATATGAAAATAAAAGAAAACTGCTTCGTAATCAATGCAAAATTAAAAATAAAACTTTTCAAGACAAATTATCTATAAACGTCACAGACAAAAAAAGTGGAAACATGGAATAAAAACCTCACGATTGAAGGGAATCTTTCAAATGAAGTTACATATGAAAAATACAGCTGCAGATGATATTAATCCTTTATATTTGTATATATTTGGGAAAAAATGGCTATTTTTCAGTAAATATGTGTGGTACTGTTTGTTCAGTGAAATTGTTAAATGAGATCAATCCAGAATTGCACACGTTAAGGGATTTGGAGAAGTAGGTTACTGGCACTCCTGATGAACATTTCTGGTGAGGCCCTCTGCCAAAACCAAGAAAAGATCAAAAGGATGACCTTGTTACTCAGATCCTGGCCATTAAAATCTGTAGCAGATAATCACCTAAACATTTCTGTATGGCAGACCCTAATTGATAGACACTAGCATTCATTCATAGATAATTGGTGCCATTTCTCAATTACCATATGAAAGACTAACCGATAGATATTTTTTGCATGAGTCAGTTGTTTGACTTACAGCCCTTGTGTCAATAGTTTAACCAAGGAAATTGCTGCACCATAAAAACGGGGAACCAGTTTTGCACTTCAGTTGTGGAAGCATTTGGTTCATTTTCATTATCAGCAGATCAAGCTATGTGGATTATGATAAATGTGCAGCACTGCTCTGGTAACAATATTAATTCTGCATTTTCTTGACTTACAGTTTTTCTTACAAAGTAGATATGATTCTACTATATACCAAAAACCTGCAGCACTCTTGCATATTTTGCTGCATTGTTATGCAGAAGGAACCGAAATTACCTTGAGGATACGCTTAGCTAGAAAATATTGATTGTGCAATTATATTATCTCAACTGCATTTACTTTGTGTATGCATAAATGGTTGCGGAAATGCAAGTCTTTGATTTCCATTGATGCATTCCGGATAATCCAACTTTAATACAATTGTGAATTAAAATTACACTAATTCAAAGTTAAACCAAATTCTCATTAGATTAGTTGATCCCTGATTTTTTTTGATGATTTTTTTCAATAAATGTAAAAATATTTTTAAAGAGCTTTAAAGACAAAAATTACTCGCTCTATTGTCATATGAATCTTATTGGTATATTTGTTACTGTGACTTTTGATATGGTTGGAATATAACTGACATTTTTTTGGTATTCTTGTTCCTCACTTGAGTTTCCCCTTACTTGTTGAGTTGCCAAATTTGAGAAAAAAAACTCCTTATTATTGAAATGGGACATTCATCTCCATCACTAAGACTGATGCATTACACACCTTGATGCATTGCCAATGACCTGATACATTAGACAGATGATCTAATGAATCTTAACACGACAATCAGTAAAAAAAAAAGAATCATGGTGGTATGGATCTTCTGCTGGTGGTATGTGACAGTCACTATCATATTAATTCTTCAGATTGTTGCCTTTGAATACTCTTTTTCGTCAAATCCCTCCTTTCCTAGCATGAAGATCACAGATGAATATATGTAATGGTGTGCCTAGCTTCAAATGTGCATCGAATGTGTGTCTCAAATTTCACAGAGAACATAGGAACAGGCACTCACATCATAAGCAAATGTTATTGTACTTGTGGGGACCGAGAGCAAATCCCAGAATACAGACAGACACCAAGCACTAGAACAATGAACATCTTGTTTCTGTGCTGCTAGGGAACAGCGTCAGTTACGTCCTCTTTGGGTGGCTGCCTCATCCAGCATGTATGACCACAGCCTTTAAGGCATCAAGATAATGGTGACCTAGACCTGTGACACTGTAAGACCGACGGACTACAATATGATATTATACATTCATCAAAGGGAAAACAGGCTTTTTTCCTTAACTGGACCAGCCATAGCCCAACACAGTTAATAACTATGGGAGATCATGCAAAAGAACATAACGCTATCTTCTGGGAAATCCTTGTTACTGTCCGCCAGTATCACGAAACAGTCAGATGTCATCATACCAGCATTGCCACATTGTGACTTAACAATGCTCAAGAATAGCACATCCTGCTGACACTCCGGTAGAGAGATTCCATTTTCTTCACTTTTTTTTTCTTCACTTCTTTATCCGCTGAGAAGCAGCACCAAAAAAAAAAAAAAAAAAAAAAACTGGCAAAAAAAAATTAGGGCGTTAATATCTGCCAGAACTGTTACATTTTTCTCAAAGCTTGCTGAAAGGCTCTGTGCATCAATCTAGAAAAGTTTGTGAATTGCTTCATAACTGTGGGAGAAGATGGAGAGCGGTGTGGCATCTCCACCAAGTCTGAGTGCCTGTCATAAAACAAAACTATACTTTCTATGTTTGGGGATGTGCGGGAACTCTGCTGAAGAAAAAGACAGGTTTCAGACAAAAGATTAAGTCCAAGGGTCTGCTGAAGATAAAAATAGCTGACAGGGAGGCTGCGGACTGCAAACTAATAGGACAACAGGAAGTATTTTAATTAACATTCTTTCACATTTGCTTCCAGAGTGGGAGCGTATCCTTCTGTGTTATTAAGAAAAGTAGAAAATTGCTCATCAGAGAGATATTGATTAAAACGCGGATTCTTAATTTACTAAAACCATCATTAAAATCTAGTGATAATGAAATACAGCAAAAGCCACTGTCAGAGATGGGAACCCCGGTGGCTTTTTTGTTTAATTGCAAGTGGAAAGGCAGCACTGGACAGCACTGGAGTTCACCCAGAAGGGTTTCACATAAACTTACTGTGTGCCAGTAGGTAGAGTGACAGTCAAATTCATTTCAGGAAGTGAGTGCTGCATTGGTTTCCATGAGAGCAATCATACATTCAGGAAGAGACTGTCGCAATCAGGTCTGCTATCCCAGTGCCACTGCACATGGCAAGAACTCACAAAGACCTTTCAGTAAGCTTTAAACCAACATACAGCAAGCCAGTGAATTTATCATCCACCCATCCATCTCCTAACTGCGTATGGCAGTGTTTCCCAATCCGGTCCTTGAGGACCCGCAGACAGTCCACGTTTTTGCTGAAGAATGTTGACTGTCTGGCAGCGAGCTGGGAGGGAGCAAAAATGTGGACTATCTGGCACTGAGCTGGGAGGGAGCAAAAATGTGGACTGTCTGGCAGTGAGCTGGGAGGGAGTTAAAATGTGGAACATATGTGGGTCCCTGAGGTCTTATAGAATTAAAGACATTTACTGTCTTATTATACATGCAAATACGACCATTCCATTTTAATTCAACAAAAATAAATCGAAGATGGTGATGCAAAATTTTTTTGGAAATTTGTTGAATTAAAATGGAATGACCCTTTCATCTTTGCATATCACATCTTTCTCTCCCATGAGACACACACATACATCAAATCAAATCAAATCAAATTACTTTTATTGTCACCATTCGAAAGAATGAACTAATATGTAAGTCTTGGATCTAGAGTTCCCCTTTCACAGTATAATGCACTCAGTAAAATAAAAATACAGTAACTGAACAAAAGAATGTGCTATGCATATGCACAAAAACCAATACAAGACAAAATACAATACATTATAAAACAAACAGATAGACTGCAATTGTAGCAGCAGCACAGTTTACTATAGTGCAGTAGAGAGTGGAGGTAGTGCTGTTGGGGGTGGTGGCTGATATTAGATGGAGTTCAGCATCCTGGGGAGTATTCCATAAAGCAGGAATTCTTCATTAGCCAGATAGCTTAGACCAAATGTAAGGATCGTCCAATAGGAATATGAATTATCTCTCCTCTTGGACAGTTTTGACATTTGGCTTAGGTTATCCAGCTAACTGGGAAATCTTGCTTTCTTGGACAGCGTCCCCATAGTCATCTGGTGGAAGAAACTGAATGGAGCCTGCTGAACCAGCACTTGCGGTTTCATCTACCTGAGAGTAGCAGGGTGAGAAGAGAGTTGCTGGGATGATTGGGGTACCCCGATGATGTCAGCGGCTCTCCTCTGCCACCGCATGGCGTAGGTGACCCACAGGGGACCGCATCACCCTCTGCGGTGCCTTGCAGTTGAGGTCAGTGCAGCTTCTGCTCCAGCCTCTGAGAAACCACACACCATGAGAAGCATAATGTGAGAGTGAAGCCGTCTATCCGGCACCCAGGGGCCGCCGACGCCAGTGCTCCTGGAGCAGTTGGGGGTTAAAGATCTTGCCCCAGTGCCCAGTGGTCATGTGACCACTCTGCCAGCCATAGGTTTTGAACTGGAGACCTTCTGATCTTGGGCGTGACCTTGGGGGAGGGCTGAAGCCTGTCTGAGGCAGCACAGGACATGAGACTGGCATATGAATACTTACAATACAGCAAAAATAAGTAGGAATAGTTCACATTTCAGAAAGTTCTTCAACAACAGCAGGTAGTGTGTTGTATTAATATTCAATTTAGTTTCGCTTTTCGCATTATTTGCAGTACTGTGCGAAAGTCTTAGGCAGCCAAAGAGAATGATGCTAAATTAATCTTCATTTCGGTGTAAAACTCTGCTATTATGTCTGTCAGAGTGTGTTAGCTTAGCCATTTCAGAACCCCTGCTAAAATCACCCCATTATTTCCAGCAGTCATACAGTCCTGCCATGTATTTTTTGACTCTACCACTAGCACACCTATTGCAGCTAATCAGTAGATCACTGACTTTTAACTAATTAAGTTAATTAATTAAGTGGTAAAATTTAATAAACACATGGAATGCCTGAGGTGCCCCTGAGGAGAGGTTTGGGATCCAAAGCGGTGTTCATCTAGCCGTCCAACTTGATTTCAGTAACGTTTTTGGAGGACAGAAGAAATTCTTACTTGTGTTTATTGTGTTACTGTGCATTTTCATACGTTCCAATGTTAAATTGTGTTTTTGTTCTGAGCAAATGTGCATTTACTACCCATAGTAATAGCTTTAAACATTCCTTTTGACTGCCTAAGATACTGTATAATTTCTACAACAGCACACCCTAGTTTGAGAAAATGCCTTCTTATGTATATTTCTGTGCTGTACAGCACACAGCCAATTCAATTTCCCCTCAATCAGGAAATGCTCATTTCAGATTCCAGAATCTAGCTTTCATACTGCTTCTCTTCCCCTCTGATTTTTCTCACTATTGACAGAAGTCTGGCTAAAATGGCATTCGCACACACATGAAAGCATCATTTGCCTTGCGTCATATCAACCAGCACCCCTATTTTCCCTACTGATCTCCAGTGTAGCTCTCTGAGTCTGGGCATTTACTGCCGCTCAGTAAATGTCATCCTATTAAATATCCTCTCAGCGCTTTGTGGTAGTACTGGCCTTTTGTCGCAGGCAGCTTCTCATGTTCTCATCCTGTGTTCCTTTCCATCACCTCCACTTTCGATGGCGCCCAGTCTATACACCATCATGATGCCTGCTGCATTTTGACCTCGTCAAGCTACACACCTTTAATAAATGTCCATGCACCTGCTCTAACTGCAGTCGTGTGCATCTGTTGATGGGAGCTAGGGTGTGGGGGCTGGACGTCAAACTGCCCATCAACCTAACATGCCCACGAGACAAAAGCCTTATTCAGACAGCATTACTTTTACTTTTGGGGCTCGGCATGTAGTTGGCAAGGTGATTTGACCGACCAATTCGGGCAGGATAAGAAAAGAGTGCGATAAAGAGAAAAGAGGAATCCCTGGATGCTAATGTCAGAGTTCATTGTCAGGTGCATCTAGATGTTCAACAAGGCAATGAAAAAAAGAGAAGATTCAGCACTGGACGGCAGAGGAGACTGTCTACCTTATTTCATTGTGGGGTGATGTCTGCTATTAATGCAAGTTTGAAGCGATATACAACCATAGTGTGTAGGAGGACATGTATGAGGAATTGTCCCAAAACTGTGTTTCTGTTAAAGATGTCTTTAATGACTATGCCAAGTGCCATGAATGGATTCAATATCTCATCTGAAAATATAAAGAACAATCCTGTTTCCCGCATACCTTTACAAATATTTACAGATCTTATTACCGTGATGACAATTTGGACAGCACTACTATAGCCAGTGTTCACTGATATACAGAACATAATTTGACACAAACACCAATGTTTAATACCAATTTAAAACTTTATTAATGATTTAGGGAAAAGAAACAAGAGGCAAGCAAACAGCCAAGTGAACATCATTTAGAGAATCTTTGCTGTTATTGCAGCAAAAGGTGGCTCTACCAGATACTAATCTGTAGGGGTTTAATGCTTATGCAAAGAAGAAGGAAGATAAGTGTTGACACGACCTGCACAATCACCTGATCTTAACCTCATTGAGTAGATTTGTCATTAAATGGTTAGAAAGTTGAAGGATACACAACCAGATAGAGCAGGTCATTTGCAGACACGTTTCTGAAAGCGTGGGAGTGAAGGTTTAGAAAAATACCATGAGTCTTTAGTTAGTAGGAAGCCTAGAGTTTGTTCAGCTGTAATCACTGTAAAAGCTGAATATTTTCATGAGTTTAAGCCTGCTGTTTTTACAGATGGAGTTTGTCATTTGTTCTTCCTTAATTAGCTGCCATTCTGCACTTTCGTTCTCTTTTGTATGTGACACTGACAGTGGTTAAATTGTATTAAAACCCAGAAACTCCAAATGTTCACTAACTTTTGACCTGCAGGATACTACAGCTAACCTTCCTTCTTTAACCATAATTTATGCTAATATTTTTCCTCTTAACCTTTAACATAAGTCTAAGCCTTCCTTTTAACAATTTTGAGACCATATTTTATTATTCTTAAAAGGACTTGCCAAAACTTAGTTTCCCCATCAATCTTAAAGTTACACGTAACTAATTACTGACCCAGATTTTGACAGCCGTCACATGCTCTTCCGCGGCCAGCAGATGGCAGTACTGCGCCAGGAGGGATATCAGAGAACGGAGGCAAGCTGCAGGGAGAGCGACTTGGAATACAAATGCGAGCTGCTTGTGAATGTCGTCGGTGCCGCCCTTGCAGTGCTGTATATTATCTCCCTCACTGGGGAGATGGCTGTTTCTCGCCTGCGGCTGCTAATGCCATCGTCGGCTGTTAATTGTGAGTCATTGTCCACCGGAAATTCTGTTTCACCTTCTAGGGTACCAGGTGTTTCCCTCACTGGCTTTTTTGCCACAGGGGAATGAAGCGACCAAGGGGGCAGCTAATTTAACGCCCTATCATCAGCATCCCTGACATACTGTCCCTAGCCTCTGAAATGTATTTGTACTCAGGCATTGTATCCTGACCCGGTCTAAATGAGATGTTTGCTTTTTAACAGGTTGCAGAAACAACTGTGAGTAAATCATGTGAACTGTTACTTCGGTTCGCTCAAACATTGTTAATCTTCGTATTTATGTGTTTTCTTTATATATTTCCGAGCTAAAATCCCTTCCAGGCTGCTCAGCAGTGTCAGCACTCCAGGGTTTTAAAGCTCAAACAACCTTCTCGATCGGGATTCTCAAGTGGAACCTCCCAAGGTTCTTCCAGTACATATGTAATATTTTAACTGCCATGGTGTATCTTTTCGGGGAATTAAAAAGGAAACAGCCAATGTTCCGTCCATTATCCTGTGCAGGGTCATAACGGGCTTGGAACTCACCGCGGGAAACAGGCGGTGCGAGATGGGGAGCATGGTGGAAGGGGTGACAGCCCCTCATTGGACAGAAAACAGGTATGCGCAATTTATAAATGCCAGCCCACCTAAACATACATCTTTGGGAGGAAATCCACAGAAACCCAAGAAGAATATGGGATTTGGGGACAGAAATTGAACATGCTAGAGGCGAGAGAGCTACCCACTGCGTCAGAAAACCACCCAGCCATTCTCACACCCTGAAACTTATTTTACTGTCTCTTTGCCAAAGAGCACATTTGTACTTTGTTTGACAGTTTTTCCTCTCCCTGGAGTGATTTATATATAGCTGTATGCTTTCCAGTGCTCGTTTTGGATGCCTCCGCACAAGTCGGTGGAGGACGACAGGAGCCGGCATCGGTTTGGGGTTTCTCTGGAGCAGTCTGTGACTGTACTCCGAGCCTAGAACACTCCTAATAGACGGCGAGCAAACAAAGAGCATAATGGCATAGCACAATTCCGCCAGCTGCAAGGAATCTCGCTTCGTAAAATTATTCCTGACGCCTAAGAATTCACCGTAAGGATGACTCAAACTGTAACCGAGGAAACCATCGTTAGATTTTATGTTTCATGGAAATATCCAGGTATGCGATACAGAAAAAGCATTCTTAACTGATTTAAGTAAAAAAAAAAAAAAAGATTTACTGTAGTATTCTGCACATAGTAAAAAAGACATATATCCTAAAGGTCAAATATTTGTTCAGCCAGGTAGAAAGCTTGCCTCAGCCACATGAATCTTAAATACAGGCTTTTCGAAAGATGATTACAGCTAAAACAGGACTGGTCTCCATAGCATCTCTTCGTCATTTGCACCTTATGCTGCTGTACAGTCCATCGCTTCAAGACCTGGACGGAAATAATGCAGCTAATCTGAGAGATCTCATCCGTGGAGATGGAATCCATTGGCTGATGCGGCCAGGGTCTTTGGTCTGTGCTCTCGGGGGAATATATCCATATATTCATTAACATCACATATCTCCGTCCTTGTTGATGCTGTGGCTTCTTCAATTTGTGCTGCTGAAATTGATTATCTGCACTATCTGCATTACAGGGCCACATACAGAACATTGCAAATGTTTTAGAGCTATTTATTGGGCCAGTAAGTAATATTTGCGCAGGAAAAAAAAACAGAATATATTCCAAGAGACAGTAGCGCAAAAAGTATGGTGGCATATTGATTAGCCAAACACAATGTTCTAGTGGCTAGGTCAACAAATACCTGGGTATATTGGATGGTTACTGCAAATAATGGGGTGATTTTCCAAGAGGTTTTGAAATGGCTAAGTTGACACACTCTGACAAACATAAAATCATAGTTTTACACCAACATGGTGATAATCTAAACAATTTTCTTTGGCAGTCTAAGATATTCCACAGTACTTTAGACCAAAATGAAATGGGTCGGTCGGCTGTAATCCCAGCTGGTGGGTAGAATGCAGTGCTGTCAACACCTCAGTGAACCTGAGGTGCCCTTGAGGAGTTGAAGCTAACAATCTTCTACTGCACTGCTACAGTGCACAGTGTTGTCTTCAGTTAAACTTAGGCATTAGGTATGGATACATTGTCATTATTGTATCTGCCTCTTCACCATTGCTTCCATGTATGTTCAGCAGGTAAAGGTGGTCTCCAGTGCAGGCGCTTTATATCTGCTGTATGCAGTTTTCTCACTGCATTTCCCAGGTTTTACAGGCAGCTGAAAATAAGTGGCATCATACTTCCAGGGCCTTGTGCTGTCCAAACCTCTTCTGTCTGACAAACGCCGTTATGTTGCATAAGTGCCTCTTAGTGATGAGTTGGGCTCCAGTGTATCCAGTAGGCTTTGCCCTACAGTCTGTGAGGCGCACAGTGTGTTAAAGAACTATCAGCTCTCAGCACACACGTGAGAGCCCCCCCACCCCCCTTTGCTTTCTTAATCCTTCCTGGACTATACAGAGGAAAGAAAAAGGAGAGCATTAAAAAATATACAAAATTGCTAAATTGGGACAAGAAACAGGGTAGAAATAGTTGTTCCAATTTAAAGCATGTCACAAATCGACCAAAAACTGGAACAGGACCTGTGGAAATGCAGACAATATGACCAATAATTTGTGCAGTTTGTGCTAACAGAACACGTGACGGTGTGCGTTGCTGGTTTGAGCAGCACCTGCGGCTGCAGTCATAGACACATTCTATCCATATATGACACCAAGAAGTATTTCTAAAAGCAGCAAGAAGGGCATTAGAAAAGTCATGTGCTGCCCGTGAGAAAAAAAAATACCCCGGAAGCAAAAGTTATGCTATAAACTCTTTTAATATTAAAATATTATCCATTTTTGAGCAGCTCCACAAGTGTTCACAACATATTTAAGCATAGATTACGGAGCTTTGATTTCTGTGCAGATATTTTTTTTTAAATATGATCATTCTGAGTTCAGTTCTTGTGAATGCTGCTGTCTAGATGGCGCTATTAGTGTCCAAGTAATTTCTTTTGGCATGAACTCAAGCGAGTCTTTGTTTTAATATTTTGTGACTCTATCTTTATGTCTCCAGCCTCCTGTAAGCTATTGTTAGACACCTACAGCGTAAAAATACTAATTACAAGAGCGCCAGATAACGATCCTTCGGTTCTCCTGTAAGGTAGCATCGTATGATGGACGCTCGATACAGGGACATGCACTCTTTATGCGCCTTTGCTATGGTTATGTAGTGTTAATTAAGTCCTGTCCTGGCATAGCTGACCTACTTAAATTAGTGAGAAAGCAGCTGGAGAAAACCGCCGATGTCCAGGTGGCCTCTCTGTCAGACTCACAGCATCCAGTTAGTGATGCTAAGTAAGTGTTAGAAAAGGGAGGAGGGGTATCTGGAGTGCTGTCTTTGCACTCAGAATCAGACTCCTTCAGCGCCTGCCAAAAATAGCCTCCCTTGCCCGTTGTTGTCTCAGATTCTCAGAAAGACGGAGAGTCGCCGCGGCGTCACTGTGCTCGCTCCGCGGGCGGACGGCCTATGTCTTCAGAGCTCCGTGTCCTTCTTCTCTTTCTTGAGTTTGTCCAAAGGAGGGGCCTCCTGTTTCCGGGTCTGGGCAGCTCAAAGTCACCTTGCCGAATCTCCAAGGAGGGTTCGTTCAGAATCTAATCACAGCTAGCAGCAGGTTAAGAAGAAGCTGGGGTCTTTCGGTCCCCCATTACAACTGCAGCACGACCTCTCCATCACGTTCTGCTATCCGCTTTGAGGCTGAGCGCAGTCCTGCACTAAAAAGATAAAATCCCGTCTCAGAGCTCGTGCTGTAGAAGAGCTGCGAGTTGGTGTGGCGATTCTGTTTTATGTGGGCAGTAATACATTGATTGGTGGAGGGGGGGTGCATTATATATGTGCATTCCCACAGCTAGCCAGTACATCTGCTGGAAGTGCTGCAGTTCCTAGAATTGGGCATGCAGATTCAATAAACAGAATTTTCTGGAACCTCCATATCACCATAGAGGGTACACACAATGCTGGTGAAACTTGGCTCTTCCTTCATTAATTCCTGTTCAGTTGTCTTGCCAGCTGTTGAATAGGGGCTGCTGTCAAAAGGCTTAGATGCTCCTGCACCCAGGTGATAAAAAAGGAATAATTTAGCCCTAGACCTTCAGCACTGCCCTCTCGAATGTTCAGCTGCCTGTTACGTGATCTTTTGGTATTTTTGAAATGTCTTAATGCTGGAATTTGCATTTTGTTTTTCCCTTTCATTTTTTTTTAACAACATGATAAATGAAGCCTAAGGCTACTGAAAAATATATTTAAAATTTGCAATGAATGATAAAATGCAGCTTAATTGATGTGTAGAATGAGCCTAACCTAACCTTTTTATTGAATGTTATTATGTTAAACGTTTAGGATTTGGTAGCTGGTCTTTAATAAGCTTGACATAAAGGCAGAGATGTTACCTTTGAACATTTGGTGTCCGGTCCTAAAAATAGAGATCTATATATTTATCCATCACTTGTTTGTAAGTTTCCAAAAATTTAATAAATTGTGGAAATGAAGATGATGCAATATGAACGAGTAACATTATTCGGTAATGGCTTATATATACTGCATTCATAATGCTTTCATAAAGCATTCATAATGCATTCATAGAACGTTCATAAGCATGATGGACGTATACCCAACATCCCAAAATACCTTAGCAACTTTTTATACATTAATAATTGATAAAAATATATGACTAAAAACTTTAGTATATTATATGATATATGCTTTAAGACATGTTAAGATATATTTACGTGCTGCTTATTAATGCTATATGAATGCACTATAAATGCAATGTATATGCGTACTTAATGTTCTACGAATCCATAATGATGGTGCAGTTAATGTAAAGCGTTACACATTATTTGTATCTGCAAATAGGCGTGGTAGCTCTGTTTATGTTTGGAGTTTGGGTCATGTAGTTTAAGGCCATGTTTTTAGCAATTTATAAACACATTCATAATGCATTATAATGTAGTAATAAAACATTATAAACATGGCTATAAATATTTATAAAAAGGCATAGCACATTATAGTCATGTTTATTATGCATTATGAATGCTGCTCATCTATGATACACTATAGATACCTTTATAATGCAGTGCAAAGCATTCTTAGTGCTTATACTGACCATTATAATGCACCGTAAAGGTACCTTTATAGACGAGAGCTTTGTAAGGCAGTCATAATGCGTAATACACATGGCTATAATGCGTTATATACATTATAGCCATGTGTATTATGTATTATGACTGCCTTACAAAGTTTTTAAATAAATATTTATAGCCATGTTTATAATGCTTCATGGATGCATTATTATTTGTTATGAATGTGTTTATAAATTGCTAAAACCATGGCCTTAAGTAAAGTGTTACCAGAGTTTGCATGCTCTCTCCATTCTTGTATGTGTATTTTCTAAAGACATGTGGCATATATGGATTGCTGCCCTTAGTGTGTGACACTTTAATGGGCTGGCATTCCATCCAGGGTTTCCTCTCCGTGTCACTTGGCTTCTGGGACAGGCTGCAGGCTTGCTAGGACTCCGCACTGGATGACAGGTTATTGTAGACAGATGGATGGAAATTTCATCTTTAAACACATATAGAGGTTCACATTACATAAATCACGTGCATATGTTTAAAATAAGAGAACACCGCTTCGTTTTTTTGTCCTTGACAGCTTTCATTTTTCAATTATCGCTCGCATTCCAATAATGTTTGTTCTAAGAGAGTAGCTTAATTTTTTCCTATTTTTTATGACTTGTTGAAACTCTACAGGAGATGGTGGAACCAAAGGATGGCAAATGTGGAAAGTTAGAAAGAAGAGTGCAGCCACTTCACTTACAGGTGCTGTAAGCTTGTCCTGCACTGCCGTTCTTGTTCTGGATTGTCATTCTGGTAGGACCTTCCAGTTACTGAGTATTATGATATATTTGACAATGACTGAGACAGTGCAGATGTTAAAATAATATGTCTTTTAATTTTTCCTATTTATATACTGACGTGTATAATTTACCCATGCAATTTACTGGGCAGCAAGAGGGATGTTTTAGACATGCAGTGAGTCACAGGGATGCCAATCCAGTGAGCTCAGGGTGAACCCATAGCCTTATAGCGCCCGGCTCACGGCAGGATTTTTTTAAGGAATGCTGGACATTCTAAAGGCTCCCTATAATTATTGGTTCTGTATTGGTTCTGTATTGGTTCCCCTTCCATCTGACTTTTTTTGACAAGCTTTTATCTCTGGGAAAGTCAAAGATGGTCAGATGCCTTATTGAATCATACATTATAGAACTGCTTTTGAAACCAGCCAATTTTTTGCTGTTGTTAATATTTTATCATCAATGCACATCATTTCATTTTACTAGCTTTGAATGCCTACCATGCAAACATTCAAGAAAAGAACATTTAAATTAAGACTCCTCAGACTAGTAATATTGGCCTTGTACCTTCATTTCCACCATTCATATGGTCACACACATTTTTCAGGGTTTGGAATTAGGTTGGCACATTTCTTATAAGGGCTTTGACTGTTGGTTTTGATGAATGCATGTGGAAATGTGCATGTGGAAATGTTACTAATAATATAATGTGGATTCTGATAAGGAACAGTAATATTCCTTGGGAAAATGTGGTGTTACAGTTTAAATAGAATCAACAAATAAAAAAAATACTGCTAAAATAGACACATTTTTTTATTACATGAGATAGTTGTAGCATTTATATCAGAACAGTAAAATAGTCAGTGCAATGTGATTGTTCACACAAGCGAAACAAATTATGTAGAAGGGAACCATAATTAGCAATAAAACCTTAATACATTTGAATTTCTTTGAAAGTTGGCTCACAAGTACTCTGGAAATTTGGATATCATTGTTTTGTTTAAAGTTTCAGAGGTGACAGAAGAGCAGAGATGTAGGACTGGCTGTGTGCAAGTGAGACGCGCCGGGGGATAACCCCCCCCCAGGGCTAGCATGTCCTGAGGGCCCTCTGTCCTAAAGATGAGGTTTTCAGGTACTCATAACTTCAAAAACATTTACTAATTATTTTATAACCAAGCCTTAATACATCAAAAAATGACACACGTAGCATGTTTGCCATGTATGTGATGGTTTGTGATTTTAAGGGCACCTTTGCTGATTCCTGCCCTTTGCAGTCAAAGTTGCTTTTCAGAAAATTAACTAATGAATTAATTGATTAATTAATAAATCAATGCACAGGTCCATTAGATCAGTCACAGTGACTTTCAAAATGTCCCAAAATGTGCCTGTCCCCCGTCAGCCTCTGGAACAACATTGTCCTTGGGTCCCTATCCTTGGGTCCCTATCCTGCGACAGTACTGGTACTACTTCAGGACCATACAGCCAATTGCGACACAGGCCAATTAGATGAGCAGCACGGGGCACATTGACTTTTCAAAACGATTATTAAGCTTTTGCTAACGACTGTTTGAAGAAAATTAACACAACCTGTTCTGGATTCAGCCTGAGTCTTTGGAGCATGTGCCATACCATTAGTAATTTATGACAAAGCTCACTCTCGTGGATGGAAAATTAATTATGCTGCAATAACAGATTGATTGTTTTTCTTTTAATAATCGTAAAAGATGAATTTAACTGAGGGGAGATGCAGTGAACAACATCTTGCACTGTGGTCATTTACGTCACCATAGTAACAAGTGAGTTTTTGCAGTGCTATACGACTTATATCATATGTCACATGAGAGCGCAAATATAATAACTCTCGTATTGAAATCCACAAAAGCCTTTTTTGCAGTGGTTGTGCTGGAGATTGACAATAATGGTTCTGTTTGAGTTCTGTTGACCCAGCAGCTGTCATATAGAGAAGCTTCCACTTCATACTGAACACACATGGGCAGACAATGCATACCGAAGTTTATATAAAAACTTCTGGCTACGGTGGGCCTCTCATTCTAACTTAAAAAGTCATTGTGAAACTAATGCTATGCGAAATATGACCAGTTAGTTATAGTCTGATTTAAAGAACAGACAGCGTGGCTCCGGCTACAGGTCGCAGCTCTGGATGGGCGTGTTCCTGGGTCATGCACCTCTCTGCAGACAGCGTGGCTCCGGCTACAGGTAGCAGCTCTGGATGGGCGTGTTCCTGGGTCATGCACCTCTCTGCAGACAGCGTGGCTCCAGCTGCAGGTAGC
>JAODUD010000107.1:27056574-27076479 GCA_026784285.1 Stomatorhinus walkeri
TTTGCTCGACACTAGATGTTATGATTTACGTGAGTTTATGTTTAATTTTTCATTAAATTATATATATATATATATATATATATATATATATATATTTAATATTTAAACATGCATATACATTTATATGTATATAATTATTGCCTCCTTTTTCAATTTGAATCGTCACAATTATTTTTTCTCTTGTAAAATGAGAATCTGTTGGATTCCTTTTGTGTGAACTGCTGGTTGACATATCCATACAAGTTTCATTAGTTTATCAATGTCTTATCAATGGCTTTCCTTCACTCTATGGATTATACTGTCACATTTCATATCGATTCAGTTTTTAGAAGGACTGTAATGATATGTTGTAGATACACTGTTAATTGGTTTTGTAGAGGTATCTGCCGACTGCTATGCTGGTGATATGTAGATCTCTTCAGAGGCTCTGAAATTCGTTTATCACTGCGATGACTCATGAAAATCATTACTTAATCAATTCCTTCATCCCTGGCTCTTCCCAAACTGGTATTTATTGATTGCCTTAAGTGGAGGATCCAGTTTGGTAGATTTTAGAAAATACGTAAAAGAACTTTTACAGTTGGAAGAGAAAACCCTCAGACACGTCTAAGCGCTGATACCTGGTGTAGGCAAGGCAGGGCAGGTCATACACTGTGGCCCTGCTGCAGAATATAGTTGGCATCTTCACGGTCTCATGCCTGCACTCAGTAATTTAATGTAAAGGCAGAAAAATGCCATAATCCACCGTGGGGTTTATGTGGGAGGCAAGTTGTGTGTGTGTGTGTGTATGGGGGGGCATGGGGGGGGGGTGGGATGAGACGAACGGAGTCGAGCTCAGTGTGAAAGCCTGGTGGTCTTTTCAGATATGCAGGTGCCTTCAAAGGCTGCGGAAGCCTGAGGCTTCTCCACGGAGGTCATAGCTCCACAGAACACGTCAGAATATGTCATACTGGAGTCCCCTTCTGTTCCCCAGTGCTCCACTAAAACATCAGTCCATTGAAAGTGGCTGGGTGCGTGTCCCGTTTAAATATAAGAGCCCGCTCAATCACTGCATTTCCCCGAATACTTTAGTCATAAGGCTTCCATATTTGCTTTCTCCTTATTTGCCCTGCTTCACTGCACTTGAAGCACACTTCACTATTAATGTTAATACGCTGAGGAACAAAGCTACGCAATATGCCAGTTAAAGTTTAAACACTTCTTTGTCAAAAATTGGACCTTCTCATTTAAATAGTGGCTGGAACCCTAACTAATAATACCTTCAGCTGTTTGAGATAATATTTCAAATATTATATGGCACTCCTAAAGTACTCCTAAAGTGTGATTATCAACCTTTTGGCACAGGGCTCAGTGAGGCTGCAGTCCAGTGACTGCATCTGTGATTAGGAATTACAGAAAGAGATGCTGAAGAGGAGAGCCAAAGTGTCTTTAAGTCTAAATTTAGTTTGTCTATTACAGCCAGTATAATACCTCATGCTATTCTCTGGCCATCGTGCAGCGTTGGCAGCACAGACCCATTTCTTTTGCTTGGATATTTGGCTATAATTCCGATATACAGTAAAGATGACACACCTACTCTGTCTGTGAAATGAATTTATAGTGTTTCTTACGTGCAGTGGCGATGGCAGTTTTTGAATTTTAGAAGAATGAGTGTTGTTCATGTCACAAATTACTGATTTCTAACCACTGACTACCATTAATCAGATACCATTAGGTACAGTCACGCCAGGCTTCAAAAATCCTGGCTGCACTGCCGCAGGGAAATTAAGTTATGTCTGTGACCCAAGCTGAAATAAAGAACATTATAAAGAGCTCTTTCGGTGTGCCTTTATAAGAGGTGTGCGGTGAGTCATAATCATTGGGACTCACTATACTTAGGGCACTGATTAGGTGTAACCCTTTAGATCAGTGCAGAAACCTTGAGCTGTGTCATCGTCTCAGATGAAGCAGAAAGGCAGTGTAATGCTCACAGCCTTCGTGATGGGGTCGTGCCTGGAACAGCATAACTGCATTCCCTGTACCTATCCCGATACGTGACCATGCTCCAAGCCCCACTGGACATGCCAGTGCTTATTCCAGCTGACCCCTTAATTAATCAGGCTTGATAGAGTCTTTAAAGAATGTTGACAGATGTCACGTCTATTAAAGACTAAATGCAGCCGGTGTTTTCTGAAAGGGTTGAGGGACATCGGATAAAAGATTGAAGTTTCTTCAAATTGATTTGTTTGATTTATGCAGCATTGATTGGTATTAAAAACCGAGGAGTGGTAGACAATCTTTATTGCTTAGAATAATTGAGTAGCAAATTTCCAAAACTGATTTGCTCCATTTTTTATTGTTTTTGAGATGAGACCACCTACGATCTAGTCAAGATTCCTTATCATTTGATATGGTGTCGGGAACTAAAACTCACTCAGTCCTCGTTTAATCCAAAGAACTTTTGTTAAATATGCCAAAACTCGCTCCACAGAAATGAGTGAATTTTGGAACTCTTCAATTGGAAATTATTCAACGGCTAGATGTATTATTAACAGTATATAATAAGTTCATTGGGTCCAAAAAGGCTAAACTGTCTTTACAGACCTATCTCTCATAATTATTTCATAATATCTCAAATAATAGTCTTTACAGTCTACTTAGTTGGTATTTAATCATATCACATCTGGAACAAAAATGACATGCCATGGATCCTAAAAACCAGAATTGCGGTTTTTCTCATTTGGTTACACACCCTACTCAGAATAATTACCCAATTTACTGAAACTATTCATACAAAGCCAAAAAACAAAAATTACAGTGACAAACCTTAAACACAGAAGGACAAACTTGCTTCCAGTTACTCAATTGGTTACACACATTGACTGAATGAATTCACCAATCATCCAGTGGTGATGCATCCACCATACATCCCTGAACTTTGTCTCCAGAATTGTAGCCACTTTACTGTTGTTTCAATACAATTAGAAATTCTGATACCCACGTTTTGCCAGACTCTACACACACACACAAGCTCTACACATACAAGCTCTACACACACACAAGCTCTACACACACAAGCCAGCCATCAAGATACAATGTGTATGCATGATCCCTATATACTCCTCACTATATACTGTAAATGTGACAAAGATAGTCAGGGAAGACAATGGAACCAGTAATAGTACAGAGGGGATGAGGTAGAGGAAGGTGGAGAGGACAGGGAATAAACAGGAACATATCAAATGGGATGATAGTTGATAGTGTCATCAGTTATGGCTATGAAAGAACCTGGGCAGTGGGTCCAGCCAGTTTGAGTCTGTGTATTGTAGCTATGGTAATTGGGATGTTTCACAACGAAAACAGGTAAGTCAGGTAGGAAAGTTGCACAATTATGGCTTTTCTCTGTCTAAGGGACACAATAACTGTTTTCACCATGCAGACTTCATGGACCATCAAAATATGGGGAAACTCTCCTTACAGCACTCGGTAGTTTGACTGTGTTGTTGCCTACACACTGTGTTACTAGCCTGAAGTGGACAGTGAAACGACGGATGATTTATATGTTGATGAGGCGGGACTGAATCTGACCAAAAAGTGTCACAGAGGCAGAAGAACTGGTGGACTAAAAAGCAACAATGGAAGCAAGCAAGACTGAAAACGCTTGCTGCATTAAGTCTGCAAAGGGTGGCCCATCGCCAGGTCACTATTGACCAATACAGCGTTCCTATTCTTGTGGACTTCCTCCACGGACTCAGTGTTTTTTTATTCCCACCCCCACAGACACAGCGTAGTACCCCAAGCCACCCTGCCTACGCTGTCATGGGATAACGCTAGTTTTCAGCATTCAGGGATCGTCCAAGAATGGATCAATTCCCGCCCACACATCCAAGTGATCCTCCTTCCACCATAGTCAATCCAGTTTGTTTTTAATTAGTAATGGATAGTATATAATAGGAACTCTTATGATCAGGTCAGTCTACCTGAGGCTATGTGAGCAGGCTTGGATGATCGCTTCTTGGGCTTATCAAGGATGGATCCATCATTCTAAACATCACTTTCTCTGCTGTTTGGCCAGAGAACACATGCACAGAAGGATAAGACCTGAGCTCTCTATGTGTTTTCTTGTATTCTTGTACTGCATTTTAAAATTTATCTCTGTACCATAAGATGCTGTGATGTTACTGGTCAATATGAATCCAGCCTCATTAACATACACATCTTCATTCTGCATTCACATCAAACTAAGTATTTTGCAGAGCTAGAGATTTCTTTGGTGATGTTGCTGTAGAACAGTGCATAGGCAACAACAGAGTGAAATTACACCGTAAAGTAATATTCATACTAAAAGATATTCATGTGAAAGATATGCACGTTGTATATATTTCACATGCTCACTGTTCCTCTGTAGCAGAACTCCAAATATCTGCTTGATTCTCGTCCTGCTTCTTCTCAGCACACAATCACTAGTGGATATGACAGTACAGCACACATCATGGGAAATGCCATTGTCTTGCATGGTGTGATTTTGTATTTCTCTGAGTCTGATGGTATTATTTGCTAACACCATACTGGTGATTTCTTCTTCTTCTGGACTGAAGAGGCAGTTTCTCCCACTGTTCGGTGATTTTTTTATGATGTCCGCATAGTCACTGCGTCTCCTAAGCAGAGTTGGGTAATTCAGGTATAGAGAGTAAAAGTCCGGCTGGTTGGTTGAAACAAAATCCTGGACTGGATTTTTACTCTCTGGACATGAATTACCCAACTCTGCTCCTAAGCAAGGAATAGCCATACTGTGCAACTCTATTGTTAACTATTCCATCTACAATATATCAACTCAAAATCGGCCTGAACTTGCTAGCTATTCACCTTGTGGGTGCTGTGTGGATCAGTGAGCTAAGCCTCTGTCCTGTGACTGGAAGGTCACCAGTTTGAACCCAGCCCTGGCCTTAGTAGAGTAGTTACACATCTGTGGGCCCTTAAGCAGGGCCCTTGATCCCCAGTTCCAGGGGGACTGCACACTGACTGATCCTGTGCTATGACCCCCAAGCATCTCTCATCCATATGTGTGTCTTGTAGAGAGCAAGATGGGGCAGGTGAAGAGAATTAATAATCTCTGTTCTGTTAATGACATTATCAATAAAACTCACCCATCTCATTTGATATGTTTGTTTCTCCTTCCTCCTTTGCATCTTCTTCTACCTCTTCCTGCATTAGTTCCTTGTTTTAATGGCTGACTGAGGTGTTTCTCCAAAAGACACGGTTGTACTTCCGGTGAGAGGTGTGCTACTACCCTAAGATGTATGTGTAGACTTTTGCGACGTATGCATCAGAATTGCTAACTGTATTGAATCACCAGTAATTTGTTTTTAGTAGTAGAGACAAAGTACATGAATCTGTGGTATTTGAATCAGCAACTGACTGACTGGTGAATTCATTCAAAAGGGTGTCTAACTGATTGAGGAAAAACTGTAAGAATCTGCTGGAATGCCATACTATTTGTTGGGATTCCCCTATGAGTGCTGTGTTGCTGCAATATTAAAATTTCCAAAGCTTGGACACAGTTTAATGCTGTGCTATTTGTTTTGTATTGTGTTTATTAGAACACTGTATGATAAACTTTACTTCACCTTGCATATGCTATAACATTGTATTATTAGCACTGGTGCCCCATGTATCCTATAATAGGAATGTCTTTGCATTGCTGTATCTCTTGTATATACTATAATGGAGTTAGCATTGCTTTACATTGTGCGCTATAATGCTATAGCATTAGAATTGCTGTAAGTCGTGTGTAATATAATGCTATAGTATTAGCATTGCTTATAATTGTGAGTGCTATAATGCTTTACTAAGAGTGTTACTATAAGCTGTGTTTGCTAAAATGCCATAGTATTAGCATGGTTGTAAGTTTTGTGTGCCACAATGCTGTAGTAATAGTTTTGCTGTAAATTGCGTGTGCTGTAATGCTATAGTATTAGCATTTCTGTAAGTTGTGTGTGCTATAATGCTACAACTTTAGCATCGCTATTCGTTACGTGTGCTGTAATGCTATAGTATTAGCATTTCTGTAAGTTGTGTGTGCTATAATGCTACAACTTTAGCATCGCTATTCGTTACGTGTGCTGTAATGCTATAGTATTAGCATTTCTGTAAGTTGTGTGTGCTATAATGCTACAACTTTAGCATCGCTATTCGTTACGTGTGCTGTAATGCTATAGTATTAGCATTTCTGTAAGTTGTGTGTGCTATAATGCTACAACTTTAGCATCGCTATTAGTTTTGTGTGCTGTAATGCTATAGTATTAGCATTCCTGTAACTTGAGCTTGCTGTAATGCTGTAGTATTAGCAATGATGCTGCTCTCTTTACTTACTGCCTATTGTGCCATTTTGATATATTTGTTTTTATATTCTTCTGAGAAGGACACCCACAGAGTGACAAGGCCTGGTTCTGCAGCAAAGATGGAGCCCACAGTCTGTTCTTTGCTGCAGAGAGGTTTGGCATGGTTACAGGGACAGCCTCAGTGGTGGCCGTGATCAGCTCACTCGCTGTTAGCTAATTATCAAGTGTCCTCAGCAATTGCTGAGCACACAGAGTTACAGTCAGCAAGGAGAGACCCAGGAGTCGTGCCCCTGAGGGGGCAGCAGGTTTGATCGGCACGCGGAACTATCCTGGGTTCTCCCAATAAACCAGATTTAATCCAGTTTTTTAAAATGGCTTGTACTTAATGAAGTGTTTCAGAAGTGTAACTTTTTGTGCAAGTTTTGTGTTTATTGCATATAGCTGGAGTCAGGGAACAGCTCAGGATGCAAGAGCAGCTCAGCTAACGGGGAACGTTCCCAAAACTTCAGCCAATGATACTCTAAGGCCTTCTCAAAGTTGGCAGAGAACGTTCCTACTGTGAAATTAATAGAGTGTTATTTCTATGTTTTTCATTTTAACAAAGGTTCTGTCAATGTCAGCACGATGAAATTATCACCTAAACATCCCTTTAACATAATTAATGTTGAAAACGTTGTTTTATAGCAAAATATTATTTCTTAGAAGTACTAGAAGGATATACTATGAACCTGCCATCAAACCTTGATGCCATGATCTTTGATGTGTGAAGTGAGGGTGTTGCCCACTGTTTAATTTTGTATTAATAGTCTTAGTTGTAGTATTAGTGGCAGTAGTGGGATAACAATCTGGGAACAACAAGAAAACTGGACATTTTGAACGTTTCTGTACCGTAATTGTAATGTACGGTAAACGTTCCTACAACACAAAAATTTAGCAGGGTATTCAGTATCAATCTGGATTAGCAGCCAGTTTAGGGTCTGAGTTTTTTTTTCAGTGCTGGAACCAGATGATTCACACTCACTCGCTAGTGCACTTCACAGGTTTTACGTAATACAGAGAAATCTCAAGTAACCTGATTGACATTTCTATCCATTAACATATTTTCATCTCTCCTTAAGTGTCAGCTAACAGAAAATATAAACAACCTAATGTGGGATTGAGTGTGGAGGGGGAGATGTTTCATAAAGCACTATTCCTACTGCTATGAGTTTGAATCCATGGTTGAGACAACAGTCCTTCGAAAGTGTCTTTGCTGGACTGTATGATTCACCCACTTAGAGTGCTGATTAAAAACACTAGGTTTATGAATTCATTGAAAGTCACAGCTCTGAACGACTCATTAAATGTACTGTTATTTTAATTTGCCCCGCACTCTGACAAAGCCTACCTACTCCCTTTTTACTGCTACATACAATGTAAACAAGATGCCCTTCTTCTAGCATATTCTATGTTTTCAAAGTTCTTTTCAGAATGATCCACTAGCTCGTGGGAGTTTTACTTACACAAAAATGTTCTGAGGGCAGAACAAAAAAATATTGGTTCAGACAGATAACCAATCAGATTGTAGAGGAGGCAGGTCCAAGCAAATAGGGGAGGTGGGACCAAGATATCTGATTGGTTGGTCCCATCTCCTCTAGTTGCTTGGACCCACTTCCTCAACAATCTGGTTGGTTATCTTTCTGAAACATGCATTTTTTTGTTCTGCCCCTCAGAAGTAAAACTCCCATGAGGGGTCCACTACAACAGCACAAAATTAATGATGCATGCAAGATGTCTGTTACTATTAAGCCTTAAAACTGATAATAACTGTACAGTTACTTGGTGCAAAGATAATTAATTTACACATTACATTTAGCCTTGATCACACTGCATCTGACTCCTCTGATGCAACCCAGGATATATATTCAAACATTACAAAATTCAAAATCCTATAGACAGTTCAATTGTCAAAATGTGCTTACCAAATTCAAACTTTAACAGTGTAATCAAAACTGATTGCTGTTTATGACTGATTCCAGTTTTCAGCCATTTCAGAGCAGTTGGCTAATATGGGCAGCCATGTTTATTATGCCTTCATTGTCCATATATCAGTTTTATTTTAAATGTTTTGCTTGACTGTCTTTTTCAGTACTGTATGTCTCTACATAATGTAAAATGACGTTTCCCCTTGCAAGATCACACATTATTTTCCACATAAATAGTTAATTCAGTACGAAGTATTTATTTGCTCTTCATCAGCCCGTATTTCTTTCTTTGAGCGACTGCACATGTTATGAACAGTGGAGACATGCACATTTTTGCATTTGTTCATCTCATGGTCTTCAGAGTAATACACGCAGTTTTTGAGGTTTTAAGGTGTGAGACAAGCATCGTGGAGAAACGTCAGAGCTTAAACCAACTTACAGACGCATAATGCAAGCGAGCAGTCACCTATACCATGTGACACTGCTCAGTTCTCATCCCTTCAGCAGTTTCTGTCTTCTCATGGGCTTTGGGTGAGCAATAAGGACCTTTATGCATCGTTACTGGGTATCCTGTTACATAGGATTATTGAGGTCTGGTTGTTTGGGTGGCATTGCTTGTGGTTAATCACATGTATGGCAACATATGGTCATGAGTTGTGAAAATATGGGATGGTGGGAGTCAAATCTTTGTGGGGGGGAATACTTACAAATACATTATTTGTTGATTATCACGCAAGGATTGAAAGTATATACTCATCAATTTTTAGTAACTAATTTTCTAAGAACATTATTACAAATATTGTCACATTAAAATGATACAAAACAAAAAGAAATGATGAACAGGCTGCTTCAAAAAATGCAACCTTTTTCTGCTGTATATTTTCAGTATTTATTGATTGTAGATGTAAAAACACAAACAAAAAAAGAGTGAGGCTAACACCCTCGCTAACTGCCTCCTCACCGACATGTTCATCTGGTGGGAAGAAAAGGCTTTATAAGTAGCTAACTAGCTACAACAGAATCAACACTTTAATTCTTTTATACTTTCGCGTGTTAGCTAATTAAGAAATTTCCTTGAAGTGGCTGATAGCTATACAATGTCTCTCGAATAGAATGCCAGCTGGAAATGCTATACATGCTTAATATCAGCCACCTTACTTCCTGTTTACTTTTATTTTTAAATATAGCCATAGGTCTGTCTGCTATTGTACATTGATTGGCTTGGCTTGATTGTGTCAGCAATGCCACCACACGCTTGACAAGGTTAAAGAAATTACTTGCATGACCAATGATAACTGTGGACTTTCACAGTACAGAATTATGCTTTCTGGGAAATGTTAGGGACTATAGAGCTTGGATCAAGGATCAGTTGCTTGTTCTTTTGTGTTTGATAGGGAGAACTGCAGTGAAAGGCAGTATTGACGTTGAAAACTGGAGTAGACTAGAATTAAAACCATGATAAGTAACACTTTACTTGAAGGGAAAATTATGTACTAATTAACCACAAATTAAGTGTTAGTTACTAACTGATTTCATGTTTGCTCATGAATGAATTGTCACTTATCTTTTATCTCAAACAAGTACTATATTTGTTACAATATCTGTTAATTATGTAAACCTTTATGAACAACTGAAGGAACCACTGGAGAAAGTACTGTACGAACAAACAATGAATAATACATGTAAAGTATTGACTTGTTCTTTGTCATTTATTACCATGGTGGGCTGGCGGGGCATCCACACAGTCCATGACAGTTTGAACCCTGGTCACAACACGCGTGTTTCTCAGTATGCGTACTTGGCCATATTTGTGTTCTGGTGCCCGCTTCACGTCATCTTCTACTTCGGAAGTCCAGATCCAATACTCATAAACAGAGGTACAGAGGACGGTAAAAATCTCCATATGTCGTTCTTGTCCCTCCCCAAATATCAAGGACACATCGGTTGCATCCTTGCCAAACAAGACCAATCCCATGATTCATTGCACCCCAAGTTTGTTCTTGGGAGGCAAGCTAACAAGACCAGTCTTGCCAAGACCACAAGTACGACCTTTGCGTTCTTGGTATTAAGAAACACCCCGTGTTTCCTCTGATCAAATCACAACTTTCTATCCATGGATTCTAGCGGATTAGCTGATAAGTGAGCACTGTTGCCCAGTGCTGAGAGAAGATGAACCAGTTTCTCTAAACATCACTGCAATATATTGTATCTTGTGCATACTTGTTTCACTGTATTGATCAAGCGTCTCTGTTTTGCAAAGGAGTCTGTGGGTCCACTGGCAACATACAAAAACCTTTATACAGGAGAAAGCTAATTCTACCTCCATCCTTGTCGGCTCTGTGCTTGTAAAAGTGGCACACAGTTGATAAGCAGCCCTCTCTTGCAATGTGCCCACACCGGGGACTGGCAGGCTGCGGACGTGGGAGTGAGTGGGCACTGACCAACACCCAGCCGGCGCTCAAACCAGCAGCTGTTTTGTTCGTTGTTACTTGTCCCGAGCAGCAAAAATGGAGGGAAACACAGCAAGTGCAAATAACATGCGACCCTGCCACCGCTGTCCTGCCAGGACATGGAAATAAAATGTGTCAAAGTAAAATAAGAAGAGAGCCCTTTCAAGGGTAGGATGAGCTTGTTTTTTTGTTTATTGGACAATATACTATTAGCGTAGTGGATGCTTTTACCCAAGGTGAGGCACAATTCCGAAAGGAGGGGCAGCTTGGCCCTGGGGGAATTTGGATTAAAGGTCTTGCTCAAGGGTCCAATGATGTAGTCGCTCCGACTATGTGATATGATCTGACGACCTACTGCTCCTGGGCACAGGTTCTCAACACACTGCCCCTCATATACTGGATTAGGATGTAGCTGATGCAGTGGGCAAGCTAGGTAAGTATGCTCGTGTATTTTATTAGTGCATGCTAAATTTTGTAGTTCTTTTATTAGATGGTGGCTATGTTGTTGTATTGAAAGAAAGGTTATGTACTTGCTTGCTTAGGTAAGTAGCCTTTGCGATTGTTAAATGTGCTCAGATACATGCACATGAACATCTTCCCAATTTGGTTTATCACACGAAAATTTTTTCGTGCAGCTTTTGTTGGCACATTTATAACAAATATTATTGTAACTCTTACACACTCGTACAATAATTATGTCACTATGAGAAAAGCCTGACATTTGACCCCAGGGTAGGTGTGACAGTTAAAATAAATCATTTTAAAGGAACGTATCTCTTTTCTATATTTCTTTCAATTTGATCAGAAATGCGTGAAAAAAAATTCTGTCAAGTAGATATTTTAGAAATGGATGGGTAAAAAACACCTACGTCTCAGTATATTTACCATTGCCGTCTAGCTATTGCTAAAAATACAGTGAGAGGAAGGACAGCTGAAGATGTCTTTGGTTAAAGGCTGTTTC
This sequence comes from Stomatorhinus walkeri, assembly GCA_026784285.1. Taxonomy (NCBI): domain Eukaryota; kingdom Metazoa; phylum Chordata; class Actinopteri; order Osteoglossiformes; family Mormyridae; genus Stomatorhinus; species Stomatorhinus walkeri. The sequence continues at coordinate 27,068,270 of JAODUD010000107.1, forward strand.
CATATTGTCATGCTGTGGGTTCGACAGTCTCAGTCGCATAGGGCACATTCTGCCCATGCTGGTCCCACACACCAAGGTTCAGGAGGCGTGTTAAATAGCCAGGGGTACCTCAGCACAGCTACGTGTCACCTTGGAAACCATTTGCCTTTGCCAGTCAATCAGTCCAATATCATCAATGCTAATATTAGGACAAGGGAGGTGTGAAGAAATGCGCAATTAGTGAAGAGCAAATAAACGCCTGTATGAGAAGAGAATGGCTCTAATGAGCACAGAAGGTGACAGAGATTTTGGGACATGTGTCTGCAGATCTCACTTTCTATAATATAATTATTCATGATTATATATTATATATTATGAAAACTAGGGGTAGTGGTCATTGTTCAGGTGACCCAGTTGCTGGAAGTGGGGCAATGAGATTCAAGATTCAGCTAAAACAGTTGCAGTGCACTGGATTCCCATCCAGGGTGTAGCCCTACCTATCTTCAGGGCCCCCGTGACTCTGCATTAGGGGTTTTTTTTTATAACATCTTTGGAATTATATTATTTATTAATTTTATGGCAACAAAGAAAGAGGGAGTTTTTCTGCAAGGCATCTTTGTGTGCTGGTGTATTTAAAGTATTTCCAGTGTTTCATTTACCAAATCATGACGTGCACTGCGATCTGTATGATCTAACAGCTACTTGGCCAGTGGATTGACCGGAGGCAGTGAGAGTCAAAAAACCCTGACACACATGTGACGGTGTGAGACTGGTGGTTAGGTGGTCATTGTCTGCACATTCAACTATACGGCATTTGTTAGAGACTGTACACAAGGGACCTGTCCCCAGATAAATGCAGCCATCTGCACACATTTCCTTATGGGAGAGGGATGATAAACAATGTTTTTGACAGTAGCAGATGTACCAGGGGCCATCAGTTCCAGTATACTGGCTTGATCTTGCAGCCAAATGGGCAGACAGTGAGAGGCAGAGGGGGGGCAATAATGTTGTAAACTGGATAATTCCATACATCAATCTTCCATGACCATTTACCAAGTGGACCGTTTCTGTGACATCATTGCAGGGAGAACAGGGCCGACCTTTCATAGGACCCCCAATCTATCACAGGGCACATATGCACATACTAAACTACTTGATCTACAACAGACTCATGCCTTTGGAGCACTCAGAGAAAAACCCTTGCGAGTCTGTGGAAAATGCAAATTCCATCTACATGAGCCAGTGCAGGAACCAGACTCAAAAAATGAGGGAGTATGAGAGAGTATGAGGGAGTATGAGGGAGTTTGAGGCGTCAGCACTGTCCACTGGAACGCTGTGCTGCCATGTGCCGGAAGGGGACAATGCCAATTATCCTAAAAGAGATTAGAGAAACAGCTTAAAAAGGCAAATATAGAGAAACGTAAGTAACAGTACAAGTAAAAGACGTTGTGGAACCAAGAATGTTTTACCTGATAGGTGGTCAGAGTTCAGCTTCTGAAGTGTAAGAATTTTACATGTAGGGTTAGTTAGAGGAAAATAATAACATTGACAAAGCAATTAGTATAGAAGTGGCATTTGAGCAAATAGTGGTGTCTGGTTGTACATTTTCTTTCAGTTTTTTTCTAAAGTATACTGGACTCGAATGTTCCACGTGAGCTTTTTTACTCTCTGATAATCAGTGGGAACTTAGCCTGTGTTTTGTGTGTGTGTGTGTACTGGACACCTTTTTTTGTGATCAAAACAATTTAGGATGTAAATATGAAGACTATCTACACAGAAATCTGAATGATGACACTGTTGCTTATCGTTCGGATTTGAAGCCCATTCTGTGAGGGGCTATTTGAGGCATTATCTTGAGGAAGCAAGGAAAGGCTATACTGCCTTGTGGGTCTGAATATGAGTCTATGAGAGTGGCAGCGGAAACTGATGTGCTGAGAAGTTTGTCATTTATTCAGTGTCATTAGGCATGTTTAGCCTGGGGGCTGCAGTAGGATCTAGTCCTGTTAGATATGCAGAAAGTGTGTCTGACATTCCTGACATCCAGTCTGCCACCTACTCGCCCCCCCCCGTCTCCCACCCCAGACTACATACCCAAGTCTTGGCTGTGCTTGCCTGGATAAACTCATCTTGACAGCACAGTGTGAGGGTTAGTTCACATTGTCCTGCACTGGCATGGCTACGGAGCTGTGCTGTTGAAATGGTCTAACTGTACTTGACTGGATGGATGGATGGATGGATGATAGCAATGACACTTCATTGATCCCTTGTGGGGAAATTCACTTTGTGCCCATCTTGCCCTCCATGACACACATGTAGGTGAGAGCATGCTTGGCAGCAACGGGCAGCCACCTGCAGCAGCCCCCATGGAACTGGGGGTTAAGGGCCTCACTCTGGGGTCCACAGACATGACCTTTTGGCTGAGGCTGGGCTCAGACCGGTGACCTTCCCTTCACAGGTACCGAGACTTACCCCACTGAGCTCCATGCTGCCTCCATGGATGGATGGATGGATGGATGGCAAAGCGTCAAGCAGAAAATGTATGTTTTCTTTAACTGTTAAGTATTGATAATGTTCATGCTGCGGTGTAAAAATTGCAGAATCTTTCTGCATCTCTAACAGACTTCTGGGCAATGAGGGCGATGCCTGATTTTAGGGAACGTTTCGGTCACAAATGGTTTAGCTGCACCGCCCAGTTTATGAATGAACTGCCTGCTGTATCACACATAACCTGTTTGACTGCTGACATCGCATTCAGTGACGTAGAACCTCTGGACTCAGTTTTTTGTCTGCTGGTTAATGATGCATAGATTTCCCTCTTTCACGAGGGGGTTTGGGATGCTAACCAGTTGGCTTAGAACGGCGAACAGACCGAACATATACAAAAATGATATGATATGATGAAATGAGCAGCTCTGACATTAAGATTGAGCAGCATAATTGCATGCATTGTGTCATATGACAGGAAGTGATTATCATAAATTCCTCAGTAATAATGGGGGTTGTTAAAAAATAGACCATTTGTAGACCTTGCTCATATTCCATTGTGTATAGTTTAAATTATATAACTAGAAATAGATTGGTGAGATAAGCTGGTAAAATGCCCTAGAGCCAAGACATAATGTTCTGGAGGTAATTTGTATGCTCAAGTGACTTACTATGCGAGATGCGTCTTTTTCGCAAACAGAGTCCACTTCGGAGCGGTTTCCGCACTGAGTCCGCTTTATGGTCTTTTTGTGGCATAGCGAATTAATCATTTTTCCCATGGCTTTTGCAGCATTGCCTGGTGTATGCGGAACCCCGACTACATCATGTTAAATTTAAGTCGCAGGGGTAATTTATGTTAAAAATAAATTTCAAAATGGTAACCATCCTAAATAATTTACAGTGTGTTCCCCTTTATGGAAATGCAACGTGAATCCATGCTGTTTTCTCAGCTGTGAGTCATGATTCCTCCTGGATTCGAAATCTCTCAGCTTCCTACCAGAACAGGCAAGATCATCACGCTGCTTTCTCCCATGTGACTCACCACTCTTCCTGGGTGTGGATTTGCAGTTGGTCTAAATGAAGACAGATTAGAGGACCCACAGACCTCAGATGACAGAGAGAAAGCAGCCTCACCTGCAGGGAGTTTGGATGGTAATAGATGCACAGGAGATGCAGGATAGCCATTTTGTTTGACTGATAAATACAATTGGGTGACAACAGATCAGTATTCACTTTTCTGTGTTGGAGTCCATTAGATGCAAGGTTACTGTCTCCATGCTGTGCTGATATTCTAATAAAACAGCAAGGATGGGCAGTGGTGATGCAGTACAACTTATTTAGAGCGGACCATAAAGTCAAATCCATCAGTGGGCTCCATGTCTGGTGTCAGGACTCACTTTTCTGGTTCGTAGAAAATCAAGCTGTCGTTTCACTGGCTGAGAAAAACAATCCTAGAAAATAGAAAATAAACAACCCTAAAAAAGATCACAAATATGTCAGCTATTGTTTATTATCATAAGTATGTGAGCCGTCACCACAATGGGTACAAGCTCACCTCTCACACTCTTCAGCATCGATTGATATGTCCTCACTGCTGACCAGATTCTTGTCATCATCTAATCTTCCGCTTCATTCTGTGGAGATGGTCTTTGTAGGGTTGATTTAGACTTTACTCCAGCAACCCTTCACCAGTTACTTCAATTTATCCTAATTCTGATACATATTTTTCTTTATTGCAATATTATAATAAATGTCTGGTGGCTGTGGTCCATATGGGATAATCCCAGGGTGCTCTGTAATTTTACGAATTTGTCAATATCTTTTTGAAGTTCAGCTTTAGCTGTAATTACTGTGATGTGCTTGTCTCTGGAAAATTCCTTCCTTGAACTTCCTGTTCTATGGTTCCTCATGTAATTGTGTATGGATTATAGCAAAATGAATAATTAATGCATTTCTATTGGTCTGTTCACTGCTCACCCCCCCCCCCATCCTGACCAGAATAGAAGAAGGGTGGATGGATGAATATATGGTTTTTATAATGCAGTCAATTCCTCACTACACCTCTTTTGGCCACTTCATTGGGGATGTTATTACGGCACATTAAGCTACTAGGGCTCACTGTTTGTGCTGTGAATTTATCTGCAGGATGCCTGCGGCGATGGTACAAGTTCATCTCTGTGTGGATGAGTGCCCATATAGACATGGGCTTAAGGGCAAATGTGCTCCTGTTCTGAAGGCCTCGCTGCGCTGCTCTGTATTATAACAGTAATGTGCAGGCACTGCAGATGCAGAAAGGGTAAATGCTCTCGAATTCCCTTTCTGTTAATGGAACGGAGGCTGACGGAATCAGACCGATGTCTATAATGAGCAACGCGTAACCCGTCCCCTGTGTGGCTGCTTGCCTCTGCTCTCGGGTCGTCTTTTTTTGCCCCCCCCCTTCACCGTAACGTCCACCGTGTCAGTAAACCTGAGTGCCTGAAACAGATCCCAGGGAAAAGTAATGAAAAACCGGGGTCTGTACCTCTTATGTATCAAAAATATCTGTCCATGAATTCTGGCTTGTTGCTTATAGAGCTACAATGTGAGAGGGTATGAGTGATAATGGTATGGAATTCAATTCAGTGGATGACTATAAAAATGTAGGAAAAACACTGTCTGATTTATTCTAAATAAGGTTGCAGAATCATTAAACACCCTGCAGACATTTTACTCACGTTAGGGAGAAGTCTCAGAGAGCTCCCCCACGGACTGCTCTTTGATGGTACATCTGGCTAAATAATGATTACAATAAAACTGGCTGGGATTCATAGATTCCAGAATTTTCCCCTGGGATCGAAAAAGTGCATCTTAATCTTAATACTATTTTTTCCATGGTTTAATTTCTTTATAATGAAAAACAAATAATTCCCTTTCTATCAAATAGTCAGCTACAGTGATTAAAAGCCTAATTATCCAGGGTAATTAAGACCTTGTGTCTCTACAGGAAACAAAATATCTCCTAGATCTGGAAATGTTCAGACCTCTGCAAACAGGCGCAAATGAAACCAAAGTCACCAGTACAGACAGACACATCTGTATGATGCTGGCAGAACATGGACTAATAAACATGGCATGTTCTGGCATTTCTTTCTGCAAATGAAGAGAAAGAAGAAAAAAGAAGGGGAAAAAACGAGATGAAGGGTAGCATTTTGTGTGAGAACATTAGTCTAAAGTGGCGTCGCAAAAATGGATCACGGGTAACATCAAGTTATTCAAATATACTATAAGTTTTTCCGAATTAGTGTGATCGCTTAGTAAACTGATTTATAGATTATTTTGTATTGTCTTTCCAGCTATATCATAAATATATTGACCACTTTATTGGGCATGTTATTATGGTGCATTAAGCTAGTACGCTTGCTGTTTCTGCCATGAATTTATTTTGATGATCCCTGTGGTGATATTAATATGAAGGATTTGAGATCTTTGGGAGTTTGTAATTCAGAAATATTCCCAATGTAATGCATTAAAGGGGCAGATATGAAGACTGGACAGTGTGCACGTTTTTATTTTGTGTGAAATCCATGTGGTGGAGATGGTGAAAGTAAATGTTTGGTGAAGTTCGACGTGTGACTCTTTAATGTGCATATGCGCTATGCATAGTTAAACCCATTTCCTCTAGTTATAATTGGGCAATCAGGAGGATATTGACCTTATTGATCTTGGTATAACAGTCATCAAAGCCAAGTATCAATCACTCCACCAGTGATCACGTTTTCCAGCACCAGCACGTAGGCAATGTTTATGTGAACAGCAGTGAGCCCCTTTGATTTCACGGCTGCCATCAGAAATGCACGCAACGCTAAACCAGAGTAACATTTTGTCTTGCAGGGCTCTGATATTCATGAGCTGCCTTACTAAACGCTGGCTCCAGGGGCTGATCAAAGCATGGCAGGTCATCTGCCGCAGTCGTGTGCTGCTCGCGGTTTCACACAAACTCACTGGTACCGGTGATGGGGTCTAACGGGTCTCCATGCTGCCGTGCTGGTGCTGGGGACCTCTATGAATGTAGCCATAGTCCTGTGACCATTGCTGTTCAATGGCAGTGACGCTAATGCTGTGATTGACTGTTTGTCTGTTTCTCTCTCTGTTCCTCTCTCTGAAGGAATGATGGAGGGTTTTAACATGTAGGTAACTGCAGCACCAGAGCAGCAGAATGGGCAGGTACAAGCATAGCGGTGCTGGACTGCAACCCTGAGAGCAAGACTCAGCTAGACGGCTTCAGAGCACCTGGATGGTCTTATGCCCTCCTCTGCTACCGCAGGGGGATCCTTTCTCTTAGCTCCACGGCCTTTACTGGATTCTCTGCTCCATCCAGCTCTAAATCTGGATTAAGGATTTCTCGCTGATCAAATCAGTCATCGTATTTTTTTTTTTTGTAACCTTCCTCTCTGCTTCTGAGTAAAACTGAATTGAAATACTGGCCACGATGGGGGAAATGACCAACAGTGACTTCCATGAAAAGAACCAAAGAAACAAGAGCATTCATGGGAGCGAATTCGGCTGCTCCCTCATGGAGCTGCGCTCTCTCATGGAGCTGCGGGGTGTGGAGGCTGTCACCAAAATCCAGGAAGACTATGGGGACATAGGTGGGCTCTGCAGGCGGCTGAAGACATCGCCAACGGAGGGTAAGTCCAGCCCCAACTCAGGGCTGCTCTCTATCAAAATATCTCAAAAGAGATTTCGAAAGGATTTAAGTTTCTTTTGACCTGCTGAAGCAATTTCTATTTGTAAGATCTGTAATATCTATCTGAATACCCCTTTGTTTATAATGAGTCAATACATCCAAAGCACGATTAAAAATGACTAAATATTGCACATGATGCACATAACATTACACAACATATGGAGCTATGTGATATATTGCATGGTATGGTATGGTATGGTGCGGTGTGGTAAGGTATGGTCTGGTATGGTATGGTATGGTATGATACAGTATGGTATGGTATGTATGACACAGTATGGTATGGTATGGTATGGTGCGGTGTGGTATGGTGTGGTGTGGTATGGTATGTTATGATATGGTGTGGTATGGTATGGTATGGTATGGTGTGGTATGCTGTGGTATGGTATGGTATGGCATGCTGTGGTATGCTGTGGTATGCTGTGGTATGATATGGTATGTTATGATATGGTGTGGTATGGTATGGTATGGTATGGTATGATGTGGTGTGGTATGGTATGGTGTGGTGTGGTATGGTATGATATGGTATGGTGTGGTATGATGTGGTATGGTGTGGTATGATATGGTATGGTATGGTATGATATGGTGTGGTATGGTATGGTATGGTATGGTGTGGTGTGGTATGGTATGGTATGGTATGATATGGTATGGTGTGGTATGATATGGTATGGTTTGGTATGATATGGTATGTTATTGTATGGTGTGGTATGGTATGGTATGATATGGTATGGTATGGCATGGTATGGTATGCTGTGGTATGATATGGTATGTTATGATATGGTGTGGTATGGTATGGTATGGTATGATATGGTATGGCATGGTATGGTATGCTGTGGTATGATATGGTATGTTATGATATGGTGTGGTATGGTATGATATGGTGTGGTATGGTGTGGTATGATATGGTATGGTGTGGTATGGTATGGTGTGGTGTGGTATGGTATGGTATGATATGGTGTGTAATGGTATGGTGTGGTATGGTATGGTATAGTATGGTATGGTGTGGTATGGTATGGTATGATAT
>JAODUD010000107.1:27076579-27088925 GCA_026784285.1 Stomatorhinus walkeri
CTGTGGTATGGTATGGTATGGTATGCTGTGGTATGATATGGCATGTTATGATATGGGGTGGTATGGTATGGTATGGTATGGTGTGGTATGATATGGTATGTTATGGTATGGTGTGGTATGGTGTGGTATGATATGGTATGATATGGCATGGTGTGGTGTGGTATGCTGTGGTATGGTATGGTATGGTATGCTGTGGTATGATATGGCATGTTATGATATGGGGTGGTATGGTATGGTATGGTGTGGTATGATATGGTATGTTATGGTATGGTGTGGTATGGTATGGTCAACAGCTAAAACAAATACTGTATCTTGAAACAAAATAGTATTTTTTTTCTTTGGAGGCCACAGACATAGCACTTAGTTACGATAAATTCAAGATTAAGAAGAGATTAATGGCTAAGTTGGTACACATACTGACATGGCTCATTTCACCAGTTAGGGCCAGAGATAAAACCAGAGCCAATTATTAGCACACTGAAGGCGGCTGTTCTCAAACAGCAGAATAGTGACAAGGAGGTCAAATGAACTTTAAGGTCTATAAGAAGGTCTGCCTACTTGAAAGAATGAGGAAGGAACAACATTGGGGTTGCGATAACAGGGCCAAAGTCAGTGACTGTCTTTATGAGATCTGAGTGGAGTTTTTTCATCTACGGGGGGTGACCTCTGTAGACAAGTGTTTCATAAATTGCTATTTCATTGATTTTAAAAACATAAATGCCATAAATACATTATATGTCAGATTTTTTTTATTGGTAATTGTTGATGTTACAGGCATTAGTTACAGTAAAAAAAGGAGGACAAAGTGAGAACACAAGTGAATTTATGAGTGATGGAAGTGATGGAGTGATTGAGTAACAATTAGTATGGGGGGGACTGGAGCAGCTCAGTGAGGGAAGAATGTGAGTGAGGGAGCAGAGCGGAGCTATGAATGAATCAGTGAAGAGATGTTATAGGTAAGTATGTGTATCTTAGAATCACAGCCTTAGTCTGAACAGGAACAAACATATCTATACTGAAGTAAGGTGTGTAATGCAAAGAATTATTTTTCTCTTAATCCGTCTCAGTTCATGTCACTTATTAAAGGACAGATTTATTAAGATTTATTATACAACCTCTTGTATGCCGCCGATGGAAAAGTGACTGATACCAGGAAACTGTTGCCAGATGTTCGCTGACAGCCAGAAACTGTAACCAGATGTTCATTGTTGCTTCCCAGACATGCTTGATTCATCTAGATCCATCTGGAAAGCCTGTATCAGGGCTATTAGTGACCAGTTAACCATAACAATGTGGCAACTGGTGCTTTTTGGGTGATGATGGACTTGAAAGGTTTGAACACATGACCACATATAGTCATAGTTTAACTCATAGTCTATGCACTGCATTGCCAGTGTCGCTGTTCTTCCCCCTAATCTGCTGGCTTTTCCATAGCATTACAAAACTGCCTGAGATTCACCACACAGGAGACAGTAATAATTCAGGCACTAATCTGTTAGCTCTGGATTTATCATACAGTAGTGTTTTGACTAATTATGCTACTGAGGTCTAGAATGGGTCATTTTGCACACACTGCAGCAAATGTGCATGATCTTATTTTAGGACATGGCTTTCTAAAAGGTTAAAACATTGTCCTGAAGTATTTTGTGGGGCTGTGTAGCATTTTTAGTGGAAAGGGAAGCTCGTTCAGAACTGAACCCCTCAATGACACAGATGCCAAATGCGAGCAGGTGGGTTCTGTACATTGTTACTCAGCTGCTTGTGTGGACAGTTAGCTTTTCATCTCCGGTATATCTCAATGCTGGGGATTGTGAGAGGAAAATGTATTTATTGAAACCTCAGAGATGTATGTACAATAGGAGGAATCAGTTCTTGAATATCCTGTATTCCTTGTACTCAAGGGCATAACTTTGGACTGAAGTCTTCACGCATTTTAGGAGGTCCAGAGGGTTGTATTGGCTGGTTTTGATTATTGGGGGGTGGGTTACGATCCTCCTACCCCCCACCTCCTCATAATTTATGCCCATGCTTGTATAGACTTTACCTGACTTATGAATGGCCAGGTCATATGTCAAAATGGATATATGTCGGACTATGATGAGAATGAAACAGGAAGATGTTTTAGCTGGGCGGGTTGCACTGCTGTGCAGCAATAGTCTTACGGCATGGAGCGCGTACCAGGAAGGGTCCTGCTGCTGGTCGTACGGTAATCCAAAATGAATTTTTATAAACGTTTCCTTTTTTTGAACTTTGGTCATATGTGCAAGTTATCGTAATTCGTATAGGTTGCAGGTCGGGGACAGCCTGTATAAGGTACTGCATGATTTCATAAAATAATTATCTGCATAAAAATTGTTCCACAGTATTTTCTCTGCTTTCCTCTTCCTTCTCAGTATTTTACGATAAGCTAGCAATTGTAAGGCATAGATACAGACAGACCATTAAGTGTACAAAAGTAAAAAGTTATAAAACGGGAAGATGCTAGAAATTGCAAACAATTGAGAAAGTAGTAAGTGCACTTCTGTTACGTAGCTGAAGTTTTTATCGCAAAAGACAATTTTCACGCGTTTCTCTAGCTGGATGCATTTCTGGAGTTTTGCATTCTTGGTTAAAGTCTCCACCTCCATTTGAGGTAGCGAGCTATAAACTGGGGACCAGCGGACTGCGGGTCTCCAGGAAACAGCCGGCGGAAGAATATTGTGCCTCTATGAGGCAATAAAATATCTCGAGCAATCAGGTCCTGTTTTTTACTGAGCAATGTTCTGCACTGTTAATTTGAATGTTACAGCAACATTCCCTCTGCATTGCAATCAGCCGAACATCACCCTACCCTCCTCGTGACCTTTCCAGACTCTCTACCAACCTGATCCGTTTCCATCTGCTGCGAAGAGATGCAAGCTCGGAATGGGTATTGTAATCACAGAGTTTTATCAAGATTACAGACAGATGTCATCTCAGATGCCATCAAAAGACTGTAGGGGTTTTGACGCTCTTTCCAAATAATGCTGTTCTTATGAAAAATCCATCTTCATAAAAATAAGCACATATATGGTTTATCGCACCCTGGCATCCGTCATCACTTGCCCGTGTTCTATGGTACGTATCTATGGAAACCACTTTTTGCTACCTTGTAGGTATGATGTAAAACCACTTAGTCTGACATTTTTAGGCCAGGAGATCTAACTGCTGTGTCTGAGGTATTAATGCTGTCATTTTTCACTTTGTTACTATAGGTGTCAATAGATATGATGGATTGAGCTTGGTGAAGTAGGGCGAGATGTGAGGGGATGCTTAGGTAATAATTTGGATGCTGGAGAGGTGTGGGCTGCAGTCCTACGTCTGTCCTTTGGAAATCTTTCTCAAACCAGCTTTCTCCGTTCTGTGGGCATTTCTGTCAGAGGCCAGCACTTGTTTTTCATGACCATCTTGAATCCTGCACACTTATCTGTCAAACAGTGCCAGTAATTCACTCTCTGGGGGCATTTTTTTTTCTCTCCAGGCGTCAAAGTAAACCGGATAATGCGGCAATCTTTCTCCACACCACCCTTTTGTCTGCTGCACTCGTAAGCCAGCAGAGCCCACCGCGCAGAGGCTGCTTCAGCTGCTCTCAAGTGCTTCAGCCATGCCGGTGCCATACTTCGCGTTTCCATGGCGATCTATTTTTAGACACTGAAAAAAAAATGCAAGTGTCAATACATGCAGTATTTTGCAATGGGACAACAATGTCAACTGATCCAATAATAATGTCAACTCGCATGAGTCATTTGTAAACCAGTGGTGCACTTATTGTAAAATGCCCATCTGCAGTACATTTCAGATATGTCACTTTCATTAGTTCTATATCTGCTCGACATGTGACATTGCAGAATTCATGGCTGGGTGTCCTGGTTCTACACACAAATTAATAATAATGTGGCTGTCCAACCAGAAACCCCTTGAGAGCCCAAATCCCCACTGTCTCCAGGAAAAAATAGGTTGATGTCGGTCACAGTGATGAAGCAGACAGTGATATGACCTCACATATTCTGATTTTGTTCTGGGAACACTGCAGAAGGAAGCTCTGTTAATGAACTTACATCCACTTTTTGGCCTGATGGAATCCTACTTCAAAGGTGATAACTAGAAATCCTCATAAATTCAGAAAGGCATTCACCACGCTCTCCGCCACAATAAACGCAAATGCTTATATGACACAATCGGCTTTACACAACATCCTCCATATATAAAAGTTTGACATGCTCGCGCATTTGCAGATATACATGGTTTTGAAGTGGGAATACAGTGGATAAATAAATAAAGGTAATCTAGTCAAAATAAAATAGTAATCTCCAAAAAAAGCACACTGTAAATTACCTGAAAATATTTTGCCCCTGAAAAATAACTCTGTGTTTGTTATTATTATTTGTCAAATGAAACTGGAAATTCCAGTGAGGAGCAATATTCCTGGAATTGAAGTGCCGGTTGTCAACCGTGTGTTGCATTTGTCCAATAAGCAGGTGCTATAGAATAACCGATCCTTCGTCATTTTAGTAAAGCATGCCAAAGAGAGATTATGTCTCTTTCTTACAGGGTAAAAATGCCTCTGTGCTCACTGCTGTCAGTCGACTTTCTGCTTGTTAAGTATGAGTGTGTCACTGGAGGATGTGTATGCGCATGTAAGTTTGCATAAGCTTGCAAGTCACTGGACCGCAGGGCACTGCATCTGAGTGAAACATGCACAGCGGACTAAATACTCTGTCAATGTATCGATTTTCAGCCATCATCTATATGTAGGCATGGATCTGATCTCCACTTTAGCCCACATGCAACCAATGGAGCAATAACTCTGCTAACAAGGCGTTCACTGCTTCACTCGGCCATGAATTATACTTTGCTCTTTGGTTTCCCTCACGTGATTTTGTTAGAAGTCAGCAGTGTCAATCAGGATCCAGTGGGCTGAGGCTAAAATATTTTTCGCCCTTGCAGTGAGGCTGCCCTACTTCACGTCACCATTTTTTTTTTTTTTGGGGGGGGGGGTTGATAATCTTAAGTATTAATTAATCTTTAAAATTAAGATGTCTACAGGAGACACTGCTGCTTGATCTATAATTTGTATAAATATATCTGTGAGGCTGATCAGAATTTTGTTATATTCTGAAGGACCCGGTCGAGTATAGAAATAATTTGAATTAATAGAGGAGATTTAACTCCTTCAGGTCCAGGAAGCCCTTTTAAGAACATGCTTCCTCGCATTAGCTCCCACGTTTCTGCTGAGAGTATTTCTATTGTTCCAATGTTCCCTAAAATTCACACATTACTTAAAATATCCACATTTCCAATTTAAATTTAACATCTGATTCCCTTTGTTACTTGCGCTTGGTTAAGTAAATCATAATAAAGTCGTAACCAGGACATAAGGCACCCTGAATCGCACCATCCATTCACAGTATCAGGTTACCGAAGATCCCTGAGTCACTGGGGCTAATGATTGTCCAGGAAAAGACATGTGAGATACAGACTGGCAGAAGTGCAGAGGTATGAGAAAACAAGGAAAGGGAATTAGTATTACCATATAGATTAATAATCTTAATCTTAAAATGAAGGCAGCCAAGGTTTAATCACAGATATAATGTGAATGCTTCAAACGATAAAGAACATGCATGTTGTGGAACCTTCATATGGTAGGAGATTTTTAAATTTGTTCCATTAATCATTTTGTTGTTTTTTTTTACTAAAGGCTGCCAATACTCAGATAAATTCCTCACAGTTTATTTATCAATTATTCTCAGTTTCGCATTTTAGTCACTTATAAAGATGGATATTATTTGAAGTGTTTGGCGTAACTGACAGAATAAATTGAGTTCCTGAAGGTCCAAAGCTTACCTGAAGATTCCACCCCCCCCCCACACACCCCTCTAATTTCCCAACAGGCCCCATTTTATCAATGATGAATAATGATAAATCACTAATTATATTCTCTGAGTGCCGGCTGCAGAAGAGAAGGGCCTCCATCACTCAGCTTCGATCGAAAGACACAACATGCACCTGGACCTTATTTATTTATTTATTTATTTATTTTATGAAAATGGATTTTCAGGGAGCATCAGGGTTCTTAAATATTGCACTCTTGTGATGAGCTAATGGTGCCCTAGGGGTTGAGGCTTACTGTCATCCAGCCATAATCTTTCCCACGCCAGCTCCGGGTCCTGAAGACGCTCCTTGGTCCGTCACACGCCACTGGACTTGCATGAGCAGCTGAAATAACAGCAAACCCCTATTGTGTTTATCTGGGCCTCAGGAAAACAAGCAGTGTGCCCTGTCTGGTTTGCCCAGCTGCTGATGAAACTGCATCCGTCCTGGCAGCACACCTGGGTCCCTTCAGCAGAGCTGCCCGCTCTCTTCTATATTAGTTACATCCATCTGTTAAGGCCTAGCTTGTATATCCAAATGTGACCTTGCCGTGACCGTGCATATTATTGGGGTGATTTGGAGACATGCGTGATTACATATCTGTTTCATTGAGTATAATTGTATGTGGATGAACTCTGTATTAGTTAGTGACATTCATTTTTATATATTTCTCCTTCGAATGACAAATGATTCACAGAAAGTAGCATAATGTGGAAAAAAGAAAATATGTACTGATGGTAGATGGGGGAACTGCATGTATGTCTTATGAGGCAAAGCATAGATACGCGAAAAGCTGCTGGTTATTCTCCGTGCGGACACGGTGATTCTCAGGCTAATCTTTCTGTTGGGGAAACCCTGTTGTGTTTGGTCATTAGCAAAAGGAGAGGCTGAACAAGAGGCCACCGCAATGCACAGTCATTTGGGCTAACATTCCTGACAGGATCTTTACTTTGCTTCACCGACATTAATGACAATTATTGATCCACGTGGGGAAGCTCTCTTTGCACTCCCCCAACTCGTTATCTGGGGGGTAAAAGTGAGCTTGACAGCCACCCATAGCAGCACCCTGGGAGCTGGAGGTTAAAGGCCTTGCTCAAGGGCCCATAAATATGCTGAGCCCGGGTTCAAGACAGTGACCTTCTGAGCACAGGCACAGAGGCTCACGCCGCTGAGCCATAGGCTGATGTTATGGATGTTTTCGGAGAATATTACTTCAATATGCAACATCCAGTGAATTGATTCACGTGAATGTATTTCTATAAAAGCAAATGAGTTAGACTGAGTGTCGCGACCGCCAGGACTTGATGAACGAGGGATCAAAACCAGGAGGACAGGACACAGGCAGCAAGATGGTACGATGTCAATGACTAGTGAGGATGAGACAAACAGGTGCTTAAATGCATAGACAAAACAGAGGCAACAGGCATCAGATGTGACCCATCAGGGACACACGAGGAAGGAGGCAGGATGGTCAGGCAGGCGTGGCCGAGAGGACGCAACACCTGGCAAAATGAAATATATAAAGGCAACATTACAAATTCATGCAATGCAGCCACAGTAAAATGACAGCAAGCTGTAGAAAGATCTGTTTATTCTGACCGACATGCGAAATCCATAATTCAATATTTGGCTTTAAAATATTGAGAACACTTTGTCTTTCCACTTTATGCTGTTGGTAGTTGTCTCTCCAAACAAAGCACAGATTGTGCCTTATAAATTATCCAGCGATGTAGAACAGTGGTCAGGTCCAAAAATAGTTCTCTGGGTCACTGGTCTAACCCATTGTACATGTTTGTTGTTTTGCTCAAAATGCTGTGCAAATGTGATGCTTATGTTCTTAAGTATAATTATCACCGAGAACTGTTCTAGCAAAATTATATTCATTGTAGTCAAATATAAAATGATGATGTCATCATTTCTGTGCTAGGAGTAGTTCTATTTTGTAGCAATAGTTCGGATCCAGTATTATCATACTGCTATCCATCTGACTTATTACATATTTAATCACCATTATTATACCTGAAGAGGTAGAATGACACAGTCTGGCACTTGAGAGCAACATAACAATGTTTTAGCTTTTGAATTGCTTCTCTAGAAAGCCAGCAAAGTAGCATCGTTTCACGTTTGGACTTTGGGGCAGAATTAGCATGAGACAATGGGACTGACGTGAGGTGGGGCGGGGCGGGACATGTTTACAGTTCCACAACCGATGGTGGCATTTTTTTGAGGAGCTGCAATTCATTCAGCAGCAGGCTTGCTCCTCATCAGCATAGTGGATTAAACCATACTCACCGTGAAACAGAATCACACTTAGAAACAAATCGCTTGCACTACACATTTCTTGCTTCACAATGACTTGCTTTTTTGGTACTTCTCATTAAGTCTCAATTATTGTCCTTCCCATAATAATAAGTTCTGTACCACCTTCGTAGAGCATAGATGTTTCCTGACATGAATATTGTATCTTTTTTAGGGTTGTCTGGATCTGCCACTGACATTAACAACAGGAAACTGATCTACGGAGAAAACTTCATTCCTCCAAAGAAGCCAAAAACTTTCCTACAGTTAGTATGGGAGGCACTGCAGGATGTCACGCTTATTATCCTGGAGATAGCCGCAATGATCTCACTGGGCCTTTCCTTCTACCAGCCACCAGGGGGCGAGAGTGAATGTGAGTACCTTTCACTCCTTAGTCTACCTTTTTGTCCTGGACCAGATCTTCACACTTCATGAGCAGCATCTTCTTAGTGGCTGCAAAAGACGTCTTTTTTGACCCACGTGATCCAGTGTAAGATGCTGTGGATTTTACGAAGGAATTGCACCTATGCAGCCATCCACTTTGCAAAAAATGGTCATTCACCCAACATCGAAGACTCTTTATTGACACAGAGCGTTCCTTCCATCTCAGGGAATTAATATGTATTCTGCAGGAGGCCTCTGAGGATCCAGATCCTGAAACCCTCTTTACCCATTTGTTATGAAAAATATAGTAGTCTCTGCTCACAAGAACACCGCTGCACTTCATAGTCGTGGAGATTGAGTGGCAAACAGCAGACAAACTCACGATAATGGTTGAGGCGTCAGCACAATCAGCTGATCAATCATCATTTTTATGAATTGGACTGTAAATGTCTTTAATCTGAAGGATATACAGCAGGCTTCACTATGTTTTTTACTGTAATATATGTGGCTATTGTGTTGGTTTACACACAATCAAAAACCTCTCATTATTCTGGTACAGACCTAGATAAAAACATGTTTCATTGTATTCCTTATAATATGCATGTGTCTGAACTCATTATTTAAATTTTAAAAACGAGTTTTAATGAAACTTAATTTGACTTAGCTTTCAGGAACATGCATAGCGAAGCACTGAAAAGGGTCTAGAATGAAAACCTGCTGTAAGGTTCAGAGAAGCTTTATTGGTTTATATTCAAAATGTCATTATTAAGTGACATTACCAGTAATTATATATAAAACAACTGTCTTAAAAAAATAGCTTGTGTTGGCCTCCAAGTATGGGCTGGTATTCAGTGGTAACTGACATCAGGACCACGGACAGCAGCTTCACGCTGAAACACAAAATCCGCCCATCATCCATTATCCAAAACAGGGTAGCGGTGAACATGGAACCTGAAATGCCCGGAGACAAGCAAGCACAGGGGGCAACTTAGATACACCAGTCCATCCAGCCACTCATTAATGGATTGTGGGAGGAAGCGGGAGTACAGTGAGGAAAGGGCTACAGGACAAACGCCAGAAAGAGAAGAGCGGGCTGAGATTTAACTTCCGAACCTGGAGATGTAATCAATGAAAAGACATCATGTTATTTGGATGGTAGGAAGCGAAGTCGTTATTTTATTAAATATTATTAAGGCAGCCTCAGAGCCTCAGGACTGAAGGTTTGAATTTGGTCGGTAAAGACGTTGCATGATATCTCAGGTATCCCAGTTTCACCCAGTTTCCAAAGAACATGCCACTCTGGCTATCTTGCTATCTGGCTATCTTGTCTATGTAAGTGATAATAAATAGATGCAGTGCTGACTAAATAAGCTGAGATCAAAGTCGGTAAGAACAAGAACAAACGACTCTGTGCTCTGATAGCTTTGCAGTTTCTTTAGATACCTTGTTTTTGTGCTGTTATGTTTCAGAAAATAAATATTTATGGTGTCAGGAGTCCCATATAAAGTAATATTCATTTGTTAATAGGTGCACTGATGTGACTTGTAAATAAGAAATGATAGAGGAGTTTGTAGGCACTTCCACATTGCTGATTGAAGAATAGATGTACAACCTGTTCAGTCAACATTTGCTCATTCAGACTCTTTACTCATCAGCAAGTTCCCCTTAATGGGGGCTGTTATTCTGCCCTACGGTTCTGTAGAAAGTAGCTCTGAGCCACCTAGCTGGCCGTTCTGTGGGACTGAGGTCTCATACCGCAGCGCGACACAGAGCCACAAGCAGCTCCGCTGGGGGCCGTTTTCAGGAGAAGATTGAACTATGCTGGGATAGAGACGTTACAAATTAAGGTCTGAAACACAAGATAATTAGTTCAAACTTATCTTAGTCTTTGAGAGCAACACCCTGTCACCACCGGTTCTGAGATGCTCTCTGGAATGTGTGTCAATGGAAAAACTAAAACGTCATAATCCTGTAAGAGCTGCAGTGTACGTATGTGTGTACAAAAGTATGTGCCCGTGTGTCAGTTTTTAAAAACTACATGTCGTGAGATGAGTCTATTTGTGTGTATATGTGTATGAAATCTGATTGGTTCTCTAACTTCTCTTGCCCGTGTGCCCACAGCATGTGGAACCATCACTGCAGGGGTCGAGGATGAGGGTGAGGCAGAGGCTGGCTGGATAGAGGGAGCCGCCATCTTGCTCTCTGTGGTGTGTGTGGTGCTTGTCACCGCTTTTAATGACTGGAGCAAAGAGAAGCAGTTCAGGGGTCTCCAGAGCCGCATCGAACAGGAGCAGAAGTTCACCGTCATCCGCTGCGAGACTGTCGTGCAGATACCCGTCGCAGACATTCTGGTCGGCGATATTGCACAAGTGAAGTACGGTGGGTATTTTATGCTAAAAAGAAAAATGCGTATTTTCCTGCTTCCTTTTTCATATTCTGAAACGGTTAATTGATAACGAGGGTGACGATTCCGTTTCATACGGAATGGTCACCTGTACCTTGGGTTCCACGTGATCCTGTCCCTTTGAAGGCTATTCTGCTTTCTGAAGCAGAAAACCCCTGATTTACAGTGAAGCAGCCTCAGTGCCACCACACAGTTACGGACTCCTCAGGTGTAGTTTAGAGAAGTATTTGGACAAACAGTTTTGAAGACAGGCCTCAGGAAACATTTCTAAATATCATAGTAGCAGCATGATCCTGATAACCGATGTTCTGATAAAGTGAATCCAGAATTTTTGTATCCTTTGTATATGCTGTAATATGACCAAACAGGTTGACCTTAACGTGTCTAGTTTTTATTTTCTTGATGAGAAACATGGTTACATATCGATGCAATTTCATTCTCTTGCTGGCTTTTCTGGTCATGTTCAACTCTTCAGATCAGTTTTTCTAAGGAGTTAGATATATTTTGCCGTCTCATTATTTCTGAAATCGAAGGTGACCTACTTCCGGCTGATGGAATCTTGATACAAGGGAATGACCTGAAGATTGATGAAAGTTCCTTGACCGGGGAATCTGACCATGTACGGAAATCAGCAGACAAGGACCCCATGCTGCTCTCTGGTGGGTGTAGCTTCTACAGCGCATTTCACACCGTCTTAGAGTCCTAAGGAGGTGTTTAATTTTTTTTGGTTTGGTATCTTTAACATCATACTGTTGAGACCATAGATGTATGTATTGTTCGAAACACAGACTTGCAATTCTGAGAATGTGGATGACGATGTCTCGGACAACATAGACTAAAATGTTCTTCTACAAATGTGGGTGTAGACAGGATCTCGGAGGCTGCTGTTCATGTGCAACCTTCCCTGTGACCTCCATTGACTGCCACCCCCCCAGGCACCCATGTGATGGAAGGCTCGGGACGAATGCTGGTCACAGCCGTGGGAGTCAATTCCCAGACAGGAATCATCTTCACGCTGCTAGGTGCTGGTGGTGAGGAGGAGGAGAAAAAGGAGAAAAAAGGTATGTGCTCTTAGTGTTTCGCTTTATGGCTGGTAGAATCACAGCTATCTATACGTAGGATGGCAGCACGGTGCTTAGCACTGTTACCTCACACCTCCGGAACCAGGGTTTGAGTCTCCGTCATGGATCCATGTGTGTGGAGTTTGCATGTTCTCCCTGTGTCATCACGGGGTTTCCTCTGGGTACTTTGGTTAACCCCCTCAGTCCCAAAACATGCTGAGGCTAATTGGAGTACCAAACTTCCCCTTATGGGTGCATGTGTGAGTGGATGGTGTGTGAGTGAATGGTATGTGAGAGAATGGTGTGTGAG
>JAODUD010000107.1:27089705-27109293 GCA_026784285.1 Stomatorhinus walkeri
AATGGTGTGTGAGTGAATGGTGTGTGAGTGAATGGTGTGAGAGGGAATGGTGTGTGAGTGAATGGTGTGTGAGTGAACGGTGTGTGAGTGAATGGTGTGTGAGAGAATGGTGTGTGAGTGAATGGTGTGTGAGTGAATGGTGTGTGAGAGAATGATGTGTGAGTGACTGGTGTGTGAGTGAATGGTGTGTGAGTGACTGGTGTGTGAGTGAATGGTGTGTGAGAGAATGGTGTGTGAGTGAATGGTGTGTGGGTGAATGGTGTATGAGTGAATGGTGTGTGAGTGTGCCCTGTGATATGATCTCCTACCCTGGGTTGTTCCCTGCCTGGTGCCCATATCATCCGCAGAGGCTCTGGACGCCCTAGACTCTGAATAGAACAAGCCGGCACAGAAAATGGACGGACGGCTTTGCAGCTAAGATTCTTTACACACTGATGAAAGGATTCCATTCCTTGCTTAAATCAGTGTCTTCCTTGGTGGACAATAATTGTTTCCTTGTCATATTGTAATATTAGTCTAAGGTGATATTCGGTTAGCTGTGTGTTTTATTTACTTTAGTCAGTGAGATTATATTCCCTATTCTCTATTTTATCTATACTTGTATTTTTTTTTTGCTTAGAACTGAATGACTGGTATCAGTAATGACTTACTTATCCTATCCACATATTTTGAACACAAATTAGTGGTTGAGCACTTTTGTTTAGAAATATTGATGGATTAGCAATGCCTGACTAAACTGTAAACTAAAATAAACACTGGTTTAAGGTTATTCGTACCTGTCAAGTGTCATAAGAGGTGTCAATGATTCATTGTGGATCATCTCTTATGTTGATGATAATAACATGCTGCCAAAGGTTTGACTAATGACTGATAAAATAATTATGTTTCTTAATCTGCTGGAAGATTATGAATATTATTTAGTTTCACTGATATATTTACATATAAGGATATTATACTTATACTATAAGGATACTAAAATCTGCTTATATATAATTTGTATAATGTTTATACTTGGCACAAAATTAAAGATTATTATTATGAAAAAGATAGAAATAATTTTATTTAAATTCCAATAACATCTTAATCCATACATTACAGACTTTTTTGTCAGTTCTGCTGCATGTCAGTAGTGCTGGTCCTGAGGTATGATGATGCTGTACCGAAATTGCTGTAAATTAATACTAAATCGCATTTCATACCATTGCTCACTGTTTGTATTGTTCACGTTTGACGCTGTACCAATTGGTTTCACTGTGTACTGGATTACAAGAAATGAACTTTGATGCCGATTGGTTCCATTGCAATGAGTGAGAGTCTCCATTGTTCCAGGTTCTATTGTTTGATGCAATGTATGGGACAAATTTTAATGCTAATTGGTTCTTTGGCGCGAAGCAGTGCAAGGAACAACCTTCTATACTGATTGGCTCCACTGTGAGATTCATTGCAATATATGGGCTTCTGCCATTTTGTTCCATTTGATGGAATATGAGGAGCAAGCTTCAGTGCTGATTGGTTCTTCGGTGTGATGCAATGAAAGAACAGGTTTCTGTGCTGATTTTTCCTGCTTCGGGGGGTATTTCATGTATGCTAATGGACAGTCACAGTTACATAAACACAAATGCACCATCAGAGCATAATCTGGCAACAGTTCCTCAGCAAAGGCATTTCAGCAGAAATAAAATAGGATACTTGATACTTGATACTGCATTAATCCCTGTGGGGAAATTTGCTTTGCCCACCTGGCTTTCCATACAGGTGAGAGTAGGCTTGGGGGGGGGGGGTCACAGAAAAGGGGCAGCCATCTTGTGGCACCCAGGGTGCTGGGGGTTAAGGGCCTTACTCAAGGGCCCATAAACGTGACTATTCAAACAAAATTTTATAATTTTACAGTGATCTTATGCATGATGGTGTGTGTCTCTTTATACTGTTACACAATAGCATAGTGGTATTTAAATTTCAAACAATGCATGTCCTTCATTTCTCAGTCCGTGCATTTCCACTGGTTGTTGTTCCTAAAGATCATTCTAAAAATATGTAATACTTATCAGACACCAGTAACATCATGGCTAAATGTATATCCTGATGAAATATGAACCATTTGGATATGGTATTCTTGCTTGGGATAGAGCTGTCCTCAGTTTGAATCTCCCCTGTCCAGGTACTTGAAATCAGGTTCACACAGCCCAGTGAGAGCGCTCATTGCTCACAGCATTATTTTAGTTCTTCCAGTGGGAGATCATATACAACACAGTTTTCATGTCTCAGTTTTCTCAACCTTGCTATTTTTGTTGTCTTTCCTCTCTCCCATTTAACTTCCTTTCAGTTTTGTACCTATTATTACCTGCCAGGCTGCTTCTGTGCCTCATACCCTTGTACATAAGACTCCTCCATCTTCCAGTTCCCTAAATGAGTATTAATCTGTAACTGTATGTCAGCTAGATCTTACTTTGTGGTTATGTATGTTTGTCTCTGTGTATATACACACTGTAAGTATACATAAAGGGAGAATGTCATCAGTAAATTAAAAGGGGAAATAATGTTCTGTAAGCACGCCTATATATACACATAAGGCTATAACAATCCTTATATATAATTTACTTATTTTGGGGACTGAATGGAATGCTAGGCAGTGACATAATAGTTGCATGTAGCACAGTAGTTATCAATCCTGTTCCTGGTGCCCCCCCCTCCCCTTCCCCCACCATAATGTTTTATTCCAACCCACACTGCTTTCAACCTGCCACATGCATCATTAGCCTATTTAGGACCATATGAGCCTCATTAAGGTAGGGTTGGAATGAAAACATTCTGGTGGGGCGGGAGGGGCGGGGGGTGGTATTGAGAACCACACAACTACAAAGTGCTTTTAAAGGTGAAGATGAAATACAGCTGAAGCGTTTAAATGGAGGAGTCAGTGGCATAGCAGAGAGTTTGATATTAGGGGAGCACAGCTTAATAATTTAAATACAAAGGTCTGTTTATTTTGGGGGGTGGTGAAGGAAGCCAAATGAAATATAGGGAGGGGGACTTGTGTATTTCTTTGAAGGACTTTTGTGTGGTGCTGGTGCGTAAACCTGCACCGTGTACACATGAGCACTTCATAAAACTGCACCGAGTACTTATGAGCACTGCATAAACCTGCACCGAGTACTGATGAGCGCTGCGTAAAACTGCACCGAGTACTGATGAGCACTGCGTAAAACTGCACCGAGTACTGATGAGCACTGCATAAACCTGCACCGAGTACTGATGAGCACTGCATAAACCTGCACCGAGTACTTATGAGCACTGCATAAACCTGCACCGAGTACTGATGAGCACTGCGTAAAACTGCACCGAGTACTGATGAGCACTGCGTAAAACTGCACTGTGTACTGATGAGCCCTGTGTAAACCTGCACCGAGTACTGATGAGAACTGCGTAAACCTGCACCGAGTACTGATGAGCACTGCGTAAAATTGCACCATGTACTGATGAGCACTGCGTTAACCTGCACCGTGTACAGATGAGCACTGCATAAACCTGCACCGAGTACTGATGAGCACTGCGTAAACCTGCACCGAGTACTGATGAGTACTGCTTGAAACTGCACCGAGTACTGATGAGCACTGTGTGAAACTGCACCGTGTAAAGATGAGCACTGCGTAAACCTGCACCGAGTACTGATGAGCACTGTGTAAAACTGCACCGTGTACTGACGAGCACTGCGTTAAGCTGCACCGAGTACTGATTAGCACTGCGTAAAACTCCACCGTGTCCTGATGAGCTCTGTGTAAACCTGCACCAAGTACTGATGAGAACTGCGTAAAACTGCACCATGTACTGATGAGCACTGCGTAAACCTGCACCGAGTACTGATGAGCACTGCGTGAAACTGCACCGAGTATTGATGAGCACTGTGTGAAACTGCACCATATACTAAACAAAAGCAGGGATTTCCTTGATTTCATCTTTGAAATTAAAATTATTTCCACTGTTGTGCCAGCAGTATTGACCCTCAAAAAAACCAAACATAAATACAATAAATTCAAATATAGATTTTTCAGCAGTGACCCTTCATTCGGTCAGTATCCTAGTGATCATTAACTTTTCAGACGGTTTCCCTGAGAAAAGTACAGGTGGTATGGCTGGTTCCTGGGGGGGGGGTCTGCCAGTTTATATCCTCCTGAGCCCCCACCCATTCATTTATGTCAATTGTAGTGGACATTTTCTTTTTGCATCTATCTTTTCACTGATGTTAGGAAATGTATTTATTCCTGTTGTACACTGCAGCCCCCACTGCTGTTCCTCTCGCTCCTTATAAGCAGGGAATCACGAACATGAACCTGCCCACCTCCTCCTGCGATACGTGCAGCAGGGACCCAGCCTTGGAGATCACACACACTCTCCTACCCAGCACTGCTCCAAAAATTGGACAAATAATTTAAATAATTCATCGTTGTTTTTTTTTTTTTTTCAGGAGCCTCACATTAATTGTTAAACTTGAACGTTATACTGATTTTTGCTGGGACTGTATCGGGCCGTACATCAATTACACGTGTACTTTTTCCATATTTGATGTCACTATGATGTCTTTGTGACAGATGTTCTTGTGTCTGATCTTCTTATTTTATTCTGCTGTAAAAATCACGTGTCCGTGCCTCATGTGTCTTCATCCCAGGTAAAATGCAAGATGGCAATATGGAGAACAACCAAACCAAAGGTATTGATCTACTTATTTGTTTTATTGCTATGGTTTCCTCTCTTTGTTTTTTGGCTGGAGTTGTAGCCTATTGTGCAGTATCAGCACAAAGAAACCGCTGTGACCTCTGACCTCTGAACTTAAATGAACTCCTTTGGGTTATCTGGCCCGTGCCACACGCTTACTTTTCATGCATATGCCTCTGTCTGATGCCACCGATTTTGGGTCTTGGAACACTGACACACTTTATCGATTTATTTCTACTCATGTGCAGTGGAACATGCCTCCATAAGTCGTATCACATTACAATGGGTATTGGATATTTTGTCATAATACACGTCATTAGATAATACACATCATTAGGCATTGAAAACACATGCTGTGATTGCTGGTAATCCTCCAGGTTTTATATCAGAACTCTACTCCTTGATTAAAGGGTGCAAATACTGTGAAAACATCAGCTAAATCAATAGTAGCAGCAGCATAGTCTCTGCTGGGTGAAGACTGAGCTAATTACTTTGTGTGGGATTCACGGAACCCTTTGAAGAGGCTCAGGGCCTTTGAGGAATTCAGAGAACCAATTGTTCCCTTGAAACTTCTTTGAAAGAAAATCCCTGATGTAATGAGAAAAGTACTGGGTTTGAGGCGAGAATTAACGGAGTCAAAATCGAAAACTGAAGAGCAGAAAGAAGACCTATGTCTAGTACTTGCCTATGGGGACAAGTACCCTTGGATACAGGTGAAACTAAAGGATTTCCATGTGAACCCTGTAGTCAGCGGAGGCCCTTTGTAGTCAGAGGAGGCCCTTTGTAGTCAGGAGTTACAGTACCATGGTGGAAGCGGGAATGGTCATTCCTGTATTAAAAGCATGCAGTCTCAATTCTGCTGTTAATGAAAAGCCATTTATACACGGTAGCCTTGGCCCTTGACCATGGCTTAGGATATCAGCTATTTTGAGTGTTTGAAAGAAAAGCTTTTGATGCTTCTGACAGTTAATTTCACACTGGTAAATTTGCCAAAAGTTTAGAAATCTGAAACATATATGATGAACATTTATGATGTTTTGTTTGTTTATATCAGGGTGGCAAATCTGATCACAAAATCTTCAATTAGACATTATCAGATTGGTAATTCCTTACTTGATGGGGCCCAAATACTTAGTATTAACTCTCAGCTACTTGAGATAAAAGGTGCTGAAAAAACAAGAGATCAGTATTTCACTTGCGTTATTCATGACTTGTTCCTTCAGTAGTTCTGTCAGTAGATCACAAAGGTTTACGTAATTAACAGAAATAGTAACAAATATAGGAACTGCTTGGGATAAATGATGCCCCACGATTCATTAATGTTGAACAAACACAAGATCAGTATTTAACCTGTTATTTATGATGTGACTCTTCAGTTGTTCCTTCAGTAGCTCACAAAGATTTTAACAGATATAGTAGCAAAAATATTAACTGCTTGAGATAAACACAGATCAGTATGTAACTAAGACTTAGTTTGTGGTTCATCAATACATAGGTATTTCATAATACTACATTATTTCTGCCCTTTCTAGTAAATTGTCACCAGGCTCAGACCAGTTTCGTAACATTAACAAGCAGATTTCCAGGCTCCTGCGTCAAAAGGAAAAGTACTTTAACTGTTAGTCTTTTGTCCTTAAAGTGACAGTGTGAGTAGGTTGCCATGGTTACACTTTTGTTTCACTCACTCCAGTGATTACCTAAACAAAAATAAAATTCTGCGATGTGCCTTTAACTGGCAGGTGACATAATCACCGGTTGTGGGTAGTGAATAACAATGAAACTGATATGTACATATTTAGATATGGAAATGGCTTGTTAGGAATGGCACATTTTATTGTGGTAGGAGGTTTCTATATTTCACTACAGCTGGCCTGCACATTTTCTACTGTAAAGTATGCACTGTAATATAATTCAAATGCTCACACTGTAAAGGAATTTCAGAGTAGGAGTGTGGATTTTGTTGGGGATACAAGATAAATGGGCCATGTGTCTCCATTGGTGTTTTAAGAGTGATGGATTTTATGTGTGTGCATTCAGAATGCAGCCACTTCATATGACAGTTACCAGATCTGTATTATCTTCTACCATGATTTTTTATCTTTATGTCGAAAATATACATTTTTGCAATTCCTTTCATTAAACAACCAATAGAAATGGATAAGGAATAATGGAATAATGGTACATTCCTGTTGATAACAATTGTATTTTTTTCTCACTTTTGGCAGTCATCTGACCTTTAAACATTTCTGAGAAAATGAACAATTTTACTTTGGTCAAAGTTTTAATGTTTTTCAGTTGTGCCTTTTTCATATATGTGTATATATAAACCTTTTCATGGTGGTTGTTTCACAGTCATCTTGCATCTATTTTTATGAATCACTAAGTTACGTAAGTTACATGGGATTTCAAGGCCCTTTACATTAAGATCAGATCAGACATAACAGGGTCTCATGCCGTATTTTGGAACTTTCAGCTAAGAAGCAGGATGGTGCTGCAGCGATGGAAATGCAGCCGTTGAAGAGTGCAGAGGGCGAGGATGCAGAGGAGAAAGAGAGGAAGAAGACCAATGTGTCCAAGAAAGAGAAATCTGTCCTTCAGGGCAAACTGACCAAGCTGGCTGTCCAGATCGGCAAAGCAGGTATCGGACAGAATCGCTGAGATTAATATATTCATCCGCATATTTCAGTCTCAAAACCCGAAAAGCTCTTTTTATGTGCCCAGCATTACATCACATCTAAATTTTAGTACCAACTGATGTGTTAAATCTGTTATCTCTGAGCTCCGATTTTACTTTGAATGTGTGATTGTTGCCCGTTTATAGAGAGTTAAATGTATTTAGTGAATAGAATTCTGTCCTTGACAGCTGCTGGTGCTGCTGTAGGCCAAATTACCCATGAGGCCCCACTACCTCCCCAGCTATAAAGTAAAGCAGTATTGTGGACAGCATGTCTGTCTTTTGCCTTCCACAGGTCTGGTGATGTCAGCCATCACAGTTATCATTTTGGTGCTCTACTTTGCCATTGATAACTTTGTCATTGCGAAGAAGCCATGGATGCCGGAATGTACACCTGTCTACATCCAGTATTTTGTCAAGTTTTTTATCATTGGGGTTACTGTCCTGGTTGTAGCTGTTCCCGAGGGCCTTCCTTTGGCCGTTACCATTTCTCTGGCCTACTCTGTCAAGGTACTACCGTCGAATGCTACTTGTTTTGCCAACTGGGGGCTTTGAGTTTTGAAGGCTGTGTGTTCGTGGTGTGTCTTAAAAGGATGGATGATATGTCGTTTCTTGTGAACAGAAAATGATGAAAGATAACAACCTAGTACGGCATCTCGATGCCTGTGAGACGATGGGCAACGCCACGGCCATCTGCTCGGACAAAACGGGCACACTCACTACCAACAGGATGACTGTAGTGCAAGCCTATGTGGGAGATGTTTACTACAAGGAGGTCCCTGACCCAGATGCCCTGCCATCCAAAACCATGGAAATGCTGGTCAACGCCATTGCTGTGAACAGTGCCTACACCACCAAGATACTGGTAAATATGTTCTAACATGAATAAATAAAATTGTTCATCTTTTTTTTAAATTCCTTCATTATCTCACTGACAAAAAAACTCA
Source organism: Stomatorhinus walkeri (assembly GCA_026784285.1). Classification (NCBI taxonomy): domain Eukaryota; kingdom Metazoa; phylum Chordata; class Actinopteri; order Osteoglossiformes; family Mormyridae; genus Stomatorhinus; species Stomatorhinus walkeri. Next base: position 27,098,034 of record JAODUD010000107.1, read on the forward strand.
TGGTCCTTATAAGAATACATGAAGATAGGAAACCCCCACTAAACTCTCATCTATAGGTTTGGCTTGGATAACTCAGAGTTTAACAGTGTTCCCCAATAAAAGCCTGAAGCCATGAATGCTGGAACAAAAATGAACCAGCTAATTCCAACCACCATCCCATGATGTATTGTGTATTAAGCTGTACATTAATTAAACCTTTCCCTTTTAGAATCACATTATAAATCAATATGTATGCATTTCAAATTAGTAGGGGGCCCAAAGCACAGTATTTTAAAATAGAAACAACCAAAGGTACTAAAAGTTAATTAAAACACACTTAAAGAGTGCATACCGTGGGACATGTCCTAAATTCTGTTCTTTATGGTGAAGGCATATTTTTTCCCAATTTAGAGAAGTACGTCTTTTGATGAGAGCAGGGGGCCTGAAAAAGATTCAGGAATCTATTTATATTTCACTGGATGTTTGAAATTGGCCTCAGTGCTTAAGAGTTTGGACTCTAAAAAAAAAAAAAACATCACTTTTTGGTTCTATTTGGTTGCGGTTCTTCAAAAAAGGAGACCCAGTTTGAGTGCGGGGTGGGTGAGTAAAGTGCGAAAATAGTTTAGATGGCAAGACAGCCCCTCATTTCAGACAGCTGTGTGACCTTAGCAATCACAACCTGACTCACTTGGATTTTTATTGGAACTCTCCCTGCATGATGGGGACATGAACGCTTCTTTCAGACTGGAGCTGTTTGGCACCGAGTTAGCAGCAGTTTAATCAAGAGCCGTAAGCATCTCTCAGCTCTGGCATTGAGGCTGATAACTGGCTTTGCGGAAGCAGTCCTGGCTAATGCGGTATCATCAATGGAAAGATTAAATCCCTTTATCATCTAGGGAGGCGGAGTGCCATGTTTACCTGTGCCACATAAACACAGCACGGATAAGAAAAATTTAAAGATTTTTAAAAGCACATTCCTCTGCCATTATTTCCTGGGTTGCCATTTTAATGTGCTTCACTGTGCAAAATGAGCCGTCTACCCCAGTTTATGGGCAGGATACTTCTCAGGGCAGTCAAAGCAAAAACATCAATGTTGAACCGTCAACACTGGGGAACCAATAACGTGAGCATGCTACACTTGAGAGTGAAGTCACACAAGGTTAAAAAATCCATTAGAGAGGGATAAGAAGTGTAGTTTCACCTCTCTCAAGGTAGCATGCTGTAAATATGTCTTGTGAGTTTGCAGTGGCTGTCCTGGGGTAATTAGCAATCAATTACATGAAAGGAAATGGATGGAAGATCTCAGCTAAGTGCCCGGTTATGTTCTGGCGTACAGTAAAAGCGCAGATTAGTAATTTTTTCGATTTTTATAACCTTTTGATTCTAACTCAGCCCAAAATTACCATTTTTTTACATAGTATCCCAACAGTCAGCAATATAAAGAAATGCTTTGGATACGATAAAGCACAGTGAGAAATATGAGAAAAATATTGCAATATGTGAATATAAAATAGTGTACTTTGTTTCCATAGCCTGTGATGATAGCTGGCTAGCTAGACAGAGATTATTTTAATATCACACAGGGGACGTGAAAATATCACAGTACTTTCCAGGAGCGTTACATGCATGACAGCAGTGCATGCAGACGTCCTGGGGCCTCCTGCAGTTCTGTCCACTGGCTGTGACACACCCCTTAGCAATAAACCCATATGACTTGTATAGATTCTGGCCAAAAACATGCTGAGTATGCACACTGTGCAATGGTTGATAAGCCATACAATGGGCAGTCTGCTCTGTGCAGTATTCGTACCGAGTGCTTTTTAGGTTTAGCAAACTGAAATGATTTTTCTTAAAAAGAATGTCTCACGACGTCAGCGATAATCCCAGCAAAAGACCTTAATGATCTGAGTTTAACTGTAAGCAATAAAAAAGTCTCCATAGCACAAACTGAAATAGCCTAGATTTAAAGTAAAACCATATATAAATACAAGGCAGCAGGAGCGGTAACATTCCCAGTTATGAAATGGAATAATGCTTGTGATTTGCAGGTTCACAACAATAGTTTTAAGGTGCTCTCCAGTTGGTATAATGAGTGTATTATTACAACTCATGGTGGCCGCTCGATGTCAGTGGCATGCTTTTTCATACACACTCACTTACGAGTAAGGTTAGGCTCCCATGGCGGCCTAAAAAATCCATTTCATTTTTGATGATGCGCTTCTATTGAAACTAGAAAAAAGAACTGAGTCATTGGGGTCTAAATAGCGCCGCCCCCCCCCCCCCCGCGATGGCACTAGATGTTGGGAGGACCCTCTGAAGAGACATAGCGACAACCTTTCGTCTCCCTCTTTGAAAGCGGACGGCCCTTTTATTATAAACGCCGTGATGTCAGCAGTGAGCCGTCGATAGCTCCCAGAGTTCCCAGCCGGTATCTCTCAGTTCTCCTGTCTGCGCCGGAGGCAAATTAAAGAGTTAATGCGGAAACGACCTTTCTGGGGACGCAGTTGGGGCCTCGGGTGGCCCGCGGCTTCAGGAATGTGGAATGAGGGCTCTTGCGGTGGGGAGGGCACGTCGAGGAACAGATTTCGGTTATTTATGAGGAGAACGAGCTGTAGAGGAAGTGCGCGTGCCAGGCCGCTCCCTACCATATGCTGTGCCGTGGCAGCATGAGAGTCGACCAGTGAGAGGGCAGATGCTCGACTGCGTTGCCCCCACGTGGTTCTGCGCACGGGCGACTTCAGAGGAGGCCCAGTATCCAACTAGAACCTGCAGCTCCTTTTCTGATTGCGTCTGCAGCTAGGATTACAGTCCACATTCTATGTTACTCCATTACGGCCACACCCTGTTCTCTGTTTTATGGATTTCTTTTTGTGGCTTGTATACTAAAAAACATCTCCCCTAATCTCCAGTGCATTGTCTCAACGCTGTTAAAATATGTATATAATATTTCTTCCATAATAAAGCAATGATGGCAACTTTCTTTGGTAACATCATTGCTGGCCAGAACAGAAAACCAGCAGTAAAAGTACAGAAACCACCGCTCAAACACAAATACCCACTAAGCCTGTATTAATACTGAAACATATAGGGGCCGGTTTCCCGAACAAGGATTAAGACTAGTCAGACTAGTCTTGGACTAAATTGCCATTTCAATGGAGATTCATCATCGTAACTCAAACCATTAGTTGTTACTTGATTTATCAGGTATGGGCTTGTGGCCCCGGTTCTGGTCGGTGTTATAGATGTGACCCAGCGAGGAAATGAGCAAGCAGTGGCAAAGTAGCAAAGGCTAAGCAACTGACTCCAGAAGCTTTAGATCAGATACACGGATTCCATAGATACAGAGATGGGAGACACCAGCACTGCAGCAAGGGGAAGCATCAGTGCCCCCGAAAAACGCAGTAGGATCCAATCTACATTTCCTGCCACTTCCTCAAATGGGGGACAAGCGAGAAGTATTGAGCAGGCGGGCTGCCGTCCTGTCTTTGGTAGTTCTGAGCAGCGCCGGCTGAAGCCCATGTGGCAACCTGGGCAAGCTTCAGCAAAACTGCGGCATGGGAAGCTGGGCACGGGCTTGGCTTTTAATTGGCAATATAGCTCGATGGCTTAAGCCAAAGGGTAGCTATGATCCAAATGAATAGGCTTTAAGCGCGGTAAGCAGAGAGAGCTCACCAGACTCACCACCATACTTATGAGATAATAAGTATAAGAGTCCAGTGGGAGAAGCTGGTACGTCACCAACAGAAAGACATCACAAGCCGATCTACAATATTAGGCTCAGTAAGGCTACCGTAGGCCCTTCCCATGAATGGATTAGGTGCCTTTCTTCATACTGTGAGTCCAGAGACCTGAGCATCATAACTACATATAGATGATAGAGCCTTAGATAACAGTAGCTGTTTGGTATGTTGTAAGTCTCTGCTCTTTTCTGTAATTTACATATATTAGGAACAAAGGGTCCATCCCTTATATTCCGATTGTATTTCAAGAATTGCTGTCCAGTGTGAATCTCCTTAATTCTGATCCGGCTCCATTTGCTCTGGTCAGAAAATGGACGGCAGCGCACAGATTTAGGTGTTGGCCAGAATGATCCTACATGCCTTAAAGACAATGGCCATTGTCTAGGCCAGTGGTTCTCCTCTGTTTTTTATCCAAGGACCCCCGTGTCCAGGAAAATTTTCTTGCCCCCCCCCCCCCACACACACACACACACACACCGGTTACGATATTGTATCTTTAGTATGCATTCTGCTGTGATGGCAGCTTGTTATTTCCCATCACTTTCAAGTTGTCACTTCCCATTTTTAATCATTTGACTTTATCTCTGTCTTGCACTCTTGCACTTTCAGAATGCAGAAGATTAAATTAACAGACAAACAATAAATTTGGTATCCTGATTGCAAATGTATATACTAACTGTGAGAGCTTTTATGATTATGAGCAGTAGAGATATAAATTGGCAATTATACATTCAGTGAACAGCAGTGTTATTTTTTGGGTACACAAATCAAATTCCACTGAAAGTAGCATTAAAATACAGAGCAGTTTTTCTTTAAAAACTCACAACACCATATAAAATATTTTGATTTTAAAAATGGATTCAATACAGTTAGATTTAGCATTATCATTGTTATTGAAATTCTAAATCATTTGATTTAGAGAGAGGGGTAGTATGGTGACTGAATGGGCAGCACAGTTGCCTCACACCTCCAGAGGTGAGAATTTGAATCCCAGGTCCATTCTTCGTGTGGATTTTATACACCAATAAGCCAAACATGAAAACCACCTGCCTAACACTGATTGTAGGTCCCTCTTGTGCTGCCAAAGCAGCTCTGACCTGTCAAGGCACGGACCCCACAAGACCTCTGAAGGTGTCCTGTGTTACCTGGCACCGAGTCGTTGGCAGCAGACCCTTTAAGTCCTGTAAGTTGCGAGGTGGTGCCCCTATGGATGGGACTTGGTCGTCCAGCACATCCCACAGATGCTAAATCTGAGGAATTTGGAGGCCAAGTCAACAACTTGAGCTCTATTTCATGTTTCTCAAAACATTTCTGAACAATTTTTGTAGTGTGGCAGGGCACACTATCCTGCAGAAAGAGGTCACTGCCATCGGGAAATACCACTGCCACGAAGCGTGGTACTTGGTCTCCAGCATTGTTTAGATAGGTTGTATGTGTCAAAGTAACATCCACATGAATGCCAGGACCCAGGGTTTCCCAGCGGAACATTGCCCAGAATATCATACTGCTTCCGTTGGCTTGCCTCCTTCCCATAGTGCATCTCTTCCTCAGGTAAACGACCCAGCCATCCCACATGATGTAACTGATAATGTGACTCATCATACCAGGCTACCTAATTCCATTGCTCCATCGTCTAGTTCTGATGCTCACGTGCCCATTGTAGGCCGCCTTTGGCGGTGAACAGTCTGCAGCTACGAAGCCCTACTCTCAGTAAGCTGTGACGCACTGTGTGTTCCGACACCTTTCCATCAGATCCAGCATTAACCTTTTCAGCGATTTGCGCTACAGTAGCTCTTCTGCGGCATTAGACCGGACTGGTTAGCCAGATCCTTGCCCATTTTTCCAGTTTGAACGCATCATCTTCAAGGACCGACTGACTGTTCACTTGCTAAATATACAATGGCACCCTTGACTAATGCCATTGTAACGAGATAATCCAATGTTATTCACTTCACCTGCAAATGGTTTTAATGTTATGGCTGATTGGTGTATGATATATGGGATTATGGGTATTCTCATTCCTTCTGACAGTGCACAGACAGGCAATTGAGTGAATTACCATCTTTCATTTGTGTATAATGTGTGATTTTGTGTCCCCTGCAATGGGGTGGCATTTAATATAGGGTGTGGAAGATACGAATGACCCCATATTGATATGGTTATTTTCAGCAGAATATAATTTGAGGAAATTATACTGAAGTACATGGAATGGAGGGCTATTTATGTCCTTCCATTTATGTTACATCTCTTCTTTGTTTTGCCTGTGAAATCAGTGGAAAATACCATTTCCATGCCGTCTACGTTTGCCTGAAATTTTCCGGTTTTGTGGTTAACTTCCAGAAACCGATTTCTTAAAGTCACAACACAATGATATTTTATTGAATGACAAGGTCCCTCTAATGTCCGTCTATTCCCCTAAACCCAGCGATTTGTGAGGTCTTGCAGTGTTATCGCAGTTAAATAGGGAGCTGGTGGCTCTTCAGTGGCAAACCAGTATTTCGTACGGTGTAGTCATATAATTGTTCACAAATGCATCCTGCATCTGTCCGTGTCCCTGCAGCTCCCTGACAAGGAAGGTGGCCTACCTAAGCAGGTGGGCAATAAGACCGAATGCTCCCTTCTAGGCTTTGTTCTAGAACTGAAGCGTGACTATCAACCAATCCGTAACATGATCCCAGAGGAAAAGCTCTACAAGGTCTACACCTTTAACTCCGTCAGAAAGTCTATGAGCACCGTCATTAAGATGCCTGGTGGTGGCTTCAGGATGTTCAGCAAAGGAGCCTCAGAGATCGTGCTGAAAAAGTGAGTCTGCATGAGTGCGGAATTGAAGAGCCACTTCCAAAATTCACTCAGACCACCGGATATGCTTTCCAGAATATTTCTGTGGACTTTGGAGTGAGTTTTTAACAAAAGTTCTTCTTTGGATTGACTGAGTTGTGGTTCCCAAAACCGTGACATATGGTAAAGCCATCCTGACTCCAGGCAGTCATTGACTGTCTCATCTCAAAAGAAATAGACTAAATGAGTGTTGGAAATTTGCTCTTCAATTGTATCTTGAATCAGGGAGCCCCTGCTATGTTTAGAAAACATTCCAGGTAGTCATTACTGCATTTCAGAATATTGATTTGTGGATCAGCACTGTGTTTCAGAACAAGATATCCTCTGAACGTTTGGATAAAGCTAGCTCTGTGTTGATCGGAATTCCTTCTCCTGTGCTCTCGCTTGCCCCAATAGGTGTGCTCACATCCTGAATGGGGCGGGGGAGCCACGTGTCTTCCGCCCACGGGATCGGGATGAGCTGGTGAAGAAGGTGATTGAGCCCATGGCCTGTGATGGGCTGAGGACCATCTGTGTGGCATACCGTGACTTCCCTGCCGATCCTGAGCCCGAGTGGGATGACGAAAATAATGTTGTCACCAACCTGACCGCCATCTGTGTGGTTGGGATTGAGGATCCAGTTAGACCAGAGGTATGGTCATCACAGATGAGTTATTCAGATAGTAAGTAGCTTTAAAAAAAAAAAAAAATGAAGCAATGAAATTTCAGAGTATACCATTTAAAATCAAGGAGTCTTACTAAATTTCCAAAAGGAGGTGTCTCTCAGTTCAATGAATGTGGCAAATATAACTTTGATGCCATCTGCTACAGTTCTGATTTCCTCAGTATGGGAATCATGTGAAAATCTTGTGAAAACACTGATTAATTTTCATACTATATATAGGTATGGTATATCTTAATAATGAACATATGTGTAAGCCAGATAATACTATCAAATCGAGTCTTACTCCATGTTGTATCCTAAATCTATGCCATGTTGACATGAAATCCAATATTTTTTGAAGAAACCAGATACATATAATTCAGCATCCTTACGTTAAAAAAGATGTACATTATAAAGAGTTTGGCTTAACAGTAGCCCTTGGAAAATGGGGCTGTTTCACAGTGTGACAAAAGCAGCTTGTCTGCCCCAATATAACAATTAGAACCTTGTCTGAATTATTCAGCCCAGCTCCTCGTATCTCTCCAATTCCTTCCCTCCGTTCCTTTCAGCCTCCAGGGCTGCTGCTCTGTGTAGCTGTCAGCACCAAAACAATTCCCACAACAAAGTAATGAATCACATGCAATTTTTTTTTAATTGACAGACTACCCACTGACCATAGGAAGGCTGCGTCTCCATTCAAAGTGTTATATATATTTTTCCAAGTCATTTTTTGGGTCCCCACAAAGATCCGTGAATGCAATCAAAAAAGTGAAAATACCAGAAGTCTTGTATTTTGTTTGGTTACTTATAGTTAAGGTTATGGCTGGGTAGGGGTTAAGGTCGTCATGTTGGGATTAGAGTTTTCCCCATAGAAATTAATAGAGTGTCCCGACAAAGATATAATTACAAACCTGTGTATCTGCGTGATAAGGTAAGATAGGATAGGATAGGATAGGATAGGACAGGACAGGACAGGATAGGATAGTATAGTATAGGATAGGACAGGACAGGACAGGACAGGATAGGATAGGATAGGATAGTATAGGACAGGATAGGACAGGACAGGATAGGATAGGATAGGATAGGATAGGACAGGACAGGACAGGATAGGATAGGATAGGACAGGACAGGACAGGATAGGATAGGACAGGACAGGATAGGATAGGATAGGATAGGATAGGACAGGACAGGATAGGATAGGATAGGATAGGACAGGACAGGATAGGATAGAATATGATAGGATAGGATAGGACAGGACAGGACAGGATAGGATAGGATAGGATAGGACAGGACAGGATAGGATAGGATAGGATAGGACAAGAGAAGACCCGATCACACCATAAACAGGAGACATCATTGAAGACTATGCAAACTTCGACTAAAAACACATAAATGAAATATCTTGTCCTCCCCGTGCAGGTGCCTGATGCCATCCGGAAGTGCCAACGTGCGGGCATCACAGTGCGCATGGTAACTGGGGACAACATCAATACCGCCCGTGCCATTGCCATTAAATGTGGCATCATTCAGCCGGGGGAGGACTTTCTGTGCATCGATGGGAAGGAGTTTAACAGGAGGATCCGCAATTCGAAAGGAGAGGTACCTCCCAAGGCAACGTGCGACATACAGTCTTTCCTTTAACCTAACAAACCTTAATTCAGTCTCACACAAAGCTCTGTTATTGTCTTGCAATAACTATCCTGAAACTAACCTGACTAAATTCAGTTTAGTAAACTCAAGCCGCATTGGGTGGCATCATAGGAAACCCTGTTGTCTTATACATCCTAGATTCAAATCCCTGCACACAGCCCAAAGACATGCAGTTATGTGAATTGGTGTTCTCTAAATTGCCCCTTATGGTTGTGTGCCTGGCAAGGGATTGGCATTCTTCCATGCCTGGGGTTCTGTGCACACCTGGGAAAAGCTCCAGGTCCTTCCCCCAGCAATTCTGTTCTGCTCATTGCTGACGCTGGGTTGTTGTTCTGGGGGTAAAACTTTGTCATATAAAATAAGATATACAGGGAAACTTAATTTCATCTTGGTAGGTGATTTTGCTTCTGCTTGGAAAAGAAATATTCTGTTTTATTTCATATATAACTTAATTTTTGTATGAATTTGTTGCTATATTCTCATACACGCACCATTTTTAATGACAAGTTCCTGAAATTGAACTGCCTTTTTGATTCTAACATTCTGTTGGGTTTCCATCGTAGGTAGAACAAGAGCGCATCGATAAAATCTGGCCACGGCTAAGGGTTCTGGCGAGGTCTTCTCCAACCGACAAGCACACTTTGGTTAAGGGTAGGACTTACCGTGGTTGTTGCCCTGTTTTGTGGATGAATTGGAACGTTTTTAAAAATGATTATATGTGGGATGGATATGATATGGATAGATGCAGGTTTTGAACTGTGGAAACAAATGTTGTATATTTATTGGATTAGCGATTATGAATGGTGGATGGATGTCATTGCTAATGTGATTGATTAGCATAACTTTGCCTAATTATCTTGATTTAACAGCATGTTTCTGTAAGAATGGTATTTGTGGTTTACCCTGATCGATGGTACAGCGATACCCTGTTGTCTGCAGGAATCATTGACAGCACACTGGTGGACCAAAGGCAGGTGGTGGCAGTGACAGGCGATGGGACCAATGATGGACCAGCCTTGAAGAAAGCTGACGTGGGCTTCGCCATGGTAGGGAGTGAGTCTGTGCTAATGCAGCGTCCTCCAGAGGAGATCCATTTCATAGCAAATCTTACATCCGTTGACAGTATAAAAAATCCCTTTCATGTGTCACTTTTTAAACAACGCTATTTATCGTACTGAATGGAAAACAATGCTATCTGGTGAGCTCTGGTACAGCTTCTATTATTGTAAGTCAGAAATTATGATTCTTACAAATGACAAAAAAACTCTGGGTCATTAAAAAAGAAAACATGTGAAAAACATGTGAAAAAAATCACAGCCTTTATAGGACTCCATACACATAGCAATATACAAATTGGAAGAAAATACATTATGTTTTTTTTTCTTTTTTGGGCAGCAGGGTCCTACAGTTTTGTCTGTGAATAAAGTGGCAGATTGTATCCTGGACATTGTGACTATCTCCATGTGGGGCCCCTATGACTTGGGAACTCTTACCCTATGCATTTCATAGGCTTCCTTAACCAGCTCTCAAGCTTCACGTTCTTGGTAATGTGATGGACCAGGAGTGCCCCTCGCTGTCCATATTGGGTAAACATTTCGGATGGGTCGCTCCATCAAAGCTAAAGAATTGTTTTTTTCCCCACTAATAATAGAGGCAAAAATAAATAATTCTGCAAGATTTGCGCTAAAATAATCTTTTTCTGTTAGAGCTGAAAGGTAATATTTGAGAGGAGACACTGTGATTATGCTGGATTTTGTTTTGTCTGTTATTTCACTGGGGAAACATTTAAGCATTCAGACACCTCAGGGGAGAAAGATCCCCTAGGGTTCATCTAAGGACAACATAAAAACCTTTGACTACGCACTGACACAATATAAACCTTTGACTACGCACTGACACAATATAAACCCTTGACTACGCACTGATAGACAGGACTGATGCTACATACTTACAACATCTTTATATCATCCAGTTTAGTCTCATCTGTATAATTTGATTTCAGAAGGAAAGTATATTATCTGTGTAGAATGGAAGCTTTGTTTACCAACCCCCCCCCCCCACAGCAGTGTAGCTCTATCAACATTACTGGTTCTTGAAAGGTTTATGAAGTACTAGTACTTTTTTGAATAATGTTTGTGTTAGGACTAGCGTGGTTGAAATGGCTGCGTGTGTTAGGACTAGCGTGGTTGAAATGGCTGCGTGTGTTAGGACTAGCGTGGTTGAAATGGCTGCGCGTGTTAGGACTAGCGTGGTTGAAATGGCTGCATGTGTTAGGACTAGCGTGGTTGAAATGACTGTGTGTGTTAGGACTAGCGTGGTTGAAATGGCTGCGCGTGTTAGGACTAGCGTGGTTGAAATGGCTGCGCGTGTTAGGACTAGCGTGGTTGAAATGGCTGCATGTGTTAGGACT
>JAODUD010000107.1:27109393-27119723 GCA_026784285.1 Stomatorhinus walkeri
AGCGTGGTTGAAATGATTGTGTGTGTTAGGACCAGCGTGGTTGAAATGACTGCGTGTGTTAGGACTAGCGTGGTTGAAATGACTGCGTGTGTTAGGACTAGCGTGGTTGAAATGGCTGCGTGTGTTAGGACTAGCGTGGTTGAAATGGCTGTGTGTGTTAGGACTAGCGTGGTTGAAATGGCTGCTCTTTTTCCTTCCTGACAGGGAATCGCTGGTACAGATGTAGCCAAGGAGGCCTCTGATATCATCCTAACCGATGACAACTTCTCCAGCATAGTGAAGGCCGTGATGTGGGGGAGGAACGTGTACGACAGCATCTCCAAGTTCCTGCAGTTTCAGCTGACCGTGAACGTCGTGGCAGTGATTGTGGCTTTCACTGGGGCGTGCATCACTCAGGTACATGCATGGGTCACGACAAAGTGGGGCCGCCGATAGTCACCGAATGAAAATATTTGATAAATCTGTTAAAGACGCATTTTTTTAAAACTTAAATGGTGATAAATGGTGAAAAAGACGAGCTGAGGGTGTCACATGAGCTGATGTTTGTGCTCGTTTTAGGACTCTCCGCTGAAGGCTGTCCAGATGCTGTGGGTGAACCTCATCATGGACACCTTTGCATCACTGGCGCTGGCCACTGAACCACCAACAGAGGCCCTGCTGATGAGGAAGCCCTACGGTCGCAACAAGCCACTCATCTCTAGTACAATGACGAAGAATATTTTGGGCCACGCCATCTACCAGCTGACTATCATATTTACACTCCTTTTTATTGGTATGTATAGGAAGTGTGAAGTACACTATGCATGTGATTATATGCTAAAGCAGTCCTCAACATGAAAGTGGCCATTTTTATCCCTACCAATATATAGAAGGTAACAGTTCAATCTTTATGGCTGTATGATGTTTGTGCATGAAAAGTCACAAGGATTTTCTATTTCAAACATATTAGTAGCAAGTGTGTGTTTCATAAACAGTCTGATGTTCTGATGTTATTCCCCATCAGGTGAAGAGATCTTTGACATTGACAACGGAAGGAATGCTCCTCTTCACTCGCCACCCTCTGAACATTACACCATCATCTTTAATGCCTTTGTCATGATGCAGCTGTTCAATGAGATTAATGCTCGCAAGATCCATGGGGAACGGAATGTTTTTGATGGCATCTTCAGGAATCCTATCTTCTGTTCAATTGTGTTTGGAACTTTTGGTATTCAGGTAACAAGGGTTGTAAAAGTAAGGGTACATATGGGGTGAGCAGTATATACACAATGTACCACTTTACGTGCAACTCAAACGTGGTGAATCCGAAGCGAACATAATATATACAAATCGAATCCTAATAAGTTCCATGGTTACTGCGCAATCAGTGTTTGCATTTGTACTTATTTACAGGGTAGAAATGCATTTATTAGTAGAATTACCTTCTTCTACCATTGATTAGACATTTTCATTTGCTTTTCATTACATTTTAATTGTGTTCTACATCTGAAATTCTAAGTAATGCTATGTTAGATTATATAGTGCATCGACTAACTACTGTGATTTGCCTGGCTGGTACTAGATGTGCAGTTAAATTAATTAATGTAATGAATTAAATTAAAAAACATCCTTCTGAGATTTGAGAATACAACAGTGCTGTGGCGTAAGTACATTTAATATCTGTGGTGTCACAGGGTGTAAAAAAGGTTGTTATTTATTGCTAAAACGATAACTATCATGGAAAACCATTTCAGTGACAGAGCCCTTTTCCCAACTTCAGATTGTGATTGTGCAGTTTGGAGGAAAACCATTCAGCTGTTCTCCTCTGGACCTAGACAAGTGGATGTGGTGTATTTTCCTGGGCATGGGTGAGCTTGTCTGGGGACAGGTAGGTTTTCATTTATTCATTGTTCTTATTTAAACACAGATGTATTTTGACCTCAACATGGTTAATTGTTTACCATTTATTGTTCTTTTCCATTAGTAGAACCAAAGATAAACCAAATGAAGTAAACAACCACCATCTTGTAATAACAGACTTTGAGGCCACTTCTGGATGGGCTCATGGGCGTTTTACTTATACAAAAATGTTCTGATGACAGAACAAAAAAAAAAATTGGTTCAGAGAGATAACCAATCAGATTGTAGAGGAGGTGGGTCCAAGTGACTAGAGGAGGTGGGACCAACCATTCAGGTCAGATGTCTTGATTCCGTCTCCTCTAGTTGCTTGAACCCACCCCCTGTGCAATCTGATTGGTTATCTCTCTGAATCATTTTTCATTCAATCATTTTTCATTCAGTCCTTAGAACAGTTTAGGGTAAGTAAAAAACCCATGAGCTCCTGAATTGCTCTTCTATAAACACTGACATATTTGCCAGTAGTACGTATACAACTAACTATGTAAACAAATTTACAAAATTCACATTTTTTTTGCTTTTTTCTTTTTTTAATTTGTATTCTTGCATAAGATAATAGCGACAGTTCCCACAAACTGGCTTAAGTTTCTAAAACGGGCTGGCCGTCTTACGTACAAGGAGGAGCTTCCGGAGGAGGACATGAATGAGGACAATGAGGAGATAGATCACGCTGAGAGAGAGTTACGCAGAGGGCAGATCCTCTGGTTCCGTGGTCTGAACCGGATTCAGACTCAGGTAACAGAATTTCCATAACCTTTGTTAATGTGGTTTTTGTATTATCATAATTACTCAAACTTGTTTAGATGATTGTTAGTCTTGTGGTTGTTATGTTTTGGAGTAAATATGTGTTTTTATTTACAGAAAACTCCATTTCTGTTAATCTTGGCCTGGATCGTGACATGATAAGAAATGGAAAATTGTGTCATGTTGTGTTTAAATGTTAGACATTGTCACACAACCTTGTTTGCATCCTGCATCCTTTGCATCCTGCCTCAATTATGCTATCAACTATGTTAGACTCTCCAGTGCGGAAAAGCCTCCATGGCAATACAGAGAACCTCTGACTAAACTATTTCATCAATCTCACCATCATTTTCAGCAGCAGATGGCGGAAGGACCACAGGATTTCCATGGAGTAACATTCCGCTGAAGTTTGTTTTCTCAAACACTAAAGTAGAATACTGTACAACGAAACTTCTCCAAGTTCGAGTTTCTAAGTTCTCAAAACTTCATAAACATTTTGCAGTAATCGATTAGACTTTTCCCAATATACTGAATCATTTTTGAGAACTTGTGATGCCACAACAAGGGAGAAGTCTGCTGTCATTGTCCCACCTAAGCCATCTGTCTCACTTTGTCCTCCATTGCAGATCGAGGTCATGAACTCCTTCAAGAGCAGCACCTCCATTCAGGGGGTCCTAAGTCGGCAGTCCTCCACAACCAGCCAGAACCAGGATGTAATCCATGTGTCTAGCCCCAGTCATGTGTCCTTGTCCAATGCCGTTTCCTCCCCTGCCAGCCCCATCGTCACCCCTCCTAGCCGTGAGTCAGGGCTCTCGGTGTGTAACCCAGGGATGCCCCCAGCCCATGGCGCTTCTGACTTTTACCCTAGAGTGGAAACTCCACATCAGGCTGTGTCTAATGTCCTTCAAGTTCTCTAGTTACCCAGAGTCAGGGAAACATAAATCATTCAGTCTAATCTTTTAGTCATAATAATTCATTTCCATGCATCCATCTAGTACCTACTTGGTAACTACCTGATCAGGGTTGCAGGACTAATAAATTAGTAACAAATACAAAATTGAAGATCTTGAGCTGGGTGGCATTTCTAAGTAAAACTATAGTATTTAATGACATGGGTGTCCGTGGTTCCACTTGTCTGTTTTGCACTCAGTTCCTTCCTGTTCAGGAGGACGGGTGGTCTGTCTGAGTGTTAAATGTCTTTTCCCCCAGAGTGCTGAAGAGCTCTGCACTAAGGGTCTCGGCTGAAGCCTGAATCTCAGCTTGTGAGTCCTTCCATTCTTTCTCCATCTCCCAGCAACACCCTCACCAGGCTGGGTAAACATTCAAGTAGATGCCAACATTATGAAACCCTCGATCAGACTGCAATTAGACTTCACTCATCATACACAGGCTGTGCTGAGCAGCTGTATAGGGCAGGTGATAAAGTACTGAGGGTAAATACTAGGATCATCTAGGAGAAAGAAAATCGAGGTTGAGAGTAGGAATCCTGTAATTCCAGTGTTACAGTCCTGTCCACTCTGCCATCTGTGTTGTTGAATTAGAGGCCATGAGTCCTTTGTTTTGGCAGTATCTTTGTGATTTATCGTGAATGCTGGTCTCTTCCGCAATTCAACATTGTCATAAATCAGAACTCCAGATTTTTCAGATTTCATTAAGTTCCATCTGGAACAACTCACCTCCTTTTGATCTAAAATAGCACAAAAAGTACCTTTCATGCCCTCAAACAGTAACATAATACGTTTCATAATATATAGCGGGTCGCATTAAAAGGCAAATAAAATACAGTATTTTAGGTATTGAACCTATGCTACGTTACAGTGTCTTAGTTCTTATTACTTCAATTTTATGTATTTTGAGAAATTACATTATAGTTTACATTACAGTTCTTCTTTGCAAAACTCCTAGCTTTGCTCACATTTTGACCTATAATAGGAAAATGCAAGAAGCCATCAGAACAGATGAAGCTTGAGTGTTCCCAGCATCACACGCTCATGGGGAGGGGGCACTGCTGGGAGAACGACATATCCAGGCTTTGTCTTCCTGCTGTCTGTGTTTTCGTGTTCATCAGTGAAGTGGCATATTGTCTACCAAGGGCAATCAAATGAAAAATGACCTTTTGATATGCAGTATTCCAGTTGTAAAAATGATGGCGTGTCTTATTCTGCATCTAAAGCAGTGACTATACACCAGCCTGCTTTAGGTATAGCGTGGTGATTTACAGGTCATTATCAAATGGCAATGATCATTTTACATAAATGTTTAATTTTTTAACAGATACTTCAAGTGCATTAATGAAATACCAATTGTGCAACAAGTGTTTCACTCACCTGTACTCCAGCCAGAGTCAAGTGATGTGACAAATACATTAAAAACTATTTGAATTTGAAATATGTCTATACATCTCAATTTTTCAGTTATTAAAACTACAAATGTATTGACCAAATAGTCTGGTTTCCTGTAATGAGAACCTATTAGTTTATTCAAAATGAATAAACATCAAATTGTGATTTTTCATTGAAGAGTCCCTTCAAAATACTCACAAAATGTGTTATTTGTGACTTTCTTTTGAGCTTGTGGTCTGCATTCATTGTGTTTTGAAGATGTGCATATTTGACATCTTTCAAACTCCTGTCTTCTTTACCTCTTTGGTTATAATATACCATTTCCCACTCTGTCATTGTTGAGAATCTTGGTGAACGATGTTTTTTCCTGTTCAAATGCCTCCAATGAATGTGAAATCTAATATTTTCCTCCTGCCTACAAACACACCTCAGGACTCTCTCAGCATGCATGGGTTTGACATCTTCTGGCATTCTCGCTAACACGGCTTGTCTCTAGGTATTCACCAAGGTGGACCTTATTATTAGGCCTACAAAACCGGTGATGCCTGTGGTGTCTTAAGTTGCTTATCTACAGTTTTATTTACTTTTATATATATATATATTTATTAATTTTTTTATTTGTCCCAAGCAAAATGCTACTCGCACAATGAGTAAATATTGTGTGGGACTAATGCCTTATGACTACGGACAGTTTCTGGTGTCATGTTTACCCAGAATCCTCTTTCCTCACAGCCTCACATCCCTTCCCCGCTATCCCTCATTACTGACAACAGACCATTTGTATCCCGCAGATACGTGTGGTAAACGCGTTCCGCAGCTCCCTCTATGACGGCCTAGAAAAGCCAGAGTCACGGACCTCCATCCACAGCTTCATGACCCACCCCGACTTTAGGACGCCAGACTCCCAGCCCAGCATCTCCCTGGTTGACACCTCGACTGGGGAGGAAGACTTGACCCTGAGGCACAGCTCCAGCCAGCTCTCATCACCTACCAAGAACATCAACCCCCTGGACAGCGGCATCTACCTGACCATCGACACCAGTCACTCTTTAGCCTCCTCCAGTCCAGGCAGCCCTCTTCACAGCCTGGAGACCTCCCTCTAGCCCTGACAGTCTGTGCTAAAATTAAAACTGCACAACCTAGGTGTGAACAAGCCAACATGAATGCCAGATAAGTCTGAAGGTTGGGCTGGAGCACTCCTTTACAGCGAATATTTCATGTGGATGGCGGGGAAGGGGGGGTGGGGGGGGCGGCTGAATTTCAGTGACGTGATTCGGAAACCAAATGGCCCGGCCGTTACCTCCTTCCCTTGGAATAAAACTGACTGTATGGATTATAAATTTAAAGAGAAAAACTCTCTTTACTGCTCATGCATGAATGTACATTGTCACGTTTTATTTAATTGTGTTAGACTTTAGTTAGGATTTTATTATTTGGGTCTCTTTCAGTGGGAAATGCCCTGGACTGCACGTTTTAAGGCAGCTTATCCGACTTTATTTGTCTGTGCGTTTTTGAGGGTCTTGTACGGCATGGGCTTAGATCAGCAGTTTATTTCAGTAATACTTTGAGAAGCGTGCTAAGGTTGCAGGGCACAACTTTATCAGCGGATTTGCATACATCGGAAAAAAAGAGACATAAACAATTTTAAATTATAGTTTCCATAAAGAATTCTTCATTGTTTATCGGCATGTTGCCTTGTTTCTGCTTTAGCAACTCTAACTTCTTTATCCTTTGTCCTGATAAGGATGTCATTTGTTTACAGAGCTGTAGGACTCCCAGGTTTAGGTGTTTAGGGGTACAATGCTGTGCTGCAGATGCAGCTGGAATGGCTCAAGGTGTCGCATACCTTTGTAACGTCAGAGCGTAGGTGTTTCATTTCAAAATGTGTACTGAATTTGCCTGCTAATGTAGATATTATTAGAAGATAAAGGAAGCCAAAATATAATGAGATATAACAATTACCGTGACATCTTAGTGTAATGATTCTGAGTGGCTTTCCATATACACAACTTAAGATTATTTTGTTCCGCTTTTAGTTTGAAAATTATTTTTATTTTTATTATTTATTTTTTACTCCGTGCGTAAAATGTATTTGAGATCAACCTCAAATCGGGAATCGATTTTGAGGAATGTTGAAGAGTAATTTTATTGAAATGTTTCCTAAATAAATATGCTTGTTTAAGGTAGTTATTTTTATTAAATTATATGTAACTATCGAAAGCTACAATGGATTCCTAATATACGAAAAACGTGAAAAAAAAGAAATTATTAGCTTATATGTATGAAAATCAAACATTGTGTTGAAATCGTGTGCTACATTGTGTTGAGTATTTTATTTAATTCTTATTTTTAGTTTTAGATTTCTATGTTTCAGTTTTACTGAGATATTCACAATGGAATGTTTTTGAGAAAAAAACTGCACTCTCCAGATATGAATGAAACTTTGTGGTGTAAACTTTTATGTGCAACTGTATGGGTTTCATCCCAGCTTGTCTTCCTGCAGTCACTACATACACATGCGAAGCCCTATGGAGGTCAAGGGCTGTTATCTATTATATTGTGTATTGGCGCTCAAAAGGTGTTCAGATGATTTGCCTTGAAAACCAAACAGACAAACATACGCACCAGCCCCAAGGTATCAGCATTATCCTGGCTCATAATACTCTCATTAAGAAAGAGTGAAGAATTACACAAAATATGCAGGTCAAATTCACCCTTGTTTTTACTTTGAACCAATACTTGCATTTGCTTGTTACTGGACATCAGAGAAGCTTCAGAAGGGAATAAACTTGTTCTAACCTTTTCATGTTGTAACAGCGGCGGAAGCATGTAAGAATTATATCATCACCTGTCCTTTAAAGGCAGAGATGGTGAAAAAAATGACCATTGTCTTCTCTTTGTCGATCTTGTGTCAATGTTTTTATTTAATGTTATTTAATTTATTATTTACTGTCACTTTAGGTACCTGGAAACTACCTGTACTTCAAAACAAAAAACTAATCTTTCAAATAAATTGTATCGACTACATGATGTATTCCTCAGGAAACAGCAAACATTCTTGGGTAAAACGAATGTGCACAATTTACGCTTGTGTCAATAAAGGTAATACTTCTCCTGATAACACCATTAATGCAGCTAATCTATACTGCTGCACATTTTATTGAATACATTTTCCATAGATTTAAGAATGAATTTTAGGAATACATTCACAATCAGGTGATAAATTAACATCTCTATATAGGAACTTGGACTAGGTTGTCCTACGTTGTTCGGTGTGTGCAGTTTTTCAGAAACCTGAGCATTTCTGTGCCAGCTTAGTGCTATGCTTGTTGAGTTGATTTAGCTTTCTGTGTATGTTCAATGAGAGCTGCACACGCCGTGGTCTCGAAACATGAGGGCGGAGGAAGACTTCCGCGTGGACCACGTTTCGGGAAGTGGCCCGTTTAGACACCTTTTTATTTTAGAGTGCAGTTCTCAGTTATGCTTCATGCTTCCTGAAGATTCCAGCTCATTGCTTCTTAAAAATGCTGATCACTGCTTGTGAATCTACCTCTTAGCGGTTCTGTGTTTTGCTCTAAACAACGTGAATATCGTGGGATGAGGAAAATACTAAATGCTCAGAGTGCATCTGGTACTCATGCACATTTGAGCTGTGACGACTTCTGGTCCATCATGTTTTTATGATTTTTTTTTTTAGATATTCATTATAATTGTAAATAAAAACCTATGTCTTAGTTAATATAATGCTATGCAATAGTCATGCTTTCCTATTGCTAATTGCTATCCGTGAACCTTCCGTTGTGTTTCTGGAACGCCTGCGGTTTGAAGTGCAGTGAACATATAAACTTTGACTTCCAACTAAATTCATCATTTATATGAAATTTTATAATTTTTAAACTATTTTCTAGCTTGGGCAAAGTTTCAGCATAGGACTGTTGTTTGCCAACCTGTATGACACTCGGCATTATGGGCCAAAACAAAGAGGTAAGTGCTCAGAACAGCACCTAACAATACTCTGTTACTCTATCCCTATCACTAAGAGTATAGAGTAAGCATGCTTAACCCACCAGTATCTCAAGTCACACCTTATTGGTATTACTTGATGTCTTAAAATGAATTTGTCACAGCTAAATCTTTGCACTTTCTTCTTTTATCCAAAGCAACTTACAATTTTTACAGAGATTCCTACTGGTAGAATTCAGGTGGAGTACTTTGCTAAAGGGTACTCTGCTGATTCCTCCAAGTACTTGAACCACTAATGGATCCTGTTACTCTGCCTTCCTTTGTGCTAAATGTACATGAGCTTATTGCCCATTTGTTAACTAAACATTGTCATTTTGACTGGACAGTTTCAGAACATACGGATTAGATTTTGTCATAAACTGGATGTGTGATTTAAGACTTTTCAGGTTTATTAGTTACTGTACCTACAATACATAACAAGTCATCAGCCACTCTGCCAGCAATATACTCTGTATATGAAAATACTCATTATAATAAAATGTTTCTGTTAATTGAACACAATAACTGGAAAGGACAGCATGTTGTTTTATAAAGTTCATAAACTGTACAACCGTATTAGTCGTGATTTAATTTATGTGAAGCATTGTGTCATTGTTTCCTAAACGTCAAATAGCTGCATGTTTCAAGAGGTATTCAGGGGTTTGAATGTAAGGAAAGAGCATTCTCCAAGAAAATGTAAAAAAGCTATTTGTTGCAGGCATAACAAGTCCTTTGATCAAACAAACTATTTTTAAAGTGGCAATCGAGTGTATTTTTTACCTTAAAAAAAAGGTAACGTGCTATAGAGTAAAGTGCTGCCAAGTACTGTGAAAAGGGCATCTCCATCAGACCAGCTGGACTGGGCTGTTCAGGTCCGGTATAAAAGTGTGAGAAACCAACAGCCATTATAGCAAACATCCTTCTACTCACTGATAGCTGCAGCTAAAACCACAGCTAGATCTGTAAAGCCACTGAAGGCAGAAGTACAGTATAGCGATGGCTAGATCTGCATTGCAGCTCCCTGCCAGTGCTTTTAATAGCTATGCTGAGCCAAAATATATCACACATTTTGGCTGTGACTAAGCTTTTTGAAAGTCTTTTCCCTGTCCCTCAAGCAGTTATGGCACTTTTCACTCCCTTAATCAGGCTGTATCACCATAATGACACAACACGATTTTCATTAAAGAAATATTAACAGTAAGTATATGTCACTCTAAAACCAAACTAAACTGTCAATGAACTGTGCTGGTCTAACCCAAGACATACACACACAGACACACACACGCACACACATGTACATGCACACACACACGCATGTCACACCCACACACACACACACACACACA
>JAODUD010000107.1:27130764-27145823 GCA_026784285.1 Stomatorhinus walkeri
CTGGAATCCATCAAGGGAGAGACACGAGGTATCAGGGGCGTGGCACATGAGGCTGTAACGGGCAGGGTGTGACAGTATGTGCAGTTCTTTTGAAACTCTTAAATAGCCATAATTATATTATACCCAAGTACAACTGTTTTTCCTGACCCAATAAACAGTCAGATTACACAGAAGCTGCTGTTGTAAGTTCAGAAATAACCGTCTTACTCTAACCTGCAAATTTATAAAGACATACTGGAAGACATTTAATACTGAAATGTATAAAGACATACTAAAATCTGTAATTCATGCCCCATTGAGAGTATATTTTCCTGCTTATTTTTCAGGCAGCCTATTAACATTTGTAGTTTCTATGGTAACCATGTGGTAATAACCTAATAAGCAACAATTCTCTCTGTGAATGAATTATTATTAATGTTGCTGTAAAATCTCGAAAGGATTTTTTTTTAAATAAAGCAATTCCCTTTAACAACTGTAGTATTTTAACATTATTTGAGCTCACAGTCTTCGTTAAATGGATTATGCTTTTGTGACAACATTATTGTGTTTAAGGTTAGAAATGTCTGTATGAAGTGTATAAACTGTAAAACAGGCTGCCTGGTGGAGATGGCCTCTTCAGCTCGTAGTGGTACCCTGTCGCCCCACCTTTGGGTGATTAGCCTTTGCTTCCTCGCAGACATCCCAATGATAACTAAAGCCAGAAAGTCACAGATAGGTATTTAAGCATGGATACTTCAATAGTAATGCAGTCACCCATTACAAGGGAAATTGGTCCACATGGACCCCAGTGCAATACTTTCCCATTCCAGAACTTTGATCATGATTACAGTGTTAAGAGATGTCATCAAACTCTTCTTTTTGTTTCTATGTAGTTACCAAGCCCCCTAGTGGAGCAAATATGAAGTGCCTCTTATTCATTTATTGTTAATTATTGTATATTTTTTGCTTCTTGTTAAGTTTCCTTGTTATTGTGAAATTAATCAAGTTTGAAGTACAGCCAGGGCCGAAATTTTCGGTACCCTTGGAATTTTTCCAGAAAATGCAGCATTTCTCACAGAGAATTGTTGCAATTATAAATGTTTTGGTACACATGCATGTGCTTATTTAATATGTGCATTGGAACAACAAAAGAAAAAACAGAGAAAACAAGCCAAATTTGACATAATTTTGCACAAAACTCAAAAACTGGGCCGGAGAAAATTATTGGTACCCTCAACTTTTTGGTTGCACGCCCTTTGGAAAAAATAACTGAAACCAATTGCTTCCTGTAACCATCAACAAGCTTGTTAGATCTCTCAACCGGAATTTTCAACCACTCTTATTTTGAAAACTGCTCAAGGTCTCAGATTTGAAGGGTGCCTTCTGCCAACAGCAATTCTGAGATCTCTCCATAAGTGTTCAACCGGATTTAGATCCAGACTTATTGCTGACCACTTCAGAACTCTCCGCTTTATCTTCAACCATTTCTGGGTGCTTTTAGAAGTATATTTGGGGTCATTGTCCTGCTGGAACACCCATGACCTCTGACACACACCCAGCTTTCTGACACTGGGCCCTACATTGTGCCCCAAAATGGTAGTCTTCAGATTTCATGATGCCTTGCACAAGGCAAGGCACCCAGTTCCAGAGGCAGCAAAACATCCCTAAAACATCTTAGAACCTCCACCATGTTTGACTGTAGGTACCGTGTTCTTTTCTTTGTAGGCCTCATTCCGTTTTCTGTAAACAGTAGAATGATAAGCTTTACCACAAAGCTCTACCTTGGTCTCATCTGTTCACAAGACGTTCTCCCAGAAGCATTTTGGCTTCCTCAGGTACATTTTAGCAAACTCCAGTCTGGCTTTTTTATGTTTCTTTGTCGGCAGTGGGATCCTCCTGGGATTCCTGCCATAGCGTTTCATTTCGCTCAGATGTCGACGGATAGTTCGTGCTGACACTGTTGCATCCTGAGTCTGCAGAACAGCTTGAATTTGTTTAGAAGTTGATTGGGGCTGTTTATCCACCATTCTGACTATCTTTCGTTGCAGTCTTTTATCAATTTTTCTCTTCCATCCATGTCCAGGGAGATTAGCTACAGTGGCATGTGTTGTGAACTTCTTGATTATGTTGCGCACAACAGACAAAGGAACATGAAGATCCCTGGATATGGACTCATAGCGTTGAGATTGTTGATATTTTTCTTGCTCTCACGTCAATTCTCTGCTCTTCTTTCTGTTCTCCAGACAACAGAAAGGTTGAGTCAACTTTTCTCCATTTTAGCTGGCTTCAGCTGTGATCGCTATATTGCCAGCACCTGTTTCTTGCCACAGGTGAGTTCAAATGAGCATCATATGTTTGAAAAAAAAATGATTTACCCACAATTTTGAAAAGGTGCCAATAGTTTTGTCCAGCTCATTTTTTGGAGTTCTGTGTGACATGATGTGAAATTTTCCACAGCTTTTTTTGTGCTGATCCAATGCGCATAAAGGAAGTAAACGTGTGTACATCAAAACATTTGTAATTGCAGCAATTTTCTGGGAGAAATGATGCATTTTCTGGAAAAATTCCAGGGGTGCCGATAATTTCAGCCAGGACTGTATGTGTCTGCAGTTCAAAAAGCCAAGTTTTTAAGTGAATTTTTGTCTCCTGGTGTCCTCCCCTTGTGGTCATCGTCTAGTCACGTAGAGGTCTGTGGCGGGACGAAAATGACAACTATAATGTGGCCATTCCATGGCCCCTGCACTGGAACAGAAGGTGTTGAGGGTGGGTTTGGGTTAGGGGGCACGGCTGTCAGTTCTGCAAACGACAAGCACGTGACAAGCTTCTCTAGATAATAGTGCTCCTAAGTGCAGGGTTGCGCTGTCACAAGCAATAAGGGCTCCGTGCAAACGGCAGAGGGGGGAGCTGCAGGGAATAGTGCTCTGTGAGCCAGGAAAGCGCAAAGCACCATGCAGAATTCGGGACTCATGTACTGTGAGTGAAGGAGGACAAACATTTCGCTGAGAGACTGGAGGTGCCGTGAGGCTGCTGGCATCCGAATCTTGGGATATATGTGGACTTTCTGAGGCTGTTAACAAATCACACAAGGTAAAAAGTAAAAAAAAAAAATGAAATGAAATATTACTCTAAATCCTTATGTTTATATCAGTTGCACTGCGCAGTTTATTTATCAATATCTCTTGTGTTATGTGACTGTATGTCAGTACAGAAGTTATATTCATGGTCTAAATGTCTGTAAATAACTTTCATAGCCTCACTGATCGTTGATCATGCCTTTTTTTTGCTATACAATGCTGCAGACCATCATATGCTTGTAATAGATTGTCCTAATGGATTGCGTTTTCTATTATGTTGATTAAACATTTCAAAACAAAATACACCCGGGTGGGGGGTCAATCTGGATTCTACCAGTTGGTGACCACTGGTGTAAAAAGTCGCCCACAGCTCAAAAACGGACAGAAAAATAAATAAATAAATAAATAAATTTATAAAAAAAAAAAGAATAAAAAAAACGGACATTGTGTCTGCAAGCAGTAAGTTCCATATTCTGTAAATTGTGTTTTCAATGACTGTCCAATAAAAGGTTGTAAAATTATGTCCCAAATCTTTTAGCACCGCTGCCACTCAGGGGACCTTGGACTCGTCCTTTTCACTGCACTTCTGCTGCTTGACCCCTGGTGTCCTCCACTCATCAAACTGCAAGGCAGTGCAGGGTTGGCAGCCTCTTTTACAGTTTTGAATACCCAGACCAGCGATATAAACCCGCATAACTGAGATAATAGTGAACTGAACATATGACACCGGAATAACGGGATAATTTGGGCAAATTGTCCTTTAGATCTTTAGTAACTCATTTCATGTGAGATTTCCCCATCATTCTAGACCTACCATCACATATAGACAAGTCTGTCTGCATAACTGCAGATGAATTTTGTAAACAGATATGTATCACTGTCAGGGTAACATCTATGATGGCCATACCCACTGCAGTGCACTGAAAGACTAATGGTCCCTCACACGGGTCGCTGGGGTCATTGATCATGTAGGACATGGCCTCAGTTGTCATTTCAACATCCCTGCTGTCACTGCACTATAACAAAAAATAAAACAGCGTCAGCCCCCTTTGTACATCGTTTCCCACCACTTTGAGTTCCTTATTTCTAACAAGAACTTTTCTTCAAAGAAAATTTTGATTTGAGAAAGCACTGCTTTACACAGCGCGCAGTTAGAGTATGGAATCATCTTCCTGTTAATGTAGTGTGAGCTAAAACCTCGGGTTCCTTTAAGTCAGAGCCAAATAAGACTTAACTTTAAGCTATTAGCTGAAGCTTGATGGGTCGAAGGGCCTCCTGTCGTTTGTAACCTTTTGATGTTCATGTGAATATAAAGGTGTATATTCTTACAGAATGAATGTACATATCCCATGCGATCCATAAAGTACATACTGTATATCACTAATGATCTCTGGCATTTTGTGCAAAGTAGTAAAGCCTTAGTTAACCCGTGCATAACATTTACCCATTAAAAAACCCTGTAAACAGAAACCATTTGTCTTTTGTCTTCTGGCGTTAGCCAGGATACAGTCAATCACAGCTTGACTCCCCAAAACATCGAGTGGATTGACTCAAGTTCTGCTTCTGGACCATTTGTGTTAAACCTGGAAAGTTAATAATCACATTCTTTTGTGAGCCGTACGAAGAGCTACCAGTTTGAAACGCCCTCTTAAACATATCTAAACTTAACGTATAATAAACATGTTTTAAGTGCTTTTTAGATTTTGTCATTTTCAAATCTATATAAATGCAAATGTGATTAAAGAAGAATAGCAACAGGATAAAATTAAATTTTAGATGCTGCTCACTGGTGAGTTGTGCTATTTTTAGAACAGGTCCATGGGCGACTCATGTGGTCCTTGGGGGCATCCTGGTGCCCATGGGCACTATGTTGGTGACCCCTGACTTAAAGTTACAAAAGTATAGATTTATAATTGATCTATAATTATTTGACATTATTAAAATCAAATTTTAATTTCAAGAGGTTGCTGATCCAAGAATGTTGAAAATATTGGGGTTTCACAATTACAATCTCATTAAATCTAATAAATTCTGGGGACGAAGAAGCTTCAGTGACGGCTGCTTAACTTCTCAGTTTTTCATGCGAAACTGTCTAAGGTTATGTAGACATTGAGCTTTGGATGGACTAGGGGTATGAAAATGCATACCTCTGAACGGCAATCACTGTGTACTGGGTCAAGATGGAATACATCAAAAGATTCCTTTTGCAAGAAAAATGGTGCAGAAAATCCAGGCAGTGATCTACTGAGTACTGGAAAAAGTCATATGGGCAGATGACTCGTTTTTCACCATTTTCTCAATAGGAGGATGTGTGTGTGTGTGTGTGACAAATACCAAGAGAAGTCTGCAGTACTCCTTTCCCAGAGTGAAATCTTCTGGCATCTACTACAGTGTCGCATGCATCTTCCTGGCCTGAATTCGGGTCCCTCCCCAACCATACAAAGTGCGTCGGGGCAAAATGAATTCCGAGTTTAAAGCCATTGATAATGATTGCTTTCATTCTTGGGTCAAGTATTTCTCACCTGAAGGGAACAAAATCTCCCTTCCCCAGGGCACGGATGTTCAAAGAATGATTTACTGACCTTGAAAACAATATATTGGCAAGTATCAATGTTTAAATTAAATTTTATCCATTTTTTCATTCTAAAATCCAACATGAAATTCCTAAATAAGAACAAAGTGAAAAGTGGTTAATTTTGTTCCTTATACATATACTGTAAATACGCAGGCCGATACTGACCAGCTAATATTAGTTAGCTGGTATTCTCTCATTCTAACTAGGAAGTCTAACAACTTATGAATAGGCAGATATATAGTAACGTGATGAGGTTTTATGCTAAGAGAACATTTATAGTAAGCTCAGTTTTCCTTGGTTCTTCCATAGTCAATGTAGCTTGACTCCAGTATAGCTTGATTGCTGAATTAGGGACAGTGCTGAATGATGGTTTTTAAAAATGATGGAAGCAAAGTGCCAACAGCATTAGGACCAATAAACTGTCATTCTGGGTTGCAACGAAATTCTTCTGTGCCCCTGCATGTGACAGAATGAATGAATACTGCACGTCAACACCTCTGACTGCATGTGTTAACTGTCAGTCAGGAGCATTAATGTTATTGGTAGTATATCCTACCTTGTTGCGATGTCTCCCAATCACCATGCAGAGAAGAGTGGCTTCCAGGCGGGTCCACATTATTTATGAACCTATCCAGCCAATGCTACCTAAACAAACAGCATGCAGGAAGCCGTCATTGACTCACAATATAGATTGTCCAGGTGGGCTCCAAAAACATAAAACATAGCCAACCAATAAGGTTTCATCTATTCTATTAGACAAAGTGTACATGAATGTTCCACAGACTTCAAGAGATGCATGGCATCAATGGGCATCTATGGGCTGTATTTATCCTGGTTTCAAAGGGAAAATTAACATACACTGTAAATGCTGTCAAAAGCAACTGCTGTGAAATGATCAGTGCTGTGGTTCAATTGATTAAACACATGAAACTTTTAATCTCAGAATAAAATGACTTTAGGTTAATATATTGACTATTGCCACTCTTTTGGCAACTCCTTGAGATAAACCGAGCTTCCTGTGTACCATTAAAGCAGGAGTGAGCCAAGACCCTGAATATTTTTTCTATTGCCCCACAGCTGGCTTGTCGGCCGAAGGTTACATTCGCTTTTGAATGGTGGGGCCGTAGCATAGGTTAACATTACTATCACATATTTTAAACATGAGTGACCATTTGGAACTTTGAATCGGATCCTCTGCAATCTCCCGACTCATCCCTCCACTATTTTCCTTACCTCTGCAGGTCTACTGTCCAACTGTCTCATTTTGATACTCTTAAAATGCACATACACACATGCACATTCACTCCAATTATGTTCCCTGATCTCTTCAGGTTTTTCAAATACTTATTAGGACATGACAGGTAAAACGTTTCTTGCTATTATAATTAGCATGGTTAACCTAAGTACATTGTTATTTATGTATGTTGTAGTTAATCCATATCAAATTTGAAATCACCGCCATTTGCTATCAGGTGGATTAGCCTACTGACATATAGCTAAACATGTCCGCTGGCTAATGTTATTAGCTAACTTTGCTTGCTGGCTAATATTAGAGCTAACTTTTCTGCTCAGTAAAATCCAATGATTTTTTTCGATTGAAAAACATGCTACTGTCTTGTCTTTGATAAAACATGTGCTAGATGTATATAATATAATATACTGAGTGGAGCCGTTACCTTTGTCACCTCTATGTAATTATAATTGTCTCTGTGGCTTTGCAGATGAACTCCTGTACTAATGTTGATCATTTAGGAATCATGTGAGAAATCATTCTCTTCTCAATGAGGTGGCCCAGGAAAGGGGATGCTAAGGTAGAACAGTATGGGAAGTGGTTTTGTAGACAACATGTGGGCTAAGCACCTGACCTCAGTTCACTCTAGACACGCCCCTTTCATACAGTAATGGTTTGTAGTTAGGGAGGCATGGAACATATAAAATTGTATGCTGCATGAAAGCAACTGAAATGTAGTACTGACCCAATGATATTTGGGAGTATGGAAGTAAGTCATAACAGGCTAATTAAAATTCCTGTCAAGCTACAAGTTACAGTGCAAAATATGGCACTTTCATTCTGCAAAATGGCATACATTTGTTCTGCCATTAGGGACTGTTGTTCATCCCTGGCTAATATCGTGTTATTGAGCTTAGGAAGAGTGAATGATTGAATCATTGAGTATCTGCATTTCCATTAACTGGAAGCAACATACAGAAAATCAATCTATAGCCATCTGTTGCTTGGCTGTAATTATCGCCTCTGTCCTCTGTCAGTGTTGAGGGAGAACGCGTGGGGGTCTTTCAGGCAGAGATGTCAGAACTGGTAATAGTAACCTTTCCCTGATGTCGACAGAGTCACACCCCTCCCACCGAGGTCTGCGCTGTTTTCAGACTTTATGGTCTCCGGTTCATTCCAGAACATTCCCAGATGTGACTGTGTTTCTGTAAAAGCAATAATAAAGCTTGAAATCTATTTGTCAATATAGAACCTTACAAGGAAAATATGCATTAAATCAGCTAGAGTGGGTCAAAGTGGCCGTGACCAATGGAGAAGGCAGCGGTAAAGTGAATCACAGGATGTAACCTGGCATTATTAGAAATAATTACACACATCAATCATGTGTCTTAATTAAAGAGCAGAAAAAAACAAATTTGATGCTGGACAGAAAATGAAGAGTGGAATTATGCAAAGCATTTTGCTAACTTAGGACACTAGCAATTTAGCAAACCAATGTAAACCCAACGTAAATGTGACTGAAATAGCCAAATGGCCACATTGCCCAGTGTTGGACAATTATACTATAGTAGAGTATTGGACACTTATACTATAGTAGAGTATTTTATTGGTTTTGTGTGACCATCACAGCTTCAGCTGCCCTATCCACCAAGGTCCTCTCTCAGAAATTCTGCGCTTAACATTACTACAATGCAATTACTATTAATAACCCTGTTAAACATAGTCATCATTTGGTGACTGTCAGGCCTATAGAGAAATGTTGTCAAAGAATTAGACAAGCTGTTGGACCTTCACTATAGCTCACCACTTACCCAGCATCCTTATGCTGCCAACCTCTTTTGGCCTGAGGCTGCTGTCTATTCCACTAATATACAGGGCTGAAGTTGGACTGAACATCATCCTGACACACAACTGTGCAACAGGCCACCCTTTTATCAACATCTCTATAGCACTATTTTTTTCAATTTACTTTGTCTCTCCCAATATGGCCTTCTGCCTCCCCTCACTGAATCCCTGCAATAACCTTCACTCTCTCTGCCCTACTTTCACTGCCTCTTTCTGCTCTGCCCTTCCCTCTCTTGAACAGTTCATTTCAGATGATGCAAATGAAGCCTTTGATATACTCTGCCCTAATTTCACGTCATGTTGTCCCTTCAACTCTACATACTCTTAGTAGCCACTCATCCCTGGCTTTCCAATACAGTCAAATGAGAGCAAAGCTCGGAAAGTAGCATCTTTGGGCAGCCAGTTATCTGCACCCACCACTTGCATACAACCACTTTTGCATACAGTCAAGCACTTGTTCATCTGTCCCTCTTACTGTCTTCAGGTTCCACCTGACAGGCCAAATCCCTGTCCACTGCACCCTACTCCCTGGCATCTTCTTCAAGCCATCGCTCCCACCACCATAGTAGTAGTAGTAGTAGTACTTATTGATCTTGAAAGAAATTCCAAAAGTTACAGCAGCACACAAAAAAGTGACATCACTGTACATCTGCAAAGACACAAGACACAATGCTGTACAAAGGACATGATACCATACTAAAGTGTATTGTGCAAAATAATGTGCGCAACATTTAAATTCAATTTTCAGTTCATTTTAAATTCAATTCAGTTTATTTTTATATGGTACCTTTCACTACAGAGTCGTCCCAAGGTACTTTACATGGACGTTTTGTGATGCATTAAACATCATTAAAGAGAGTAATACAGAATGGGGGAAAAGGGAAGAAACTGAATAGAGAAAAATGAAGGAAAGAAACTGAATAAAGGAAAAAGGAAGGGAAGAAACTGAATGAAGAAAAAAGGAAGGAAAGAAACTGAATAAAGAATAAAGGAAGGAAAGACACTGAATAAAGAAAAAAGGAAGGGAAGAAACTGAATGAAGAAAAAAGGAAGGAAAGAAACTGAATAAAGAATAAAGGAAGGAAAGACACTGAATAAAGAAAAAAGGAAGGGAAGAAACTGAATGAAGAAAAAAGGAAGGAAAGACACTGAATAAAGAATAAAGGAAGGGAAGAAACTGAATGAAGAAAAAAGGAAGGGAAGAAACTGAATGAAGAAAAAAGGAAGGAAAGACACTGAATAAAGAATAAAGGAAGGAAAGACACTGAATAAAGAAAAAAGGAAGGGAAGAAACTGAATGAAGAAAAAAGGAAGGAAAGACACTGAATAAAGAATAAAGGAAGGAAAGACACTGAATAAAGAAAAAAGGAAGGGAAGAAACTGAATGAAGAAAAAAGGAAGGAAAGACACTGAATAAAGAAAGCCAGATAGCAATGGAGGAGGGGAACCAAAAACTCCCAAGAATAACCTCTGGGGGTCCAACATCCACTGGCTTCGACGGGAGCGAGCGGGAGGCACATAAGCTCCTCCTCCGTTATGCTCTCTGGCCAATGGGAGCTTCTGCCATCTGCACTAGTAGGAAGCTAATTCTCATGCTGTTTTGTTTTCACCAGCTTCTAATGAGGCTAGGTTCTACCAACACGCTTACTTTTTCTTACACAATAAAGTAGAATTTTTGTTCAATTTTCAGTTTTATTGTATTTCTTTTTCTGTATTGTTGAAAGGAAGATCTAATATTTGTATGTCCAAATATGTTGAAAAAGACAAAATTTTTCATGAAATGTCCTTTTCCACATGACTGTACCTACATTGGCCCTTTGACAACTGCATGCTTGTGGTTTATAATCTGCTCATTTGCATGGTACTCTGGACAAACATGCCTGCTGAATCAATAAATGTCAGCACAATTAAACAAATGCAGGGGCTGTAAATCTGAGTAGATTCTGCTGGACCCTTCAAGAGTAATATTGTTTTGGCTTTTTTGATGGCCTGAGCACTGCATTGTATGTTCATTATTTGTACATGGGAAGAAATTTCCTAAGTACCTGGAACTCATTTTCAGCCTTCTGGGGCATGACTTGATCTGTTTGTTGTAAACATTTAACAATTTACATAGAAGAATGACACATAAACTGATGACATCTATTTCCACATAGTTTTCAGTCCGGGAGGTTTTCCAAATATGATGTCATCTCTCCAGCTCCCTCAAGAATATAATTGCATCCTGACCCAGAATCTCAGGTTTTGCTCTCCATTTGCTTCACAGAGAAAAAGAACATCAAACAGCAGGTTGGTTTAGCAAGTCAAATTTTGTAAATATGCTTTTTTCCCAAAATGGTCTGCAAGACAAATGACCAAGTGGAAATTAGCTTGTGTAAATATTTAGATGCTGGAGGTAATTCCATATGAAAGGGTGACTTCACACTTAATGACTTCAGAGGGATGGTTGGAAGGACCTGGGGGCAGATTCAATGTAGGCCGGTGGGCAGGTGCTAGTGTTTTCACCACAGTACATATTCTCTGTGATCTATTGCGATTTTAAGACATATTTCCGTACCTCTTGAACTAAAGTCCAACTGGTAACCTGTGAGCAGTCCCAGGTTAAGTCTGTTTAAGTCTAGAGGGGGGGGGGATTATGCGAAAACAGCAGCAAGGAAGCCCCCCGAACCCTGACTCACCAGCTGCAGCCTCTTTGCCAGTGCGCACGATTGGCCCAACCCCCTGTAGGCCTTCCAGAAGCCCGCGGTACCTTCTTAGCCATTCCAGAACTTAAGTGGGTCAGGGTAGGGTGGTCACCAGGACGCCTGACCCTTGGGGGGGGGGGGGTTGTAGTTCTTTATGTGTTCTGGGTGATCCTCCCCATCTATTGCATATAATGTATTTGCATCATCCCTGTGTGTGCAATGCTCTCTTCACCTAGAGAGTATCGTTGGCTCCCTTTTTGTGTAAAAGTACGTGATTTATTGTGATTTCCCCATCTGATGCAATTATGTGTTTATGTTTACTGTCTTCCTTTTGCATTTCTGTGTATTTTGAGTATCTCTCTATCGTTTATTAAAGGTTAATAAATGGACAGTTCACCCCAAAATCAAAAGTACAAAACAAAACAAAAACATGTTTCAAATGGTCTGTAGTGGTATTTATCCAGCAGGACTGTTGCGGTGAGAGTTGCCTAGTTTTAGAGATATCTGCCTTAGAAATGTCTGCCTTTTCTTGAATACAATGGGACTAAATGGCATTTTTTCCCCGTGGTGAATAAAGTGCCAAAACCTTGTCACAATGTTCTACACAGTTATATGGCTGAAGAGTATTCTGAAGTCGTGGTCAGAAGATGGGAAGACAGGGGTCGGTGAACCAGGAGATCAGGCCGAAGACATGGACGACTAACACAGGCACGGACATGAGGGATATCACGGGAGGGGTGGAAGGGAAGGAGGGCTGGCAGGAGGCGCGGGAGGTTTAGGAAGGGCAAGGATGATAGACCGCGACTGGGGAGAGAACAAGAAGTCAGACCGCTCAGTAAGTGCATCACAACAATACCTCACACTGTGCTGTTGCCAGTGGCAGGTGTAAGTACCGTCTGCTAACTGGTAGTAGGAGGACTCTGCTGTCACAGCGCTGTGGGCATGACAGCAAGGACAAGAAAGAAAATAGTTCCTATGTGAAACTGTGGATTATCTTGAGTAACTGAAACATAATTTCTGTCACTTTTGGCACTTTATGCATATATATATATATATATATATATATAAATGTAAATCTTTTTTTTCCTGATTTCAAGGTGAACTGCCCTTTTAATAGCTGCCGAAGAAGACACAGGTAAGGGTTATTAACCAGGATAACAAATGTAACTGCAAAACAGAACAGGGATCAAAAGAAGGATCCATAGAGAAATACACCAATACATAACTAACACGAAAATAAACCTAGAACCATAATGTTAAAAAAAATTTAAATGACAAAGAGGGAGTCTGGATGTCACAGCGTAGCCCATTAAGCCACATGGGGGCTCAGGGAACACGTGTCGGAAATGGAAGAAACTGCACAGAAGGTAATTCGATTATAAATGTTAATGACATGAGCACTGGTGGGATGCAAGATGTCATACTGTATACTGTAATCAAATGATGCTTTATCTGAATGTGAATGGACCCTGGGTATGTTTCTATGAGTTCTTAATTGTCTCTCTGTTTTAGGAGTGGACACCTTCAGACAACGCTGACTCCCAAAGCATGGATCTACCCAGAGACAAGAAGGCTAAGCAATCATTTGGCAGTTTTCTCAAAGCAGATCTATGTCCCACTCTCACCATATCTTCCAAGCAACAAACTGTTGAAGCTGAACTTAATAGCTAATTGCTATCCCCCACCATTGACAGTAAGGCGGTCCCTTAGCTTGGTGGAAACTCCATTAGGTCACCTACCCAAAGCTGAGCAAATTTGCTTGGAGATACCTTTGCATACCTGCCACTAATTCACCTTTGCAAAGGCTCTTCAGCAGATCAAGGAAGGTGGTAACATGTCAACATATATGTTTGAAATCTAGCTAAATGAACATGCCGCTTTTCTTGGCCAAGAACTTCCCTTATGGGGTAGATCTGTTTACCTGATTACATCTAATGGCACTTTTCAACTGGCATACAAGAACTGAGCCGTACCAGGAAGAGAGTCTAGTTATAGAGTAGTTCCAGCTTGCTATGGATTTCCACTGCAGAGGGTCAGCTTGGTAAAGGCGTTTCCAGGTTTGGAGAGCTTATTGACAGAGATGCTTATTTACTGTCCACACAGTGTACATCATGATTTGTTATGTGATCATTTCCTAATTTACTAGTACATCTGTGAGAATTGCTGTGTTATGCAAACATCAAACGCTAGCGGAATTAGCATTTGCTTGTGTAATTTTGCATTACAAATCCATTCCATTTACTCCTCTTTTTTCTCCATGACAGACTGATGCAGTGCCTGCATCACTGTTGACACCGCACCGATCTGTCTGTCGATCTCCTACTCCATCATCCCCTCACTCGTGAACAAGACCCCCGAGATACTTAAACTCCTCGACCTGGGGAAGGACCCCCTCCCCGACCCAGAGAGAGCATTCCACCCTTTTCTAGCTGAGGACCATGGTCTCGGAGGTGCTGATTCTCATCCCAGCCGCTTCACATTCGGCTGCAAACTGTCCCAGTGGGAGCCCAAGGTCACGGTCTGATGAAGCCAACAGAACCACATCATCTACAAAAAGCAGAGACCTAATCCTGAGGTCACCAAATCGGACACCTTCAACGCCCTGGCTGCACCTAGAAATTCTGTCCATAAAAGTTATGAACAGAATCTGCGACCTGATTTAGTCCTTACAGTGCTGGCACCAAAACTATGCCTTTGCTGCAGAAAGGAATGAGAAAAGCTGAGAACATCATCAGGACCCCTCTACAATCTACGTGAGAACTCTTTGACAGGCATTGCATCTGGAAATCCAAAAGCATCCTCAACGACCCTTTTCACCCCTCCCATCTGGAAGGAGGCTCCAGAGCATTCAGACTAACTCCACTAGATTTTCCTCATGCCATGAGATTCCTCAGCATATTCCTGCGTCAGCACCCATCTGGAAGTCATAACTGTAAAGACATTTTCAGACAAACACTATTTCGTTTTGCTGTATACCTGCATATATTGAAATGACAATATTTTTTTTTCTTGAAAGATTCACTTAAATGTAGTTTCTTGTCCCACTATTAAATATGTTTGTGTGCTCCCTCCTGTGGGAGCTGAAGTCTTTTGGAGGAAAACAGGCCTTTTGAAATCATGTAGTGATCCTCATGAAATAAACATTTCAGAGGAGTATTTTTTATTCAGCTAATATATTAAACAATTAATTTATATTCATCCAGCATGCTCTCGATTTCTCAGTGTTTTCAAACATATTTTGAGCCCTAAACCTGTTGGATAAGTCAACCAGATGGGGGTTTAAAACGTTCAGTTTACTGTGCTCTCGTTTCATGCATGAGGTCACCCGTCACTGGCTCCCCATCTGCCTTGATTGGTGTTTCTTGGCTCCGTGAGCCACCATCGCTCTCCACCTGCAAAATGATCTAACTGTACCTTCCATTTCCACAAGCCTTTAGCATTGAACACAAAACAAGTAATCAGAACAATATCCTGCATAACTGAGTCATTTCCAGGGAGAGATGGATTTAATTGTTCCTGCACTGTTCATACTTCTGTGGGCGGTCTGGTAAGGAGACCTGTTCTGTTAATGTATCCTTTAGAGACTGATTAAGGAATACAGTGATCCCTCGCTACTTCGCGGTTCACTTATCGCGGATTCACGACTTCGCGGATTTTTAAATATACAGTAG
>JAODUD010000107.1:27147597-27168479 GCA_026784285.1 Stomatorhinus walkeri
GTGGTGCTGGGGGTGGGGTGGGGTCTTGTGGGGTGGGGTGTGGTGGGGTGGGGTGGCCATGCCCCAGAGACCCCTTCACCCCAAGATGCCAACCCTGTGAAGCAGCACTTCTTAGCTCAGCAACACACACACACACGCACATGCAGACATGCATGCATACACACACACGCACATGCAGACACACATGCATGTACATGCAGACACACGCACGCGCACACACATGCACACACACACAAGCACATGCAGACACACACAAAAACAACAGGTATGTAATAACGTTGTGGGGTCTCTCCACTCATTTCTATGGGGAAAACTCATAGTATTAAATAATCAAGTTTCAGTTAGTCCTATTAACAATATTTAAATTACATAAGCTAAACTGTTTCAATGAGCACATTTTTGTTCAGTAATTTTACTTTAATCAGTTCGGCATAACTGTTAGGTCTATTGTTACTCTTCGACATGTTGTCAATATTTAAAATAATAAACACTTTTAAATAGCTGTTTTAATAAATTTTAATAAATTTGATAAATAAATTGTTTGTATGGTTTGAAACAGTATTATATAAATATATGTAGTATTGGGCTGTTGTGGATTATATAGTCTATTTGGGAAAAATAACAGTAGGCTAAATGTCACATAGTGACCTCATTAACTTGGTGTTACTGTTGAAATACATTGTGCAGACATTGGGGGATGTCAAATCAGTTGTGATGGGTAGGGGGCACTATTATTATTCCACAGACTATATACCACTCCAGTTTTGTTTGAGATGGAGATTCCGACCCAACCTAGAAAGAAGAAAATATATCCCGCTAGGCTATTGAAATGAATGACGACAGAGGCCAATATTTAACATTATATATTGCATCATGGGGGTGGGCACAGTGGCGCAGTGGTTAGCATTGCTGCCTCACACCTCTGGGACCAGGGTTTGAGTCTCTACAAGGGCTACATGTTGGTACTCTAGTTTCACCCCACAGTCCAAAAACATGCTGAGGCTAATCAGGGCTGCCAAATTGCCCATGGGTATGCATGTGTGAGTGAATGGTGTGTGAATGTGCCCTGCAAAGGGCTGTCTCCCCGTCCTGGGTGGTTCCCTGCCTTGCGCCCATAGCCTCTGGGTTCAGCCCCATGACGCTGAATAGGATAAGTGGGTACAGAAAATGGATGGAGACTCTCATTTGGCCAGTCCCCTTTGCCTAGAAAGCGTCGGCATTACAGGAAATTAGCCAAATACAATTGGAAACCAAGTCTTAATGAATGCTGTCAGACTAACACAGGCAGGCATTGTAAGTGTGTACAAATTCATGTCATAGTCAGTCTGCATCATCTAAATATTGTATGTTTAATATGTTTAAGTAGACTTTCTTTTCTAGATATTGGGAGGGGGCGGCGTCCCACATTAACTAAGAGCTACTGCTAGAAATTAACATTCCAACTGAAACAAAAAAACATCCATTCATTCTCTATACCTGCCTGGCCTATTCAGGGGTGAGGGGTCCAGGTGCAAGACAGAGAATAACCCAGGATGGGGCTGCATTCCACCACAGGGCACACACACCATTTTGGTGCACCTTCACACCTAAAGGACAATTTGGTAAATATAGTTTACCTCAGCATGTTTTTGGGCTGTTGGGGGGGGGAAACCAGAGTACCTGGAGGAAACCCTGGCCCCAGGTATGTGACGCTAGAGCACTGACCACCGCACCAGTCTGGTGTTACAGCATGAACTTCATTCAGTGAGGGAGCCGTCTTTCCATGCATTTGAAATTAGCCCTCAACATTCTGCCAGTACCAAGCTATTAAATATGAGCTGAAAGGAATTTCACTCACAACACTTGTATGTAACATATCCGTTATAGATGCAAAAGATGTCAAAAAGAAGGCTGTTAACAATGCAGGACCATTGGAGGGTCATGGATTCCCTGACTGACAGGGGACCCCGCCGCTTAAAGGGGCCCTTGATTACAAGCATTACAAAGCAACATAGAGTAATGTGGCTGGGTGGTCCCAGAATATCTATATATTCTACCTTACCATAAGATTACCGATAAACGCTACGGGTAAGCGATATATACGCGAAGGTCACAGACTAGATGGAAAGGCTCACACACGGTAGGTCACCACTGGATCACGTAGAGGTCATACATACAGAACAGGTAAGCGTACATACGAATACCAGGAGCATACAAGCATTTACACTAACAAATACCGCTGCTTACAAGAAGACAAACACAGGGACTCTATACCCGGTCCACGAGCATGCCGGGATATGCAAATCCCACCCACGCTACAATATGATCCTATGAGTCTGTACATAGCCCTGAAAAAAACACAGGTAAAAATAACTTAATGACAAAACGAATGAATGAATCAAGGATATAAGTTTTATAAATGAACTACATAAAATTTCCATATAGCAGGGTTGCTAAGCTGGCTGTAGCGAAATTTTCAATTCCAGACAAGTCTGCACACGCGTTCACATGTATGTAAGAGTTTTATTACCCTGTTAATAGACTGTATGGTATGCAAACTACCCCAATGCTTTTGATATATTTAATTTTGGGTTTATAATGGAATGACATGGATCTGCCATAAGATTTCTTGCCTGGGCGCAAAAGCGTCATGCCAGATGTTAGAGTTTTATATTAAAGAAAGCTGGTGTTTGCTGGCAGAATTAAGCTATGGTCTATGTAGATATTTACTGAGCTAGACCAGAAAAACCCAAGTTAATCTTTGCTTTTTATCTTTAATCTTTTACACGTGTATTCTAGTTTTCACGCTCTTTCGATCTACCTTAGCACCGAATTACATTTTGTCATACATCTTCTCTATCTGATTATTTTGCTTTATTCTTTATATGTTATGACGACGCTGCAATTTCCGTCCTACATCGACACGATGATTTTTCGCAAGTTACCTGGCGCTATTTCGTACTATTGTCTTGCTTATATTATACAAATGATTTTACATAGGTAGTTACAATGTCGGTCTTTGTTAATAAATTTTTAAAAGAGCATAGCCGAACATAACCCTTATTTTATGTCAAAAACGCAGATTCCTCATTACGTTTATAAATATGCAGAAGCTATCAGGACTTAATTCTGTCAGTTATACTGTATTGTGTAACTGTGTTTGCACTGTTGAAGCGCGTTGATTTTAGTGAGACGCATGAAGGAAATTTTACGGATGGGGGGGGGGGGGCATTTCAGCGTTTACTTAAAGAATCAGTACATATCCTGCAGATCTTCGAGATACTTATACTTTTAAATTTAACACGAAATGTTTTACAATGAATACTAATGGCCTGAACCTTCTTACACTCATAAAAGCCACAATGAAATCTTTAACAAAGAACGTGTTTTTACAGTCCGGGGGTATAACTAAATTTGAACAGTAAACCAATATTGTAACTTGAGTTTTTGTTAGTATATTCTACCGCTGTCAGTCATACCAACTCAAATATGTTGACAAGACATTGAATCTCCAAGCCACCTACGAACTCAGTGGTGCTTATTGGTGTTTGGGCGACATTCAGATGACATTGCCGCTCTGTCGGGGTGCAATGGGATTTATACTACAAGTAACGTTTCCGTTTGTTGAATTAATAATAGCATGAAACCAGGCGAAGCTGGTCTTTTTCGTAGGCTACTGGTTTCCCTCTCTCCTCAGCACCACTGTGTACTGGACAGCAGCAGCACGCAATAAAGCTTTCGCGCTCCTTATGTCCAAGGATGCATTTTGGCTTATTTTCAGTCATTTAATGGGAATAGGGACAGTGATTAACTTAGGCTAAGTGCGACTCGACAATAGTCAATCCCGGATCTTCATTTAAAAGTAAGTTATCTTAATCATAATATCTTTTTGTTGAAGAGTGTTTTCCACTATTGTCGTCGCTTGAGTTTTGATAGAAACGGTGATGACAGAATAAAGGTAAAAATTAATTTCTTGCGCATATTTCATGTTATCAGATATTTGTGAGGAATAGTATAAAAGACATTTGCCTTTGAAAGGTGTTTGCCTCGACCGATTTAGAAACTGTGCGAGAATGTGGGTAACATAGTTGCTTGAAGTCCTCTGATTTTGTTTTAAGTTGATTTGAATGGGCAGAGATTGCGCTTTCAGAATAATTAATATGTGCAGATACCTTAACTGGTAATATTCGGACCGCAAAAGTACAAGTTGACGGTGTTTTTATCTTGTCTTATCTTATTGGCTTTTTGAAAATAAAGCAGTTGGACGGCTCAGAATTAAACCTAGACTATGTTTTCATATCTTATTGTACGAAATATACTGTTTTTTTAACACAATGAATCACTGACTGCATGGATCCGTATTTCCCAGATTCCACGTTTTTGAGGGCTCACCGGTAGCATGCGCTGTGCAATCGTAGACTAATAAATGTTTACGTTTTGTTTATTTTTTAATACTAACCTTCCTGTGGATTTCACTTGACAAAAGCATATGAATGACGATGGAATATTTTAAGTACTGTACTCCAAACTGTATGCTTCAATCACCGTGCATCTCATTTTTAATCCAAATGCTCAGACGTGTCTTAATTGTGAATATGCATATTATGTTTCGGTTCTGTATTTTGCAAATGCACTATGAATCCCGTAAAGAGATCTACATACCGGAGGATCCTCTGTTTACTATCCATTTTACTATGTTAAAACGATTTATGTGTAACATATTAATGACCATTTTTGTCTGGTTTTTAATAAGAATTTCAATTCCTGACCTCAAGGTTTTTGTACGTTATTTTAACTATAGGCCTACGCCACATTTCATCAAAAATTTTCCTCACCCGTGGATTCTCCCTGCCCAGTATTTGCACTCAAGATTAGCAGAAGAGCCGTGAAGCTGCTGTCTCAGTGGAGTAGTGCTGAAATCTTTCGTCAAGCTGCTAAACCTCTACTAAAGCCAGAGACATGACGACAAATGCCAATAAAACTTCGGATGGGCACGTTTTAACGGAAATGAATGAAGCACCTACCAATGACAAACCCAAACCCTTGGTAGTAAAAGTGCAGAAGAAAAATGATGTCCCTGAACGAGAAACTTGGGGAGGAAAATTTGACTTTCTTCTGTCGTGCGTTGGGTATGCAATCGGACTGGGAAACGTGTGGAGATTTCCTTATCTCTGTGGAAAAAACGGTGGAGGTAAAATACGTTTCTCGGATGTTTCCCTTTCATAAACACAGACGGGGTTTTAAAAATGGAACACACATTGGTGAAATTGCCGAATAGTATTTTTTCTTTATTTAAAATTTTCTGTGAATACGCACAGACCAACAAGCTTATGTCCATCGACTTAAAATATTATTCAGATTCGGTAGCAGGTTTTTAAAGAAATGTTCACTACATCTGTCATAAACATGCAACGTAACCAACAATGTATGCATTGGCGGTTACGTTGCATGTTTACTTGTATTTCCAGGAGCCTTCTTAATTCCGTATTTTCTGACCCTGATATTTGCTGGAGTGCCCTTGTTTTTCCTGGAATGTGCCCTCGGTCAATACACGTCAATCGGCGGACTCGGAGTCTGGAAGCTGGCCCCGATGTTCAAAGGTACACATTTTAAGTTATTCCTCGATTTTTTTTTGCAACAATTTGACACAATCATAACACGTTCCATGAATGAAATGCAGCATGCGAATTAGTGCATGACTGTTTTAAACAGAATTCTGTGGTTTACTCGTAAATCATATATTTATTATAACTATGTAACGTTTTCATATTGTAGGTTTCTAACGTTTAAAAATGTGATTTTCTGTACATTAGGTGTTGGCCTGGCAGCTGCTGTTCTGTCTTTCTGGCTAAACATTTACTACGTCGTAATTATTGCATGGGCCATCTTCTACCTGTATAACTCCTTCACTGCAGTAAGTACTTTTATAAATGTCTTATTATAGGTCTATTATATTAAATTATGTATCAGACAGGCATATACGAAGCATTACAATACTTACCAAAATATGGTAAGTATTGACAGGAAAACATACTAAAATGGCCACAGTCCTTGGACTACGTGATCTATACATTTACATGATCGATGTTATTTTTTTCTTTTTCTGCAGGATCTTCCATGGAAATCATGCAACAATCCATGGAATACGGAGAAATGCTACTCAAACCACAGCATTGCGGACACGACAAATCTTACCAGTGCTGTCATGGAATTCTGGGAG
The DNA here is from genome assembly GCA_026784285.1 of Stomatorhinus walkeri. NCBI lineage: Eukaryota > Metazoa > Chordata > Actinopteri > Osteoglossiformes > Mormyridae > Stomatorhinus > Stomatorhinus walkeri. Next base: position 27,153,797 of record JAODUD010000107.1, read on the forward strand.
TATGATGTTTCCTCTATGAGTACTGTTTATATATTTGTCACTGCCTTTTGTTGGCATATAAAATCAACTTGTACAACTTCACCTATTCTCACTGACAAGGACTTCATCAATGTACGTTCTGTTACCAAAGGCGCAATATGCATCAGATGACCGATGGTCTGGAGAAGCCAGGACACATTCGATGGCCGCTGGCAGTAACCCTGGCTATTGCCTGGATCCTTGTGTATTTCTGTATCTGGAAAGGAGTTAGCTGGACTGGAAAGGTAAGCAGCTTATATGGCTTTGTTAGACAGCCAATGATATTTCCCTCTGTTGAGGCAGTCATCTGAAAAGGGGGAACGTCTGAAAAGGGGGAACATCGGGACTTATTACATAAGGGGGGACATCGGTCATTTCATTCTTCATAGTATCTCATAATTCATTAATTAGAATATGGCTGGAACTGAAAAAAGATGTGATGCAAGAAGAAACATGAATATTAAAATTCACCAATGAAAATAATGTAAATTATATATTGATGCTGTATTTTAATGTTTATACTTCATCCATTTATGTACAACCAGACATAAACTTTTTGCATTCTAATTTTATGTACTGTTTTGAAATTGTACAAAGAAATGAGGATTACTATAACGGGGGATGTGACCCTGCCCGGACTGGGGACTGATTACTATAAAGAGGGATGTGACCCTGCCCGGACTGGTAATTGATTACCATAAAGGGGGATGTGACCCTGCCCAGACTGGGGGCTGATTACTATAAAGAGGGATGTGACCCTGCCTGGACTGGTAATTGATTACCATAAAGGGGGATGTGACCCTGCCCAGACTGGGGGCTGATTACCATAAAGAGGGATGTGACCCTGCCCGGACTGGGGACTGATTACCATAAAGAGGGATGTGACAAAAAATCAGGGGCTGTGTCAAGTTTACTCAAGGCTTAACTTTTCTTTGAAGGAAGACTGGTATTGGGAGTAAAATACTCGGAGCTATAGCACCGAGTCATTGGATGTAACAACGCCCATGACTGGGGCCCTGTTCTGGAACCAGGCCTGGGGGGACAGCATGTGAGCATGTGCCTGGTTACCTGAAGGAATAACATGGGTTCGCTCTCCTGTGGGCCCACCGCCTGCAAGGGGAGCTGTGGGGGTCAGGTGCAGTTGTAGATTCGGTGGTAGTCGAAGGCAGTAGACTGATAATCAGGGACAAAATCTAGCTATTGGCATAAGGAACATAACTCTCTGGGTGGGAAAAGAGTCTGAGCTGGTGAAGGTAGAGAGATACTGACTAGATATTGTTGGGGTCACCTCAATGCATGGCTTCAGCTCTGGAACCAAAGTCCTAGAGAACTCTATTCCAGTCTGGAGTTGCCCATACCGAGAGGTGCTAGGCAGGTGTGGGTCTATTGATTCCCCCCCTGGTTTGGTCCGAGTACATTGGAGTTTAACCCAACAAATGAGAGGGTTCCCTTCTTTCGGGGGATGGGCTCTGTCTGTTGTCTGTGCATAGTATATCCACAAAACACCAGTTCCAATATCCAGCTTTCTTGCAGACCATGGATGTGGTGCAGGAAGGCAAATCCAAATGTATGGTGAAGGTGTGCTGCGGGTGTCGGGCAGAGGACCCTGTCTGGGAGATCTTCAGCCTGTACCTCCAGCAGAACTTTTCCTGCATCCTGAGGGAGTCAGGGGACATTGAGACTGAATGGGCCATGTTCTGGCACTCCATTGCAGAAGCAGCAGTGAGGAGTTGTGGCCATAAGGTTGTTGGTGCCTCTCACGGTGGCAATCCCCGAGCCTGGTGGTGAGAATTGTCAGGCTGAAGATTGAGGTCTTCCCAGCTTGGTTGGCGTGTGGGACTCCCGAAGCTGCTGTCAGTTGCTGGCAGGCTAAATGGAATGCAGCTTCAGCAGTTACTGAAGCAAAAGCTCAGCTGTGGGAGGAGTTTGGAGAGGCAATTTTTAGAGATTGCAGAACTGCTGTTCCAGCTACTTTTTTTTCACTGAGTGTATATCTTTAAAATTCTTTGTTTATAAAAAATATTGCCAATATCTGTGTGCTAATTTTTAAAGTGTAATGCCAAAAATACTACGTATGTCCACAATCCACCAGGGCTGCCCTTTATCATCAATTCTGTTCATAACATTTACGGACAGAATATCTAGGTGTAGTCAAGGGGTGGAGGGGATCAGTTTCTGGGACTTCAGGGTCAAGTCTTTGTTTTTTGCAGATGGTGCAGTCCTGCTGGCATTGGCAGGCTGCGACCTGCAGCCAGCACTGGGGCTGTGACCTGCAGCATGCACTGCTGCACTGCGGTTTGCAGCTGAGGTGACCGGGATGAGGAGCAGCACCTCCAAGTCTGAAGTCATGGTTCTTGACTGGAAAAGGGTGGATTTCCCTCTGCTGCTGGGGTATTAGTTACTACCTCAGGCAGAAGGGTTTATGTATATTGGGGTCTTATTCACCAATGAGGGAAGAAGGAAGCAGGAGATCAACAGGCCAATTGATGCAGCATCAACAGTAATGCAGACATTGTACTGTTCTGTCATGGTAATGAAACAGCTCAGCCAGACGGCAAAGCTTTCGATTTACCAGACCATCGACGTTCCTACCTTCACCCATGCTCATGAGGTTTGGGTAAGGACCAAAAGAATGTCATCCTTCGCAGGGTGTCTGGGCTCAGCCTTAGAGACCATGTGAAAAGCTCAGACATTCAGGAAGAGCTCAGGGTAGAGCTGTTCGGACATTCAGGAGGAGCTCAGTGTAGAGCTGTTCAGACATTCAGGAGGAGCTCAGGTTAGAGCTGTTTGGACATTCAGGAGGAGCTCAGGGTAGAGCTGTTCAGACATTCAGGAGGAGCTCAGGGTAGAGCTGTTTGGACATTCAGGAGGAACTCAGGGTAGAGCTGTTCAGACATTCAGGAGGAGCTCAGGGTAGAGCTGTTTGGACATTCAATAGGAACTCAGGGTAGAGCTGTTCAGACATTCAGGAAGAGCTCAGGGTAGAGCTGTTAGGACATTCAGGAGGGTGAGGCTGCTGCTTCTCTGCATCTAAAGGAGCTAGTTGAGGTGGTTTTGGCGTCTGTGTAGGATGCCTCCTGGACACCTCCTTGGGGAGGTGCTTTGAGCATGTTCAACTGGAAGGAGACCTCGGGGCAGACCAGGACATGCTGGAGAGATTAAATCTCTTGCCTGGCCTGGGAAAGCTTTGGGATACCCCAGGGGAGGTGGAGGAGGGGGCTGGTGAGAGGGAGGTCTGGGCATCCCTGCTTAGACTGCTGCCCCCGTAACCCGACCCCGGATAATAGATAGATGGGTGGATAATTCAAATAAGATGAACATTAAAACATTTGGGGGACACATTAAATTATGGTGTGAAACACGCTTTTCTCTCTTTTTCTCTTCCAGGTTGTGTACTTCTCTGCCACATATCCCTATATCATGCTGTTCATCTTGTTTGTCCGGGGAATAACACTTCCTGGAGCGAAAGATGGAATCCTCTTCTACGTTACACCAGACTTCACCAAACTTAAAGAATCAGAGGTTTCTGTGAAATGTCATTACAATCTTTAAGAGAAATTGAGTTCTTTTTACAATGTTTACTGTCTGTAAAGGCTTCCTATTCTCCACTATTCACTAAATGCACTGTCCCTTATGTCAGGTGTGGCTCGATGCTGCCACTCAGATTTTTTTCTCCTATGGTTTGGGCCTGGGGTCACTGATTGCTCTTGGGAGCTACAACACTTTCAACAACAATGTGTACAGGTACGGTATGTCATTCACAACAACCTTAACAGATCTGGTCCTTGGCCTGTTTGTTACTGGTTTGGTGAATGTCTTATTTAAAAGCAGCTGCATTTATATTCCTTGTCAACTTTTCACAGTAACCATGCAGTGTGCTTTTCTACCTGTGTTGTCTAATCTACAAATGTGAGACATCTGAATGTATTGAAAGTATAAACTGCTTTGGGTTTGGAATGACTCTCTAGAAGGCTAAAGAACAAATAAAAAGCAAGAAAGAAATTGATCGATATCTCTTGCTAACAATACTAAACTGTGGTGTGTATGTCCCACAGAGACTCTATCATTGTATGCTGCATCAATTCCTTCACCAGCATGTTCGCTGGCTTCGTCATCTTCTCCATTGTCGGCTTTATGGCAAATGTCACAAAGAGGCCAATTGCCGATGTGGCTGCTTCTGGTAATCGCACCTGATTCCACCCTCAGTTTTGTCTCAGTGTCACCCTTATGAGGGATTAAGCCCCATTTCTCAGAACAGTATGCGTTCACAACCTCTTGAGCTGCTGCTGTTAGTGCTATCATTTCCCTCACCACTAGTAGCACTCCACACACACATACCGGCTTATGACAGCAGGTTTAACCAACATTCCTTTTTTTCATTGCAGGCCCTGGCTTGGCCTTTTTGGCGTATCCAGAAGCTGTGACGCAGTTACCTGTATCTCCACTGTGGGCAGTTCTGTTCTTCTCCATGCTCCTCATGCTTGGAATTGACAGTCAGGTAGAAGTTCAGGATGACGTTTTTCCCCAAGAATGCTTATGTACATACCCTTGGCCTTTGTTCACTTGTTTTTGGTGCAGTCAAAGATCTCATGTGGTGGTTAAGACATTTTGTCACCTTACTGGGGTGGAGGGGTGTGTCTGTTCCAATGATCCTAGGAGTGGACGATTGCCCCTGGTAGGGTCTCCCATGGCAAATATACCCTAGGTGAGGAGCCAGACTAAGGACACTTTAAACAACCATTATTTAAAACATAAACTAGGAACCAGAAACCTCACCCAGCACAGGGATGCCAGGAGCAGTTCCTGGAGCTAAGCCTGAGGGGGAACTTGTCAGTGAGGGCCTGGTGGTTGAGCACAGCACGAATACGCCATGTGGGACCATTCTCTGTTGGGCCAACCTCCCGGAGGAGGAGCCCAAAGGCTCTGGTGCCCTGTGGATCGGATGGCTCTTGTAAGCAGAGGTCTTGCAGACCGTTACCTGGTTGCCAGAACTGAATTTAGGAAATATGTCCTCTCTGCTGGAAAAGGAGTCAGCTACTATAGGAGGTAGAGAAATATTCTATAAGTGCAAAATACTGGGATACACCTCTTAATCATTGAATTCAGGTGTTCAATCAGACCCATTGCAATAGGGGTATAAAATCATGCACCTAGTTTCCAAATATTTGTGAAAGAACAGGTCATTCTGAAAGGCTCAGTGAATCCAAGCGTGGTGCTGTCATAGGATGTCACCTTTGCAGTATGTCAGTTCATGAAATTTCTTCTGACTTCTTCTGAATTTCTAGATATTCCAGGATCAACTGTAAGTTATATCATTGCAAAGTGGAAGCATTCACAAACAAGAGCAACAGCCATGAAGAGGCAGGCTACGTAAAGTAAGAGAGCAGGGTCACTGAGTGCTGAGGCACATACAGTAGGGGGTAAAAGTTGCCAACGCTCTGTTGACTTAATAATTGCAGTTCCAAACCTCCTCTGGCATTAACCCCAGCTCTAAATCTGTGAGCCAGAACCTTCATGGAATGGGCTCCCCTGGCCAGGCAGCTGCATGCAAGCCTCACATCGCCAAGCGTGATGCCAAGCATCGGATGCAGTGGTGTAAAGCACTCTGTCACTGGACCCTGGAACAGTTGAAACGTGTTCTGTGGAGTGACAAATCACATTCTCTGTCTGGCAATGTGATGGACGAGCCTGGGTTTGCCAGATGTCAGGAGAACGTTACCTGATTGTGCCAAATGTAAATTTTGTGGAGGAGGGATAATGGTATGGGGGTTGTTTTTCAGGGGTTGGGCTAGGGCCCTCGGTTCCAGTGAAGGATATTGTTAATGCTTCAGCGTGCCAAGACATTATGGACAATTCTATGCTTCCAACTTTGTGGGAACAGTTTGGGGAAGGTCCTTTTCTGTTTGAGCAAGAGCTGATTTACTCATAACCCCCTAGTTTGGTGCTTGTACATTGGAGTTAAACTCCTTCCACTTCCAATTGGAGGACAGGTTCTGACAGTTATCTGTGCAGTGAAACCTGAAAAGGTGTGATCAGGAGGAATGGGCTGTCAGATCTGAACGCCAACAGTGCTCGATTATTGAACTTAATTGTTAAGCACAGTTTGTTCATATTGAATACAATGCTTGAGCAGCTCTGCCTGTCACCCCCAGCACACCCTTACTATACATTTGGATCTACCTGATCTGTCTGGCATTTTCCCCTGCTATCTTATCGAATGCAGCATCAAGTGGTGATCAGTTGAAGTTTGAGTACCTTGGGGTCTTGTTCCTGAGCGAGGGAAGAAGGGAGCAAAAGGTTGACAGGCGGATCAGCGCAGATTCAGCAGATACACCAACATCTTGTCAGTCTGTCATGCTGAAAAGAATGCTGAGCCAAAAGGCGATCTATGTTCCTACCCTCACCTATGGTCACGAGCTCGAAGTTGTCACGGAAAGAATGTGATCGCTGATACAAACAGAGGAAATGAGCCCCATTTGTCTGGGTTAAGCCTTTGAAATGCGGAGAGAAGCTTGTATATTTGGGAGAGGTTCAAAGTAAAGCTGCTGTACCTTCGACACTGAAAACAGCCAGCTGAGGTGAATCGGGCATCTGTCTAAGATTCCTCCAAGAATCTCTGGGAGGTGCTTCGGGCACGTCCAACTGGCCTGGGAGCACCTCAGTATCCCCCCAGAGGACCTGGAGTAGGTGGCTGTGGAGAGGGAGGTCCAGGCATGTCTGTACAGACTGCTAGATACAAAATACTTTTGGTGTAAGAAGAGCTGCTGAGTTTCACTGTCATGAATCCATTAAAAGTGGAAGCTCCAAGATGGCTGTAAATAGCTGACAAATCACAATTATAACTGATGCGAATCTATTATAGTAAACAATTAAAAAGTTCTATTGCAAAATATATATGCACACACACACACACACAAATGCATACACACATACATAGTCTGTAAATATAAAAGAGTCTCAAATGAGACTTCAAACTTTCAGGGTTTCACGAGGTCACTGCACTTAAAAACATTTCATACTAACTATATAATACCGTGGCTCCATATAGGGACTATACACTATAGGGGGCAAGCAACACATTCTTGTCCCAAACACCGACTCAGCATAACACAGACTGATCAAGCAGATCGTCAGCATACAACATTATCACCTCAATGGTGGATATTATGAGGACAACAACAGAATTTGAAACAACAATGAACACACAACCTATAGTCAGTAAAAGATAAAATATGAATACAATAAAGCTAATAAAAGACACAGTGCATAACTAAATTAATTATATATGCTTCCAGGAATGCTGGTAGGGATATGCCAGAACTATACCTCAGCCTCCCACTGGTATTTATTATAGAATAGATAGATTTATGCCACTAATTCACTATAGAACTCGTAGTTACAAGGATATATTAATGCATTGTAAGATAGCTATACATTTTCAACTTGGTTAGAATGAAAAACTAGTTTGGTCGTTTGTTTTGCTGAGAGTCGTAATGATTTTGAACAGCTAAATTACAATCTAATGTCCTCAACCATATATGAGGGAGTTACATTTATTTCTCTTCAATTCACAGCTGTTGCATATAAATAGACCAATCATTGTATGACTACATCCATTCAAATTTTTTTCAAGATCCATTTTTACGTAAAAAATGCTTTTATAATTTATTAGAATTTACTAGTTTTAGTCAGTCTTTGAATAAGACCTACAGTAAATGTCAGTTTGAATAAATTACAGTATGAGTAAAAAATAGCGAAACAGTGCCATGGGTGTTTTTTTTTTACTTGAAACTAATTCTTTTATCTAGCATTAGCATCATGTTGATGATTTCTCGCCATGGGTGTCATTAGGTCCGAATACTTTGGGCTGTAGCCCTGACAATTTTACCCCCAATGGCAGTCTTCCCTCAAAAAAAAAAAAAAAAACTTGACTGGTTTTTCTCATTAGCTAGAAACACCCCTGTTTCCCACTGATGTCACCTATGCCATGTAAGGAAATGGCTACTAATAAGCATTTTTTTACACTTGAGGTCGGACAAGTTTGTTTCTAAATGTTGGCAATATACTGAAGAAGGGTGTACTCTCTTTGTCCCATGACAGAATGTGCAGCTGCAGCGCATGCATGATGCCATAAAAAACATTCAGCCAACAGGAAAGTTGTTAGTAAGACCTCGGCCATCTCTGGTGACGTGCTTGTTGTCCATGCAGTTCTGCACTGTGGAAGGTTTCATCACAGCCCTGGTGGACGAGTTCCCAAAGCTGCTGAGAGCAAGGAGAGAGCTCTTCATTGCTGGGGTCTGCCTTGTTTCCTATGTGATTGGTCTCTCTAACATCACACAGGTAAAGCATGAATCCTATCCTTCTGTTGTGTCAATACAACAGTCACATTTGTCATCCTGTTTCAGAAGGGTCTAATATTAATTACTTATAGTGTATTTATTTACATTTTATTCTTTAGACAATATTATTTTTAATGTCTAATAAAGGATGTGGTTGATTTTTAACTTAAGGATATTGATCCTAGATTTTCTGTTCTGTGATCTGTACAGCGTTAATTTTGACAGCATATTCTGATTTAGTTGTAGTCTCATTTTAGTCACCTGATATTTATTTTCAGTTTTAGTCAAGCAAAATTAAAGGATACTGTAGATTTAGTTGACTACATCTATAGTACATGCAGTCAGTGAAACAAACAGGTTTAGTTAATCTAACATGTCATTTTTGCATTTCGTTGAAAATTTCACTTGATTTTCTGTGTACACAATTACATGCATACAGATTGGTCCACTCTGAATTCCTGTAGGAAACTGAGGCAAAGCTGTTATTTTTAAATGCCATTTGGGTTGAGCATGCAGTCTTTAAAGATGCAGATTTAACTGTTGTAAGGTTGTAATAATTCTAAAATGTTCAATGGCTTTATATGAACTTCATGAATCATAAAACCAAAATGATATGCATGCGACGCATCTTCATTCATAAAGAAAAACATCATTGTGGGGAACTTGAATAAAGAAAACTGAAGTGTCCCCTCTCCTAGAAAACTGAAGTGCCCCCTCCCTTAAAAACACAGACAAGTGTCAGAATAGGGAAGAGCAGCTAGGTCGTGCTTATTTATACACGTAGCTCAGATCATGACAGTGAACTTTTCAAACACATTAAAAGAGAATTCAACTAATTTGTTTCTATTCATTTCATGACACTTTGTTTGTGGTGATGTTTTCCGTTACTGCTGTTCCACATGGGCACTGAGTCTTGTTTTCTTTTACATCAAATGTGAAATTTATCAATATATCAGAACATTTTTTCCTACCTAAAACTGACTGTAGCAAAGACTAGGCCAGGGTTATTCAAATCACGGTCCTCGAGGTCCGAGCACTGCTGGTTTTCCAGCCTTCCTGTACCTGTCAGTCAGGTGTGAAGCAAGTAATTATTAAACCAACTACCTGGGAGAACTGAAAACAAGGCCTGGATTTGGAATCGAGGTCCAGATTTGGAGAACACTGCACTAGGCTTTGGTGGTATATAAGTTTTCAATATATAGTATTTTGATGGTATTTCAAAAATAAACAGTATTCCTGTATTTTTAAACCTTGCCAAAATTCACCAAGCTTACATTGATTTCCCACGATAAAAATTACAGACCTAATGGCACAATAGTTTGCAGACAGATATTAGAGAAAACCGCAGTTTTTACACTGTTGAAGCTAAACATTATCCAACCATGAGCAACTTCAATCAACACTGAATAAAATGCTACTGTGGCACAGTTTGAAATTAATCTCTTCCTAACATTTCAGTCTTGTTTTATTCATTGCCGAAAGTACCTTTCATCATAGTTTCTGGCATCGTAAATTAGTTTTTTTTTATTTTTATGTTTTTTATTATCATCTTTTGTCAAAAATCTTGTCAAAAACGTTGTTGAATCCTTTTCATCAGTTTTTGTCAAGAAGACTAACACTGTTTCTTAGTATACTTGTCAGTATATTTATATGAGTATATTTATTATTGAAAGCGTGGCCAATCTTACTGTAATATTTTGAGTATTATGTTCCTGTTTTGTCCTCAGGGTGGCATCTACGTATTCAAGCTGTTTGACTACTATTCGGCCAGTGGAATGTGTTTACTCTTCTTAGTGTTCTTTGAGTGTATTTCTATCTCTTGGTGCTATGGTAAGTACTGAAAACAACTAACCAATTCAACTGCATCCCTCTAGCAGGTAACCTCTTTTAACAAATTTAGTAAATGTTAGTGGCTAATAGTGAATATATCGATTCACATTACGAATAATTCCGTTCAAACTTCAGTCAGAAGAAAATAATTTAGCTTTGCAATTTTACAGTCCTGTGTTATAATCTTGTAAATAATTTTCTTGTGTCAGGTGTGAACAAGTTCTATGACAATATCAAGGAGATGATTGGCTATAAGCCGTGTATCTGGTGGAAGCTGTGCTGGGTGGTGTTTACTCCTCTCATTGTAGCTGTAAGTCCTATTTATGAAAATCATTCACCCTCACCTTCCACCCTACAGCACCGACATCACTGAAATAACAGCCCCGACTTCACAGTTTATGGGAGACAGGGCCAGAGTAAGCCTGGAAGTGCAGGCTACTAGGCAGAAGGCCCCTTGGCCCTGGGGTGGGGGGCCCCTGATGATTGCAGGGCTCACCCTCACACTTAATGTAACAACATAATTCTACATCCTTGTTATACTGTTTGATGAATTCTTAGGTGTTACTATTTTCATACTGCATATTTCCACTATAATGTAATACCTGAATATAGCTGAAATACAGGCACAGTTCATTTGGAAAGGTGACATCTGGTTAAAACATGCCCTGAGTAGTTAGACATGAAAGAAAGGAGTGAAAAAAACTTTAGGTCTTAGTTTCTAATATGTTTAAGTATCATTATTCTGTTTATTGATATTTGAAGGTAACCATCCACCCATTTTACGCATTCATTAATACAGCACTGTGTAACTAGCGGCTTCCTCTGTCACGTTTGACATGCTTTATATACAATGATTCATTGCCTGCCAGGGTGTGTTCCTCTTCAGCGCTGTCCAGATGGTCCCCCTCACCTTGAACAACTACGTGTTTCCAGCTTGGGGACAGGGCGTGGGCTGGTGCATGGCACTGTCTTCCATGGTGCTCATACCAGGATACATGGGCTACATGTTCCTCACGCTGAAGGGCACCTCCAGAGAGGTAAGACATCTCAGGGTGGGGTATGGGTATTCACACCATTCATAGAGGTTCAAATGAAGAACAACGCAGGAGCTGCTTCTCAACTCGGTACTTTGTGTGCATTTCCAGCGTTTTAGAATAATGATTCAGCCTGTGGCCATCATCAAAGTCCAGGAAAATGGACCGGAGCCCCAGACAGAGAGTTCCAACCCTGCTAATGAGGAAGTTTATATATAAATACCTTTTTAAAAACCACCTTTAAGTCAGAAAGCATAATCATGGTTCAATGAGTCCATGGACTTCTGTATCAAAATAATAAAATCCTACCTCCTGGAACGAAATGAGACCAACCTGAAAACAACTGTTTCACATTTATTTTGCATTAGTAATGACTCAGCCAGCCACATCATACTAATTGCTAATATTGTGTAACAGCTTGACTGTTAGTGTATCTAACCTGAGTTAAACCATAATCAGAAATATTGTAACCTGGATTAAATTTTAATTACCTGACACAATTAAGTCTAAATACAGATTCTAGCATATAAATTATATATGTATTAAGGTAAATAATATTACTGTCAAGAGAATACTTAAGAATAGATTAGGTTTGATCATAGTACTCACAAGGAAATTTATGTATTAATCAATAAGTAACTAAATGCAAAAAATGAATGACAGAAGTTACATTTTTCTACACCTAGGACTGTGTGAAAGCCAAGGCAGTGTTTGGTGTATACTCGCATATATCATGCTATTCCAAGACAATATTTGTTAGCGAGTCATATAATCTTGAGAAGCCTCCTTATTATCATTGCCAGGAAGGTTTCACGTTGTTAGTGCATACAGGAGAAAGAAAGCGTCTCACGCAATTTTAGGACCCCTGGCTGATGCTTATGGAAGACTGTTACTAATTTATATTGATTGTCTAAAGAAATAAATAACTCTATGTATGACCAACTTTCGTGCAAATTTTAAATACATTTTCTATTTTAAGGTTTAAGGTATTTAAGGACCAAAATCTCACAAACTGAGATGCAACATTCAACATCTCACATTTGATGAGACTTAACCAAACAGGTCAGACGGCACTGCAGAAGCACACACACAGTCCTACAGTAATGCTTAGTGTAACATGCTTGCCATTCTTCAGGATCAAAGGATGTAAACAACCAAAATGTCTTCTAAAAAACCATCAGAGATTAACACTGTGAGGACCTTCAGCATTCAAGCAATAGATTCACTAAACAGTATAGTTGAGTCATAGGACTATGCAGTTTATTTTAGAGCAGTGGTTCTCAAACCTTTTTGTCCCGCAGCACCCCATAACGAGGTTCCCAAGGTACACCATTGCTGTGTCACCCCCTAGTCCATCCAAATATAATCAATGGCGGGCAAGATAAAGTCATTTGTTTGGCAATAGTCCTTCTTTTGTTGGCAAAGAATTGGTATACTCCAAGTGAAACGATACTTCAATTTGTAAATACTATTCTTGTTGTTTGTAGCTAATCCTGTGTATACATTGTAAATAAGAATGTTCATTTTTTTGGATAGTTTTTTATTGTGCAAAAAGTAACATGCCAGTGAAGTCGTTCAATGAAGTCTTCTGGGAACTGTGAGGATTAGAGTTTAACACATCCGATATTGTGCAATCACTCCATATTAAAAAATAAAATGTTGTATCCAGTTTTGAACCAATATAGGGCACAATTAGTCTCGCATGTTCTGACCACATTCTTGTGAGTTTAATTTAGTGTTTCATGGCCACGTTAGATAAAGCACAATGTAATTCATCATCAGCAACACTCTAGTAACTCAACAAATACTAACAGTGCAATACTCATGAGTTCAAAACTCAGTGAGCACCCATAAATCATACCCCTTCCTTCTATGTCAGTTAAATGTGTTAAATGTACATTGTGTGCACAAATAATATATAATAATAATACTCTCTGTGGCCCCACCAGGGCTACAAATACACCATTAATGTATCTGGTTCAGTGTTTACTGTTATGTCACTGAAAATGTTGTTCAAAGTGAAAATTGGAAATAGAATATTAATATTTTGACATCTAAAAAAATTTGAATACAGTAGCCCCCCGTATTCGACGGTTACACGTTCCAAAACCTAACTCTGTCAGCCCTAATAAAAACATTTTACAGCATGTAAAACATGTTCTCCATTTCTTTCATGAAATAGTTGACTAAGGCATGTTAGGACAAAATTCCACGACATGCCAGGCCCGCTTCCGAGGTTTGAGAACCACTGTTCTAGAGAGACATTATATGGCCTTTGATTATATTCCCCAATTTTATTAAATCTTTTAAAAGCACACAATATTAATGACAATGCCAATGTGTTTAAATAAGGGTAATGATTCTTTGCTTTATTATGGCAGCTAAAAGTGGCAGGGATATGGTTGAATTAGTAATTTCTTTGCAGAAATACTTAACTCTGTGCAATGAATACATTTTCTGTGGATTTTCTATGAAGTCACTCACTGCAGTTTTCTTGGAAACTGCTGTAAAACTGTACTTTGTGAAATATATGTTCCTGTGAATGTTCATATGAACCTTGTTTTGGTCTTAATGTTCGTAATTCGTATTTTGCAATAATGATTGATTAATAATAACTATCTACTTCAGAAACCTGAAGACATATCTTACTGAGATGAAGAAAATATATAATATAAATTAAGATAATAATTATAGAAATTTTGTGTAGTAAAAGATATTGTTTTGTATATTTCTAACTGTAAAAAATACTAAATGTCTGTAGATGCTGTTGTATTGAGAAAGCACGATTGTCATGTTTAAAAACATTAATAGAAATAAATATAATATATTGAATATTTTGCTTGATGTCTTTTCTATGATTATCAAGACAGCATGCCAACAATAGAAAGTTCGCCAAATAGAATGTCTGTCCGATACAATGGTCCCACAAAGGACAAAGACAACCTACTGGAAATAGGGGTGAAGAACAAGTAATTCAGATACTTAACTGTATGTTGGGACCCCCCTCCTCCCAAACCCTGCTGTCTAAAATACCTTTGAAACACCACATCAAACTCTGCTACTAGGAAACATTTAATGAAACATATATATATATTTTATTTAACATGTATATACGACCGAAGCCACTGTCTTTAGTTCAGAAACATTCTGTTGCTAAGACCATAAGTCACTCGTTAGATCAAAATTGCCTTCTGCTATATCTGAATGTCAGACTGCGTGCAAAAGTGTAAACAAAATGTGTGGGAACTTGTATTCAGCTATTTGATTAATTTATATTTATGTACCTCTTAGTATATAATTGTGTTAAGGGGAAATGGGATTTGCGTACTATCTTAGGTAGGTTAAACAGGAGTGCAAAGTTTGTCCAGACTACAAATGCATTACACCAGAAAATCATTTTGGCATTAAAGCTCTGACCACTGGTCACAATAGCAATGTTAGTGTGAATCAATGATTACAATC
>JAODUD010000107.1:27180582-27194049 GCA_026784285.1 Stomatorhinus walkeri
CCCCCCCCCGCTTTTCAAGTTGGCCCCTGGAACCACTGCTTACCCCTCTTCCTGAGTTCCTCATGGGTGCATTGAATTCCGTTCACTCTGCTTCCGATAATACTGTCGTTGGGCTTCTAGTATAAAAAGATTCTTTGCACAGTTTCTGGAAAAATGAATGTGAAAGATTTACAGGCAGCTATGACCGAAACTCTAAACCAGGTTACCGGATCTGGCCAGTGTGATTCAACTCTGCCCCAGAGTTCTGCCCTGGGCTGCTGTCTGTGTGACTGCTCTTCACTTCCATTCCAAAGGCCGCAATCTTCATGTCTGTGACGTCCTCCATTTCCCTGTGGCAGACTCCATCACAAAAGGCATGTGGCTAATCTCTAAGCAGTCGAGTCATTTTATAACCTTCCCCAAGTTCACATTTCCAGTGGCCTTCTTCTGATTGCAGATGAAATACCAGTCAACGCATTTAGGGCTGGTTTTGAGCCACACATCGGATCTGATTTAAGGGAATGCCACAATGTCCTTCAAGGCTCCTGGCATCTATGAGCCTGATACCTATGGGCAAATCTTGGGTTTTCATGATGTTGTACCTTGGTGGGACAAGTCTGTGGGGTGGCTGGTGGCAGTGAGAAGTTGGGAGGGGGGTCCATTATTAGGAAGGATGTCGGGCATTTTAGCATGACCTTGAAGAAGCCTTATTAGCAGGAAATTCTCCATGGATGTTATCAGCTTCCATGGAAACCTACAGCTGCTTGGCTTTTGTAGGCTGTACGGAATGCATGAGAGACACTTCAGTAATACTCAAAATACCCTCAGAGAATCCTCTTTAAGGACGATTTTAAATACTGTTCTTGTAAAAAAAAAAAAAAAACTTTATTTTTAAACCAGTTTTTTCAGTGAACTTGATTTTATTCAGAGAGCAAAGGGGCTGGATCACGGATAGCTGGAAGACAGACAGGCTCAGCTCTTGTGGAGTAGTCTATGACAAATGCACACCTCTCCTTTGAAGTAAAGTGCTTCATATTTTTTTCTATATCTGGCTCCCATTTCATGCCTAGATGAGCATGTATGGCCGACTGAGATGGTTTTGCAGAAAACTTAAAGCCATGGACCATTTCCATCTTATCCTTTTCCCTGTATCACGAACCATTAAGTATAAATTAACTAATAATAAATTGCCACACACTCTTGTCAAGTGCCATGGGGCAACTGTGTTTTGAAATGCTCTATTTAAAATAAAATAATAAACTGAATTGTAATTGAAATTGAATTGAATTGTTATCATGCCATGACAATGATGACTAACATCTCTGATTTCACATCACTGCCTCAAGGTATAACACAGATTTTATGTAGGTCATGTTATGTATAGACTGAAGATTGTACTGTGTTTAACTGAAAGACCAGGGATTTCATCTAGATTTCCAACGAAGTACAACATGAAACGAACTTCATTTGCAGTATGTGTGAAGGCATGTGATAAATGTTATAGCCCCCCAAATAAAGAGTAAATTATACATCTGATGTGATGTCATTGTTGAAAAGAACGGTTGTTGACGCAAAAGGCACATTTATCTATGATGACCTGTCTGTATAGTGAGGCTACAGCTCCCTCTTGTGGCTCGTATTATAAAATAAAAGGAAAATTGTGTGACGTTATGCATTTCATTACCTTTGTATTCTGAGTGTTAAAACAAGCTAAGACTGGGAAAATAAATTAACTGGTCTATTAAATCTATGTAGAGACAAAAATAGTCATAGAAGCACTGATGGGTGAAAATTTGTATTATTTCATTTAAAAAATTGCCAAAACCTTATCTGAGTATCGTTTCAAAAACGCTTGCTAATGATGTTAGCAAGCAAACCTAGAGGGCACTGTGGTCATAGGCATCAGTGGCAGCTTACAGATCCATGCTTATAAGATAAACTTTAGCAGTAGGAAACGTCTGTCCGTTTTATGTAAATGTTCTCACAGAAAAAAAATGCATATAAAACTAATACAATACGTGTTATTCTAATAAATAAATATATAAAGAATATGCGTACGTTATACATTATAAAATTTATCTAAAACCCATTTTGTGTTTTTGTTGAAGATTCGTTAATATGTAATTAAAATCACAGTGCAGCCACATGCATGTAATTAACCCGTCATCTGACTATATAGAGGCTACAGCGTGGTTATCTCACTGGAAATCAAAGAAAGCGCTGTCTGCTTCAGCCGTGTGGCTGCGGTCTGCCTTCTCTGTCTCCACTGGATCAAACACGATGTGGCAATAAAAAAAATCCCTTGTCTATTACTGGATGAGATCTTCTTTCTGTTTCATACTGGTTGGTTCAAGCACAATACAGTGGGCAGGAACATGGGCAAAGGCGATGCTTGGACTGCATGCACTGAAGTTGACGTTAAAAGACTTGTTTTGTTATTGAAACCTCCAATTTCCAATTTTATCCTGGGAAGAGAATCAAGTACTGATTGAGGTACTTTTCTGCAACCAGGAATAGCTATGTCCAAAATAAATACCGAATTGCTAAAGAACAAGTGTGAAGTTACATTTCAGTAAATCAAATGTTCGTCTATATGAAATAATACTACCCTTTGGTAAAGTATTTTAAATTTGAATTTCAGATTGTTCTGATGCACATTTTTATTCATTGTTTGCACAGAGGTTATAAACATGTCAGTAACTAATATAGTGATTTTTTGTGATATTAACATATAAGGCAAGTACATGTACCTTATGCATAATTGCTGAATATATATCGTACACACATGAGTGTTCCCACTAAGCGTTGTATTTTGAATTAGCTTACAGGCTTTCAGAACTTCTAGTTTCCACTAAGTTTACTACTCCAGAGGAGATGCCAATCAGGCTAGAAGACATAAACACCAAATATCTTAAAACCATGGGTTTTTGAAAACTGGACATTGAATAATAAGACCACAGGACACTGAAGCGCAGCCTCTAAGTCTGAGTGTGACATAACTGTCACTTTGTAACAGAAAAACAAATACTGCATTGGTGAGAAATATGAAACATATGCCATCCAACCCTAAATTCAATTGAAAGCTGCAGTTTTTAATCACTGTTGGTTATGATGTAGGTCTTTGTGTCAGCATTGCGTAACTGGCGCCTTTCCAATAGCAGTTATGCAAAACTCTCTGGATTCAGTGTTTCTGTGACAGAATAGGCCACGATTTTCATTTAGTTACTGTTATGAAAACTCTTTTCTGTGGACTTTATTCCCCTTTATCCCCTAGTGTTGGGTGGCTCTTGGCAAGTTTTTTCATTATTATGCCAAGTAAAGAGAAAATTTGAGTAATTTATTCCTTGTGTTTGAATTTCTGTTTCTTCTGCATAAAAAAAATCCAATTTAATATTGAGATGGTGTTTCAACTATTCCATATATAAGTTCTCTGCAGCCTCTTACGCTATGACAGATATAAATCCAAGGGATGCACTGTGATTCTTGAAGGTAAATGTCCTCTTAAGGTTTTTGGAAGTTGAGACGTATCTCTGTGACTGACATTCACCACTGTGGCAGAAGATTAGTGATGGGAAGGAGATGATGAAGCTCATGTAGTAATAGCTAATAATTCAGTCCAGATGTTTGCTCTGCTGGATGACGTGGAGCACAGGCTTTGTGGGGTGAAGCTGTGAGAGCTGGCAAACCTTAATGAGAACAAGCCAGGAGAGGGATGGTGTCCCAAATGTCACGGATCCTTCTTGTGGGTCTAAATTCCCGGTCAGGCACGGAGAGGCTCTCGGCAGCCCCAAGCTGTCAGCACTCACTGCGGCACCGTGTCTGGTTCTGGTTCTGCTAAAGCTGACTGCGCCGCTTCACTTTAACAGGCCAGTCTTGCTCCTGAGACACAATGTTTATATGTGGAGGATGGCAACTTCATTGGCCATATTCTGGCGTCTGGAAAATGCCTGTCAGACAGCGGGGGAGCTGATGCTGATAGCGGTCCATGGCAGATGTGGGCGGGGCTACAGGCTCCTCCTTCCGGCTGCTCCGGAGTTCCCCTTCTCTCGGCCTCCTGAAAAAACTGCCTCCTCGGGTGACTCTTTCTTCTCATTTGCTTTGTGTTTCGGTACTATGCATGTTCGCGTTTAATTTTCTACCAAATAAGCAGGATTAAAATAGTAATCCAGTGTTCAACAAACCTGGGCTGTGCAGAAAATGGATGGATTGGGAGAAAGGGAGGCTCTAGGGTGAACATAGAGGTGAAATAAAATGAAGTTCTGATCCAGATCAATACGATGAGTCGTATTTAAGATGTAGACATGGGACATGACTGAACACAGCCTAAGACAACTATTGATTGAAAGTACCACCAGAGGGTGGACCCATTAATCATGTAAGGAATTAGTACCTTTAGATGGGGTTGAACATTTTTGTATTGTTTTTTGTTTAAGTTGTTGTGCTCATAAATAAAGGACCTTTAAAACAAGCAATCAATTTAAGCTATAAACAACAATAAAGGAATTCTAGGTCTGCTGGTTTTCGTTTCACTACATGTCTGTATTGTTTAATTCAGGACACTATAATCACCAACACATATATTTCATGGGCAAGTTGAAAAGGGTTTCAGTTGGTGCCTTACATTGATTGATAAAGTTAGCAGTGCTACACAAAGGTGCTTTGGATGATTTTGGATGGTTCTCCCATGGGCTTGGGAGGTTCTGGGTGGAACCCCTGAAATGTTAAAACGCTCTTTGTCTTTAAGGACGGATTCTAGGCTGAATCAAAATCCTCATAAATAACACATCAGAATCTTTCTTGCTCCCCTCCCCTCCTTATTCTTCACATCTGGTTTTCATTATGTTTCTGTGGGCGAGCTCGTGTTTTTAGACAACAGTTAGAGGAGAACATACAGCTTGATCAAGACTCTCAGATAACACGAGCTGGGAGGGGTCTTGGAGGAAGGGAAATTCCCACATCAGGACATAGATCTGCATTTGCTATGGCAAAAGATCCTGAAGACCAAACACAGGGCAGGAGGAATTGTTTTAGAAGTTCAGCGTAGAATAATGGCTGACTCAGATTTTAAAGATGTGCTTTTTGATTACTAGATTTTTTGAGTATCAGGGTCTTGAACCTTCCTTCAAATTGAAGTCTTTTTCATAGATGAAAGGGATGAGAATTTTACATTTTGACCATGCATAAAATCATGTGAAAGTAAGATTGCATGAGAATTGGGGATTACTGTGAAGGCTTCGCAATTATGTTTCAATGTAAAGGAGTGGTGGTAACAAGAGCATTCAAGGTTCCGCGCGCTAAATTTCAGTGAAATACTATACTTAGGCACAGAAATCAGTAGCGATTGTTTGGCAGTCTCTTGCTCAGTGGAAGGGTACAGCAGACAGTCCGAATGAAGGTCAACAGGAGCAAGTGGGACATACAGTATGGTGATCCCCCCTGGGTCTGGACAGAAAATGGGTTCTGAGAGTGTGGGTCACACCAGCCAGAGGAAAACGGTGTCTGACCCAGATACCACACCCAGCCGTGACCCAGTATTGAAAAGACTGGAACCACAGCTGAAAACACAAAACCAAAAAGCCTGAACGTGAATATTTATTAACATGTTTATGGTTCCAAAAGCTGTATTCACTGCTTATTTACTGGCCAGTATTATTTTCTAGCTTTTGTTCTACCCAGATACACTGCTTGGTGCTTCACTAGACTAATTCTGGTTCAGCGTACCATCCTAAGGACCCTCACACTCAGTGTTCAGGCCTCAATAACCACCAGCTGGTGCCTAGCAGATGAGCTGCAGACCCAGAATGGTTTGTTGATGATAGACTGTTTGTTAAGAAGCTTGCTGTATTGAAAGGGACATACACAGCCCTCCACAGTTATAGACATCCCATTTAAAGATTTTTAAAAAGAGTTAGAAAAAATCTACTTCAGTGAAGTAGCTTCAACCCCACACTGATAAATTGAGAAAAATCCAACCTTTCATTGGAATAAATTTATTCAAAGAAAAATAAATCCTTCATCAAGAAATAATATTTTTTTGTAACATAAACACACTTACCTGAACACAAAGTAACTGAAGCATGTTTCCCCTTTGAGTTGACTGGAGTGAATAGGAACCTTCAAGCAGTAATTCATGACTTCCTGATTAACTGGGGTACAAATATGAGGTGACACAGAGGCCAAATTCTGTTAGTCATCCATCAACATGGGAAAGGTAAGAGATCACAGACCAAAAGAGGGAGATGTGTGCTAACCTTCATAAGTCAGGGAATGGGTATATGAAAAAAATTGCTACTCACCTGAAAATGCCCATTTTTAATGTTGGAGCAACAATAAAAAGTGGACATCAACTGGAACTGATACAAACCCGCCTGTAAGAGGAACCAAGTTTATTTTTCCCCCACGTACAGTGAGGAGGATCGTTCTCCTCAAGACTGTGAAATGTTAACAGGAACTTTTAAGTTAAGCCCTCAAAGATGAGCATGCCATACGCAGGTGTAATCTCGATTCACTTGGATGATCATATTGTGTCCTCCAAGAGACATTTTATGGATTCATTAGTGCATTCTGGAATATTTTTCACTTCAGTCTTTAGATGACCTATTCATTGTCTATGCATATATAAAAGATATTTTTTGCTTCTCACCCTGATCATAAAATAGGTCTATTGTCCTGTGGCAGACAGCGTGTGAAAATTTGATACTAATGTGTGGTCACAGATGGACTGACACCAGACACAAAGAATTTTCTTGCCTTTCCCATCTCTGCAAGCATTTACACTACAAATCAAGGCTCTTACACATCAACAAACACCTTCTTTTTCTTTAACACCATTTTCTTTTGCCAGCCATTATCCAGGAGGCCGTTGCTACAGTAAACCATCATTTGTTAATTAAAAAAACAATCAATATAAAGTAACATAAATTATATGTGTGTTCTCTAAAATTCACTGAAATTTGTTTCAGTAATTTTAAATGAAATTATTGTTTGGAACTTTGCTGTACATAAACGTACTGTCAGTGATTTTATTCTGATGCTTTTTATGAGTCAATAGTGTGACCATAATTCTTTCCATCAACCGTTTTTGACTGTTACATCAGTAACAGCAATTGGGGTTTGTGGTGTCCCATGTCCCAGTACTGACTCACGTTCACCTGGGCAGATGATTATAAACCATAGAACACTTTGTTTCCATTACACATGCAACAAAATAGAATACATAAACATAGATAAAAAAACATTTGGTCCCCACAATGTAATATAAACTCTATCCACAGTAACAGGCGGAAATCAAGGACTGTGCTCAACGATTAACAATAATAGTAATATAAGTACAGTCAGTTTGGCTTTGCGTTTTGGTTCTGCAATAGTCCCTTCCATTAATGAATGGTACATTCTAGTGTGGTTATTTTACAATATACTGCAACAGCTATTTCAGAAGACCGAGAAGTAACAGGCTGATTTCTTGCCCATAAAATAAATAAAATAAAATTTACTGTAATCCTGGCCTTTTGTAATTCGTCTTGGCATGTAATGCAGGATGTGGAAGAATGGTATCATTTTCTGCTTCTTTTAGTAGTACAGAGTGAAATAATACTTCAGGTGTGTAATATGATCCTTCAGACTTTGTCTCATCTATGATCCATCTGGCTGGATATATGTGCCTGCCCTGTTTAAGTAGGACACTCCTATCAGGCATGTAGCCATGTAGTAAAATAATGGGTTTGAAACCCCGTGTAATCTGTGTGCCATTAGCGAAATCCACCAGTCTACTCAACTCACATAGGCAAAGACAGATTTTCTTCCTCCAGGCCCTGGAAAAATGTGCAAAGTGCTGGTTTGTATTGTTTATCAGAACCAGGCAGCACTGGGAGCTCCATTCACACAGCATGAGGCAAAAGGGTTTCTCAATAAGCCCCTATAAATGTGGCTCTGTCACCCACTGCCGTCCCTCAGCCTAGAAATTACACAGAATACACCCTCTGCCATAATATAATCTCATTCTCTCTATACATGATAATAAATGACCTCTGCTGAATTATTAGCCAGTTTTAAGACAATAGACAATAACACTAGTAGATTGTGCAAAGCATTTCAAACATACTCCAGAGTGTTGTTTAAATTATAGTCGTAAAGATGCACAGTTTAAAGTAATAAAAAGCAAATTTCCATCTTCAGTTTACCTTTTTCTTGTTTTTTCTTCCTATCATAGTGTGACCAGACCGCTGATAATCCCATCCATACTTTCAAAAACTCCCTTACAAAAAATGTTTAAGTATATGGTTAGCATACTCATTTAAATCTTAAAATATTACTTTTATTTTGCTTTTAATATACAGTGGTACCTCAGTTCCTGAACTCATTAGAATTCGAATTAATAAAGTTGAACCAACCAGTTCGGAAAAAAATTACCTAGAGCTTGATCTGAATCTCAGAAGTCAAACCATGAATGCCGACCTAAGATAACTTGCACGCACTGGGAAATGAGTCATGCAGCACGTCTCTCAACAGAAACAAAGGGTAACGCTTCAGTCTCAGCCTTTCATTCGCTGTGATAGCATTGTGCATGTGTACACCAGGTGAATACATATATTTAGACAGTAAAAATACATTTAGACAATGATAGACAGTAACAGTAATTATTATTATTATTATTATATAATAAAATACGTTAAAAATAAAGATTTATTATTCATTATTTTAAAATTAATAATAAACCATTAATATGTTCAATAATAATAATACTGTTGTGCCCAGCGGGGACGGAACGGAGACAAAGGCGCAGACGTCAGGGTATCGGGGAATATGGGGTTTAATTACAGAAAGGCAGGCAAAACGCAGACTGACAATACAATGACTGAACTGGGGAAACAAACTGAAACGCAGACAAAATACAGAGGACTAATGCATGACAACAACCAGAAACAGCTGATCACACAGGGATTCCACACAGCGTTAACGAGGGGGCGGGGCACCCGGAAGGAGCGGACGATCGGGGTAGGACACATTGTTTGGATACATTTATTTTCTTACTTTACAAATTACGGTTTTGATAAATGTGCATAGATGTGTTTAGTACAGTATATGCTCTTCTTGTTTTATTCAGTTCATTTTGTGTTTAAATGCTAAAAAAATATATATTTAGGTGTAATTTTTTGGGGCCAGGAACCAATTAATTGGTTTTCCATTATCTCTTATGGGGAAAATTTTATCAGAACTCGAACTTTTTAGGATTCGATCTGGAGTTCTGAATGGATTAAATTTGAGTTCTGAGGTACCACTGTACTTGGTAGAGATATACTTGGGAAAGAATATTTGAAAGAAGACTGTCCTTTTTATATATTTACTAGAGATAGAGATAAAAGCATATTTCGATTTCACTTTTCATAATTATACTTGAAATATACTTCAGAAAGTATACTTGGCTTATATTTAAACTTTATATATAAGCTATAGATTTTATTTATCAGGGCGTTACCCATGCTGTTTACAGTGGGAATGGAGTGCTGGTGACCTCAGTTGGAGATATAGTCTGGTGGAGGAAAGAATATTTGCAGGCCCTCCAGAATCCTCTGACACGCCTTCAAAGGAGGACTCACCCATCACTACAGCTGAGGTTACTGAGGTAGTCAAAAAATGATTTGGTGGTAAGGCTCCGAGGGTGGATGAGATTCGCCCTGAGTTCCTAAAAACTTTTGATGTTGATGGGCTGTTTTGGTTTATGCGCCTTTTGACCATTGCATGAAGGTTGGGGACGGTGCCTTTAGATCCGCAGACTGTGGTGGCGATCCCAGTCTGTAAGGAAGCATACTGGAGGATGTATTCCCCTTTCTGGGGATCACATTCCTCAGCCTCCCTGGGAAGGTACAGTATATGCTAAGGTAGTGGAGAAGAAGGTCTGTCCATTGGTCGAACCTCAGGTCCAAGGGGCACAATGCAGGTTCTGTCGAAGTTATGGAATTCTGTAACAGCTCTTCATCCTTATAAAATAATGGGCGGGTCATTGGGAGTTTTCCCAACTATAGTCTACATGTGTTTTGTGGACTTGCAAAAGGCATACAACCGTTTTTTTTAATTAGCAAATGGAAATAACAGCACCTCCAGAACAATCTTTTGTCGTACCTTGTCCACCCCTGGCAGCAGTCAGTGGATTTCTTGGCATCCATCATCCATTGCATCGAGGAGGGACATTTGATTGCGTGGGTGACGATCAAATACTTTCCTTCTCCAGGCTGAAAAAAAAACCTCTGCAGTCAGGTAAAGGAAAGGTCCGTGGGGTGAAGGAAAAGGGACACCATCCTTGGATGGGTAGCAAACCAGTTTGTGATGGCATGGGAATGGTGGAATGCCACATTCTCCTATGCAATCAAACATGTTGCCAAGTTACCTCCTACCTCCCCCCTTAATTATATTTGAAGAAACTCTTGCATATTTTACCTGTTGGCTTGTCAAAAAATCTTGGCAATGGATGCCACTGTTTCTCATCCCAGATTTGGCTGAATTACTTCACCAGCCTGTGTCAGTGATAGACCATGGTTTATGATATGGCATATGATGGTGGGTTTTCATTTCATTTCACAGCTCTTGCACTCCCTCTACCATGTCTTTGTGTAACTCTTCCTCTCCTTTGTCCAGTTGTCCAGCCATTTTTCGTTCTCTCTCATTCTGCTCTTCAATAACATTCTGTGTCCACAATGAACAAAATCAGACCAAAAAGGTCCCCTTTTTATGTATATGGCCATGCTATTGAAAGAACCTCAGCACTCAGGTATGTCTTCAGCTTATATGGAAATCAAGCGTGACTGGTCTATTTGCAAAACTTCTTAACATTCTTATGTGAAGTCGGTCGAAAATAATTTAAAAAGAATTCCTGTTTTATTGGGGATTTATTAAAGTGTTTATTTAGTTTTGAAATTATTTTTGCTAATTAAATATTGTTGTTATTTTGGTGGGAGTGATACAGTGGATAGCACAGATGCCTCATACCTCTTGAACTACGGTTTGAGTCTCTGCCATGTCTCATGTGTTTGTGGAGATTCCATGCAACCCTGAACTGGACAAGCAAGTTCAGAAGATGCTGATATGTTATTGTGGTTATGGAGGGGCTGTATGTGGTCAACTTTTTGTGGTATTATTGCAAAGTGGAAGTGTTTAGGAACAACAGAAACTCGGCCATGAAGTGGCAGATCACATAAAGTAACAAGTAACAGAGCGGGGTCAGGAAGTGCTGGGGTGCATAGTATGTAAAAGTCACCAACACACTGTTGATTCAATAACTGCAGTATTCCAAACTTCCTCTGGCATTAATCCCAGCACAGAAACTGTGCACTGGGAGCTTCATGGAACGGGCTTCTATAGCTGAGCAGCTGCATGCAAGCCTCACATCACCAAGCAAATGCCAAAACTGCAAAAGCAAAGGATTTCCTTTTGTTAAATTGAAGAAAAAACAGAAGTACTGCTAGTTGGTCCCAAGGCTGCTTGAAATAAGTTTGACAACCTCAACCTCGGTGGTCTTCCTACTCAGCCTAACAGTGGTCAGAGATCTTGGTGTCCTGGTTGATTCAGATTTATGTTTCAATGCTCATATAAGTAGTATTACTAGAACTGTGTTTACTAGTGAAGGGAACTCTTAATGCAAACCAAGACATTTTGTGCATAGCTTCCAACTTTGTGGGAACTGTTTGAGGATAGCCCTTTTCTGTTCCTGCATGACTTGCACAAATCAAAGTCCATAGAGACATGGTTGAGTGAGTTTGGTGTGGAAGAACTTGACTGGCCTGCACAGAGCCCGCCCTGACCTCAACCCTGTCAGTCTCCTTTGAGATGAATTAGAACGGAGATTGCGAGCCAGGTCTTTACAGCCAACATCAATGCCTGACCTCAGAAATGCTCTTCTGGAGGGATGGGCAAAAATTACACCCATCGGGTCCTATTCTCTAAGTTTTATTTAAAAAAATAATGTTAGTTGGGAGATTGATTTTTTTACATATATATGTCCATTTACAGTGTGCATATATGATTTAATTTATTTCATATGCAGCTATACATAGATCTCTTTTATTATTTTAGTGAAACACCTGATGGGACACCATATACCACCGTATACTACCATATACCAACATATACCAACATATACTACCATATACCACCATATACCACCATATACCATATACATGCCTGTTTCACCACCTCTTTAACGAGCCCCATCTTTGCACCACCCCTTAACCTAACAGCCAAGCCCAGTACAGCCTACCCCCCCCCCCCCCAGTCATGGATTGAATACTACCTGTATTGTTCTTGTCATAAAAATTCACCGGTATGTGTTACTCCGTTCGGTTAACAATCACTGCAGCATCTCTGCTAGGTGGAGCCAGTGGATATCCCCACTCACACAAGCCTTTACACCACAGCCTTAACTCCCCAAGAGATGTAGCCCTCTTAGCAATCCTATGACTGCAACACTGCTGCTTCTCCAGTGTGGAACCACCACATCCTTTTGTATCACTCTTCAGTATACTGTTTTCCTTTGGATATAAACTGAATTTACATTCTTTTCTCCCACTGACTCCAACTGTTGCCCTGTGTATAGCTAATCCAAAGAAAATAAAAGGTAGGACATTTTTCTTTGGTAAGCTTGTTCCATAGCCTAAATGTAATGCCTAACATGGATAGTAAGCTTGGAGTACAGATGTCCGCTGAAAAGATGGAGTAAGAAGCATTATGGTGGTGACCTCCCACACTCTCTCCATTCATCCTTTTCTTAGTTGTCCCCTCCTATTCATGTTACTGAATTTCACTCTTTAATTACCTGGATCATTGGCCTACCTATCATTAAGGCCAATGTGTGTGTGTGTGGCCTAAAAATGTAGTTATGCTTGTATTCCTCATTTTACCCTGTAAAATAAAGTACATACATACAGTATCAACATCAAGCCATATGTCAATGACAAACGGACAGCAGCACTGCACACACTAGAAAGCAGAACAGAATGCCTGTGTATCTGGAAGCTTCTTTCATGCGAGTCAAGATACAGCTGAGCTCTCTGGGTACAGCATATCATCAGAGGTATTACTAGGCAGTATTTGCGTTGAATGTTTACAGCACAGCAACCCAGTATTAAAGGGAGGTCTTGGCTCTGTGCTGTTCTGTTTTTTGTCCTACTAAGTGGAGCATATGGTTAGGCACGCCTACTGACAAAATGGCTTTCTAGTGTCACGGTGCACCATTATCACGGCAAACAAATGTAGGTTTCACGACTGGATTGATTCAGAGAACTTCATCCGTCGTCCAGCCACGAATTCCAAGCAAAGACTGGGGGAGGCGTGGGGTACGAGGATGGGGAGGCGTGGGGTACGAGGATGGGGAGGCGTAAGGTACGAGGATGGGGAGGCGTGGGGTACGAGGATGGGGAGGCGTAGGGTTCAAGGATGGGGAGGAATAAGGTACGAGGATGGGGAGGCGTAAGGTACGAGGATGGGGAGGCGTAGGGT
>JAODUD010000107.1:27198051-27208946 GCA_026784285.1 Stomatorhinus walkeri
CAGGTGATGGTGCCGCTTCTGTGAGCGGGATGGGGGTGGGGGTGTGGGGGGGGAATGAACAGTGCATTAATAAAAGTGTATGCGAAGAGATGTTTATTGGATTTTGCTGACTGGTACATGCAGAATAAAGTGCTCCTCACCTTACTGGTTGACAGATCTGTACAAAACCCAAACAATGAAGTTAAATTCAGTTCAAACAATGTGGGACAGTAAGACCGTCATTTAACATCATGGTACATTTTTATCTCAGGACTACCTAGTTCTCACCCTGAACACCTAAAACAGGGGTGCTCAAATCCAGTCCTGGGGGGCCGGAGCCCTGCACATTTTCGGGTTCCCCTCATTTAACACACCTGATTCAACTCCTTGTGCTGATTACCACACAGCTCTTAAGCTGAATCATTTGTGATGGAACAGGGAAAGAACTAAGCTACACAGGGCTCCGCCCCCCCAGGAATAGAGTTGGACACCCCTGACATAAAACTCTAATCATATGCAGCAAGTTGGCAGATAGAAGATTGTTTTTTTTTCCCACCAACTTGGTGTTACTTGGTGTTATTGTTTTAATGTGAAACAGCACTAAAACCAATAGCATAGATTAAGATCCATACATATGAAAGTCTTTGTCCTGTCGGTTAATACACTATGTGCTTTTCTTCAAGCCTCCATGGTTGACAGGGGTGCATTTCCCGAAACTTTGTTAGTTAAGTATACCTTACGCAAGATATTCTTTCGTAAGGTTGGTCTGAGCCTATTGCTGGCTCATATTGCTCATTTAAAATAAGACTAACATCATTAAGGGTAATTTCATAACCAAATATCCCTTGACTAAAAAATGACTGATCCGTATGATAAAATGATTTTGTCCGATATGGCTAAAGCCATTGGCTTCAGTAAAGTACAGGTTCATAATGAAACGTAAGGAACATGCTTATGGTTATGTATTTATTTATTCATTGGGAAGGAGGGGGGGTGGACACGCTCCCTCTATTTCCAACACCCTTGGAATGCACACCTCTCCAAATGTGCCAAAGTCACAGGATATCAAAACTTTGGTGCTTGTGGTTGAGTCGACACAGCAGGTTCATTTGCATATTTGTCTAATATATTTTCCTAAAAACATTACAAGTCCATAAGTCCTGGAACAGTCCTTAGTAGTCAATACTGAAGCACGTAGGGCATTCTTTTATGTTAAGACAGTATCTCTTCTTTTGGCTATTGTGCTGTTGATCGTCTCACTATCAATGCCATGCACACATATTGGTGCACGCAGGGGTTTTATAGAATAAATTAAGATAAAATGGCGTGAGGGAATAATCAATTCTAAAGCCATCAATATCAAACAATCAGGTGTTCAGGCACCTGTTACAGTAGCTCTTAAGAAGCTCTTCCTTAAGCAATTTCTTAAGAGATTGTTCCACAAACAGATGTAGGAAAAGATATACCTTTCGTAAGATACATCATTTGAGTCCTCTAACTTTGAATACCGATAGATTTAAAATATGAACCTGACACAGTAAGTGCCAATATCTTTAAACAAATATCAATAAGTTGAGATATTGTGCATCACCATTTGGTACCAGATCTACTCACATCGCCACTGAATAAGTAATGGAGTGTTCATGTGTTGGTTGTCCTATGGTGTACGTTTTCCAGTATTTAAGAACTTCAGAAAGAATGACATCACAATAATGAAAAACAGAATCCAAGAAAGCATCCTGTCGAGCAGCCAATGTGAATTTATGTGTCAAGGGCTGCATATGATATACTCCAAAACCATTAGTACAACCCACAGCCCCAAGGAAGGGTTGGAGGAAAGACGGTAAACTGAAAATAATTACAATAAAGTCATTTAATACCACTTTATTCATTTAGGCTACTTCTAAGTACAAAAAAGCTGGCCTCGCCAAAACTCATCATTCGGAGAAATGAAAACAAAAAAAAGGCACAATACAGGTTTACAGAGTGTTTTAGACATGGAGAAATATGTTGTTAAGCTAGACTCTTAGTGACCTTTAAAAACAAGTTAATATTTTAGCATCTAAACCAGCATCGGTTTGAAGTCACCCATCTCAGACAGGTTGGTTCAAATGAACACTTGTGCTTGGTATAACTCGAAAGGCACACACCATCAGGAAAGCTCAGCAGACGCATGTCGCTGTCCTCTGAAGAGGCTGGCTGTTAACCCACACCAGTGTTTCCATGGAACAACTACATTCCTGCGTGTTTGCCTTAATACTACAAAACAATATATATATTTCTTTACATATAATGATTACAATAAAAGGACAGAAATGACTTAAATAGCTACATATCTTTAAATCAATTGTTCGAAAAAAATACCTTGTACATATTTCTCTGTACATTCGTTACGCACAGCGTAATGTCTGTCTTGTAGTTGCCGATATAGAAAAGAGTATTGTGAATGATGCTCCTACATTATGCAGGCGTCTGTGTGTTTCAATGTCAATCAGGTGGTCTGTACCCATTACTAGCTAAGCGAACATGCAATGGCCTCCACCTAAAGGGTCCTTCCCCTCGAAGCAAGTCAGATCCCAGAACTCACCAATCAGCCCTAGCTTACAAATAGCTAATGGCACTTCAGGAGATGCATCGCTGAGACCACCATTGCAGAACTCCTTCTGAATGACCTTTAGTGACCCCTGACCACCACGCGTTAAAATGCTAAAATGGACAGATGGAATGTGCGAGCAGTGGCTGCTACCAGGAGGAGTGGTCACCTGCGCTGCTGTGCCGGCACTTTAGTCAGCTTGGTCTCCAGAAAGCACGGATTCATACTTCAGAAAAATAAGACACAAATTAGGCCCCATGTTGCAGGAATGTGTGAAATCTGGGTACAATGCATTTGCACAAGTAACAGTCAAAAAGTGTAATTAATGGTAAAAGACACTCGTCAGCTTTAAAATGTCTTTACCATAACATTGTGACCAATATGTAAATCCCACCAGTTAGTTTTATAT
The DNA here is from genome assembly GCA_026784285.1 of Stomatorhinus walkeri. NCBI lineage: Eukaryota > Metazoa > Chordata > Actinopteri > Osteoglossiformes > Mormyridae > Stomatorhinus > Stomatorhinus walkeri. The sequence continues at coordinate 27,201,033 of JAODUD010000107.1, forward strand.
GCGTATGGGTGTATATATAAACAAATAAAATCAAGCACGAGTAACACGTCTGTCAGAGTTAATGTGGGTAAAGTCTACAATATATTCATTCTGTGTTAAAGGCCAAAACAAAACAGACGTCTGACCGCAATATGATTGCATCTGTTAATGTAAAATATACAGTATTTTCTAAAGTATACTATGAAGGGTGTGTAATATAAGTTGCCATGTTCTGACCACTCATAACTGAAGAGTCTGTATTCAGTGAGATATAACCCTTGATCATCCTGTACTACAGATTACCAATATGTAAAACTAGCCAGTAATAATAAGGCCTGCCCAAGGACAGTGTTTGATGCTACGTGACCTCAATGAATATCGAGTTAAAATATATACACATTTTTCCTGTGCAACTGTACCAGCAGTGAGAATATCTAGGAGTTACGTACAAAAGAACAAAACATCCAAAATAGGAGGCTAACAGTTTAAGAACGGATAAAATCTCGACATTAATAGATACCAGCTATTTAAACATGCATTTGTAAAGCACAATTTTATGGTTTAAAACCTCATCTTGAACCTTGAAGTGCTAACGCAACATAAAAGTAGAAAAAAAAATTAAATGCCCATTACGAAAAACAAAACAACTTCAGTGGAGAGCTCAGCCATCTCAGCACGGAGAAGACACAACACCTCCTTCATGATATTGGCCATTTGCTCATTGTAGCTTTAAGGAAGAGACACGCAGAGGAAAACGCCAGAATGTGTACACACACACACACACACACACACACACACACTGTTACAAAGCTGACCTGCACCTCTTAAACCCACAAAATTTTAGTGCAAATCTCATCTGGCCATTTTCAAGTTACAAAACAGGGGGAAGGATGTAAAGGACAGTGGACGGCAGACCAGAAGGCAAACAGTACATGACTGTCTGCATCCCAGGATGAATTTTTTCTTTGGTAACGTCAGCAAATGGGTAGAGAGCCAATCTAACCTTCAAATGGAAAAAATAAAACAAAAATCCAGGCCATCTCAAACCACAAATGCCAAGCAGGTATGATTCATAGTAATATTTAACAATTATAGGGGGGAAATGGCCGTTTTCCTACCCAGCATGTAGAAGAACACACGTTTACATTGTTCTAAGCTCAGGAAAACAATGCAGAGTTTTAGACAGATGTGGGGGTTGTAAGGCCCTACTCATGAAACCATTGAAGGGGAGTGGCTTCGGGCATTAGCAAACCCATGGTCAGGTGTCTCAGCAGGGCCAGAGACACTGCCCTTAGCCTTGATCTGCAGCCAGGCCTCACCAAGCGCTTTGGCAAAGTGGTCGTCCACAGAGCCTGTGATGGACACCGAGTTCACCAGCTCAGGCTCCTTGTAGTTCCTCCCCAGGCTGCGGCGGAAGTGTTCTTCAATCACGGGGTCACAGGGCGTGTCCGCTGCCAGACAAGTAATTAGAATGAACTATTTTCAGGACTAGGAAAACAAAACTGAAAAACAGAAATGCAGCACTTATTTCTATACTGCAGAACCAACATGCTATATTACATAAAGCAGAAGGCTAATAATCCGCAGGTCACATAAATAACTGGGGAAAAAGCAGTTAAATCCTTCACTTAAAATACTTAATCCTCTCTTTGTTTCTGGTTTAGAAAAAATGCTTTTCTTTCACAGAAAGGAAAGAGCTTTTCTCATGACCTTTGCCAAGCCATATGACCCTAAAGAGAACCATGCCAGACTGCTTGTATCCCAGATGTCAGACACCCTTAACACCTTAAGTGGTGGAAGGACCTCCGAGTAATAGCAGGTGGGTTGGTGTACTTGGTCATTTTTTAGATGTATTTAAAGCTGAGAGGTAATCTTTTCTGGGGTACAACTGTACCCATAACATGTCGAGTTGCTGCACTGCACCACTGTCAGAGGCTTAAATCAGATACAGCCACTCTATAAGCATACTCCGGAGTTACGTACGCTTTAAGAGCACCCTAACGTGTGCCAAAAGCCAAGCGAAAAGTCTTGTGCAACTGAATAACAGGAAATGGGGAGGTCTGGCGTTAGTGGGGTCATGCTCTGCAGCTTACAGCCAGCGGGCTTCCTGTAGCTGGAGACGCAGCCGCGGTGGGACAGGGGGCAGTGAGACAGGTTGCAGTTGCGATTGTTGGCAGATGCACAGGTGATCACAGAGGGACGGTTCTGAAACACAAACCCAAGCGGACGACTCAGGGACACTCACATTTTCATGGAAAATACTGCAACTCAACAGGATCACGCTTAGGGTACAACCTTAAAAAATAAAAGTTTTGTCGGAAAAAACCACAAGCTACATTCTTGAATATAAAGGCATACAGGGGGACCTCTATTTAGGGGGCGGATTGCAACAGTGGGATACAAGTGAGCTTCCTCTTTACAGTGTCAACGTAACGTGTTCCATGCTGCATTACCTGCTGGCGTTCCACGGGGCTGGCCGCTGGAGACACGGAAAGGGTGCCGGTGGCATCCACGCTGTTTTTGGTAAGCGCCAACGGCTGCTCCATGGCCAGGATGGGCATTGGAGAGTAGATGAGGCTGCCATGAAGGCGTACAGTGGGGATGGATCCGCGCTCGCCGGGGCTCCCACTCTGATCGTGGCGGTCTTGCCGGTACTGTCCATTGATAGTCTTATCTCTGTAACACAGGTGCAGATTAGCCTCAAGCCACAGCAAAGTACTTCTATACCCTGTAACATCATCATCTCTCTAACCACAGGGTGCAGAGGGTAAAGGGTGATGAGCCTGTAAATCACTCACACAATGATCCTTCTTCCCAAGACATAAACAAATCAATACCTCATGAAACAGAAATCCACAAAATTAAAGTGAACTGTCAAGGAAGGCACTTCATTTGAGCTGCGATGTTATGGATGGTGCTCTAAGAACAGGAACATGTGGCTCAGTACGCCAGCTACAAATCTAGAGTCTATGGTACTGAGAGCTTTGGGAAAGGTACAGCACTATTAAAATTTAGCACGGTCTGTGCCCCATTCAAATGAATGAATAAGATTTAATCACATGTCAACGAATGAGGAAATGGTTATAGGATTAAAATTATGTTGATGATGATGATCATCATCATAATCATCGCCATCATCACCACATACAGGACCACTCAGTCAAAGAGAGCAGGCCAGAGTGACCTGTCCTCCAAAGCGGCAGGATACAACAAGATCAGGTAGCTTAGAGATGTAGGCAGAGTAAATAAAACCGCTTGCATGCTCACCATTACGCAGCTTCACCTCACTTTCCTGTCAGGTCTGCAGTAGCTCTACTCAAACTCATGACGTCTCATGTTTTTAATATACAGCTCAATATTTTAACTAGATGCTGTCAGGATTACAAAATAAATATTTCCCAGAAGGCCCTCCCATCTAATTGCTACTTCTCCTATACTTCCCAATCTCCATAATCTCTAGCCCCCCTACAAACTTCCCCCACTTGTGAAATACAAAAAATACAAATACAAAAAAACTGTATTAAAAGCCCAACTTCGTAAGACTTTTCAATTTCATCAGCTGTACGTCCGTAACTCTCCTTTCACATGCCACCACAAAGTGACACTGCTTCAGTTTTGGTGTGCTTTGTCTCAAAATGAAATTGGCTCCAGATATACAATGTTCTTCATAACTTTGATATAGATCTATGAAATACTTTTAGAGTTACTGTGCTCAAGATCGAGTGTCTTCTGCAGCCTCCCTTTTCTTCCTTTGCTGCCACCTAGCATTGCTTCAATCTTGGTATGTTTTGGTTTCAAAATGAAACCAGGTGCAGATTGTCATCCATATGATGTTTTTGCAAAGTGGCAATAAGATCGATCAAATATTTTTCGAGTTATAACGTTCAAAAGGTCAAGTGGCTTCTGAAGTTACCCTTCCCTTTGCTGCCACTAAGAATTTCATCACTTCCAGATCTTCACTTATACAAAGAGTCTGCAAAATTTGAAAAAGAACCATAAAATACCATAAAAATACTGAGTTATCACGCTAATGAGAAAGTGTTTGCATAAAGCAAGTATTGCCAGACTAGGAACAGCTGAATCACACAATGCAGAAAAAGACCTAGTGGTCATGGACATACTTTCAGCTGTTTTACAGTCTGGTTCCGCAGCAAGCCTGCATTCCCCTGCCATAACATTTATTGCCATTTTTGTGCCCAATTGGTCAAGTTTACCATCCTGAAAAATTCCCACAGGAACAAAATTTAAGAAACCCTCTGCCAAACCCTCCAAGCGGCAACATCAGGCCTGCATGTGAAAATGCAACAGACGCAGAAAACCAGCACTGCCTCTTTTCCCTGGAGGAACTCCAGTAATGAGCTGCTAAAGACATGCTTAAATATGATAACTCGGGGAAAGACGGGAAAGCAGCACTGAGCTCATGCTAGAGATCCTTCACGCTGTGGATGTGCAATGGGGAGGGTAAGAAAGGGGGCAGCAGCCATGTTTATTGTCTGCAATTACCAATTTTGTGAAGAGGTAGGATCTTTGACGTGGGTCTCCGGGTTACAAGAAAGCCTTGCCCTAAAAGCATAAATCAACTGCAGATAAAAGGAGGCCACCATCTGTTTTAGAAGAGAAAAAGGCTGGGGGAGGCAAGAAACCAGCCACACATTACTTTAGTACCAACATCAGTGCCAAAAAAGCATGAAGGCTGCCCTGCATCCTCTCACAATATGGTCTGCGGCCACTTCTCTTTGGCAAGCGCCCTGATTTGGAGGGGGGAGAAATCTGGACGGAATCACAATACCCTTCACAGTAAAGGTCCCTCATTTGTCTATTCAGCAGCCTTGCAAGATTCGTTGAATGGTCCGACTCATTCAACACGCACAGAAGATTCTCAGGTTTGGGGCATACCGTTTGATTTTTCCTTCTGCATCTCCCCCCCACCCCACCCCGCCCTGCATAAGTGCAATCTGCAATTTGTAGCAGCTTGTAATAGTTATAGAGTGATCCCCTCTTTTTAGAACGAGAACAAATCACGCACTACAAATTATACAAAGCCATAAATCACTTACTTTAGTTTGAGACCTGGAGACCTTAGCTTCAAATTTATTTTATATAAATTTTCTCCTGAAATTAAGGGCCAGAACATTACCATGATGAGTACATATGGGGAGACAGAAGGTGATGTCCCAAAAAGTCTTCCCAAAGGAGAAACAAAAGCCAAACAGTACAAGGATGCAAGCTTTAACAAGTACAGATGCTTCAAGCGATCTGATAGGAGGGAAATCAGAACCAGAATCCTAACTCACTTTATTAGGCAGGTACAACTGTAAGAACTAGTAATTTGTGCTAACAAATTTGCAATTTAGAACCTCAGTAAGATTAGATTGAACCCAATCATAAACTATGCAAAACTGTGAAATTCTCAACTATTTTACAGGGTGTGATGCAGCGTATATCTAACGAAATTGAACGCACATTTCTCTCACTTGTTCCTAAATCAGACTACAAGTTCAAGGTCAAGCAATAAGCATACAGCAGAGTTGCCAGTTATCATCCACATAGAAAATCAGCACAACTACATTTTCGGTCTCCGAAAGTAAAAGCTTGTCCCTGCCTATATTAAACGTTACATTTGTCTGAGCCACAAAGATAAATAGCAGCAGGACGTATGGGAGGAATTAAGAGCTATAAGGGAACATGCACAGGACACGGAACGTGTCTATAGTGGAAATCACACATTTACTCAAGTTTCTAGCATTCAGTTACTACTAGCTTTTCATTTAATTGATGATGCATGTAGAAGGGGAATCGTTATTGTAACCAATAAATACAAGACCTTTCAGTTTAACAATCATTTATACCAGCTTTCACCTTTCAACCCAGGGATTATTCAATTTATTTCCCATATAAGACCAATAAAAATACTGTAAATGCCTTGTTTTGCCAGCTTGCAAAGAAGTAAGCAGTCAGACCATGACAGCACCAGGCTGGTAAGCTGCAGATAGATAGTGATGTGGATTCTTGAAATATTTTCAAAAGTTAAATGTCAACTGAGATCAATGCATAAAAATATGTATGTCATATTGTATACAATCATCTGTATACAATTTAGCTTGGTCTGTGTTCTTCACTGCAAGAGACCACAGACTACATACTGGTTTGAACTCCTTTACTGCATGCAATAGGGCGATATGATACTGTGTCAATATCTGACAGCTATCTGACAGAAATAGTGTGAGGCTACGGACAAAGCAAGGTAAACATATACATATACACACACAAATATACATATATATATACACACACACAATGCACATCGCTTCACAAGCACTGCCTGTTGCAGGAACAGTGTGTTTGCTATTAAGCTTGTTGTGAAGCTTGAAGCTTGCACATCACCAACTCCTATCATCCTAGAAGGTGGTGATGTGCAAGCTTCAATCATCCAGCCAGCAATCAGCCGTTCAAATGCAACTTCCGGGTGGGAATTCCAAGTTTTCTGACTTACACGGCTGGTCAAACGATAGACGTGCTTTTACCATTTTACCATTATTAATTCCCACTCAGGATGAGCAAACATCCTTGATAGCAGTGGTGGGTGACAGGGTGAAATTTTATTGTAACCAATTACAATTTGACCCCCTACGCTTTTCCCTCAAAAAAATACATCTAAAAATCTTGTCATTTTCGAGGGCTAGAATTAAAATGCCATCCATATAACAACAGCTGATGGAATAAATGTTCAGCCTCCTGGCTAGGAAGGTAGCCACATACTTTAAATGAAATCGACGTCATTTCAGCAATACGACATTGTACGAGTGCTAATCCCACCCACTTTCGACAACTGGCTGACATAATGCGACGCCCTGGGATTGGTCAGCAGCATAATGCGACGCCATGCGATTGGTCAGCAGCATAATGCGACGCCATGCGATTGGTCTGCAGACGCCACGCTTTGTACTACACATCGTCATCATCTTTATTAAAATGACTCGACCACTCGCCACATGTTTTGCCCCCTTTATGTTTGTTTGCTGCATCAAAATCGATCTACACTTATTGTGCTGCAGTTGCCTGTGGTTGCACTATAGATACCTTCATAATGCATTATAATGCTTTGTACTGCATCACAAAGGTACTTGTAGTGCATTACAGATGACAGCTTCATAGAGCATTCAGCATAATACACATGGCTATGTGTTATGCCTTTTGATAAATACTTATAGCCATGATTATAATGCTTTATGACTGCATTATAATGCATTATGAATGCGTTTATGAATGACTAAAACCATGGCCTTAAGTATTACCAAAATCTGTTTATGGTTGCTAGGTTTTATTGGTAGTATGGCAGGTCCCAAGATTTTATTTCTCAGAGACAGATCCTTTTACTATTTTGTATTAGTAACATGTTTTTCACTTGTCTGTTGGCATGGGGGGGGGGGCAGTAATTAGTGCATGTGCCAGTTAAGATTGATGTAAGGAATAAATAAAATGTTACTACCACTTGGAATGAAATGGATTTTTCCCCCACTTTCATTTTCATAAAGGCTGCCCCTCTAATAAAAATGCATTAGCACTGGCGTTTATGTTTTGATCTGTGCAAGCAATTTACAAATTCATCTCAAAGTCTAAGAATAAGCAAACAACACAGAAGCTGTGACATTTTCTATTTGGTTGACTTAATTTTTTATGCAAAATACAATAAACACAGTAGCAGTCTGCCACATCTGTTCTTGAAACCAACGATTTCACAACATGACATACCGTGCTACACATTTGCAGCCCACGCCGGCACTGCACACATAAAGGAACTGCAGCAGTGCACCACTAAGAGGGCGGGTACCCGAGCTGCAAAAATTTTTTTTAAAACCCTGCATTTTGCTTCCATTTGGCCTGAGGCCCTTCTGGAAACATTTCCCAGCTCCAGTTGGAGCCAATAACTATGGC
>JAODUD010000107.1:27208970-27225672 GCA_026784285.1 Stomatorhinus walkeri
TGCACAATGTTTGTGTTTTAACCGGCGTTAATAGATTCATCGTCATGTTAAGTCAGTAACCCCTCTAGGGGATGGAAAAGTTCCTCAATGCCAGACGAGAGCACTGCTGAACAGGGTTTGTTCTTGGCCAGAGAAAAACCGAGGGGAGAGACAACCCCCCCCACCACCACACACGCACGCACCACGCGCGCACACACACACGAGGATGTCTCGTGTGTCACAGGGTGTCAAACCCAGCAAAGTCAAATATAATGTGGACATATTAAATCGTTCAATAGAGCTATAGAAGTATGACACTAAAACTTAAATTTGATGGGACAGTCATTACTCCTGGAACTGGGGATAGAATTCTGGCTACACTCTTACTCCAGTTCAGTGGCTACATACTATGATTAATTTCCAGGTGCTTACCTCATCAGAGAACTTCCAAACTACAAAACAAAAACCACAATCCCCTTCAGTTCCTCCTGGCTTTCAGATCTTTTTCCAACATTAGCGGTTGCAAGAGCGCCTCAGTTGTGGGAGGTAGCCTCCCCATCACCAGCTGTCGGAGCCCCACAGGGGAGGGGCGCATAACCGAAGCCAACCTAACCACACAGCCCTGAAGGGTCAGGTGTCCGCTAAACACAGCCAAAAACAGCTGGGTGAAGAGACTTCTCTCTCAGAGCAATCTGAGCAGACCTGACATTTTTTCTCTGTTTAATGGATATGGTGAAAAAGTTACCATGAAAAGTAGCAGTGACCTTAACCATCACGTATGTTATAGGCTGTGCTTAACTGACAGCTAAAACATTCATCCATGTGTGATTGCCAATATGTTCAATGCAGTACCAGCAGGAACAGAAACAAAACCCACAGTACACACGCACATCTGCCTACACACAGTACACACGCACATCTGCCTACACACAGTACACACGCACATCTGCCTACACACAGTACACACGCACATCTGCCTACACAAGAAAATTGCTTGTTCTTCACATACTACTCCAGGGGGGGAAAAAAGGTAAAGAATTTTACTCTTTTTTTTTTATAAACAAAAGCTGTTGTGTAGAAGAGTCACCATGGTAACATTATCTGTACTCAGTAGGGCTTCTGAAAAAAAAATGCGAATCACGATTCTTTTGCTTAGAATTGAGATCACGATTCTCTGTAATGATTTTTTTTTCTTAAAATTTGAGTGTTTATTGCACTCAAACTGCAAAAGGAAACACAACAAGACATGACTGTGCTAAACATATGATTGATCCAGGAAAGGCATATCAACTTCTGACAAAAGATAGGAAACGCTCAATTAGCCATTCGATTAGGGTAAAGAAATCAGCTGTACCAAAAGTTCCAGTACCAAAAGCACCAGTGGGATACTTGTTTTAGTGTTTCGGCATTTTAGGGTGGGACTTCAAATGCTCTCTTTGTCGAACAGCTAAGCACATAGCCTGCCACTGAAATGCATTACAAGCAGCGTTTCGAAGACAACTCGGAAAACAATGATAAACTAGGTTAAATAAATAAATAAAATAAATAATGATGGCTGTGTGGACAAATTAAGTGGCCCAAGCTTCAACTGCGATCTAGTTGGTAGAACCGGTATGACGTATGAATTATTTCGAAGTATTTTGTGTAATATACTAGGACAGCACAGTATTTGAAAATTGCTAAGTATTGCAATGTGACTTTGTTGTGATTAATATTCAGGTATTTATAAAACAGAAAAGGAGTTAAATTTCTCAAAAACCCGTCTAGGAGTGATTTAAACAGCAAGGATGAGAATAATTACGATTGTCACGAAGAACACATGCAGCACTCATGCAAAAGCAGCAGAGGTAAGGTTTAAGTTGCTCTATAAACATATACTAGATAATTTTGAAAATGAACAAGAATTAAAACTGCAAAACTTTTTTTTTTTTAATGATAGAGTAAAAATGTTTGATGAAACTTAAGCTCCCTGTGCTATAATGTATGAATACAGAATTTAAAAAGTCTGAACTTTAGCTAATGGGTGAAGTAAGAATTGCACATGCACAACAGGTGATGTTGGTACTAATATTGCACATCGGCCAGCCCTGTAATATACAGCCATTTTTTCAAATTCAGTACAAATGTCTTTCAGTGCCAGGACCGGTATTTACACCAGTGAAAAACCAACAACTTGAAGTAATATATTTTTGGTACTTTATCTTCCAAGTACCATCAGAGCCTTCTCAGTTTCAACAGTCACCATCCTATGTTCATATTTCGGCAGCAGTTACATTGCAGACGTGAGCCAAGCAGCCCGAGCCATTTGAGGGAAATACCAGCTCTTGCCAAGGGATTCTTAGCCTTTTCTGCTGAAGAAGTTAAGACTTCCTTTACCACTTGCCTGGTAACCATATCCTGCTGTATTAAAGAGGAAATGGGAATTTTCACTGTAAAAATTTTAAAGGAGGCTTCACTTAAAGCAAGACACTTAACAAGGCCAAAAAAGCCCTCAAATCAGACCACCTAACCCAACAGCAGGGGATCCACTGAAAAATGCATGACCGCATCTGTCCAATCAGCATCCACCTGGCTTGAAATGGCAAGTCGCCCACTTCCGTGTCTCAAAAATACGACAAACGGTTGATTAGGAGAATGCACCCATTAAGAGATAACAAATCAAACAGTACTGGGAACTGAAGCCTACTCTGGACAAGAATGTACTAATTCTAGTAAATGAGGCACAGATGAATGGTATGAAAGACTTCAAACAACCAAGCTACACACATTTGGGCGACTCTCCTTCAGGAAGTCGTCACAATGAGGTGCTTTTTTCCTTTACAGGACACACTTACATCTGAGCTGCAAACAGGCGGCTCATCTTGGAAACGTGCTTGCTCTCAGCGTTGTCATTTAGCTGGTCTCCACTGTACTTCCTCTTGCCAGAACTGAGGGGAGGGGGCCCGGTACGGTGGCTGCTGATGAAGGCAGACATGGATTGCATCCTGAGTTCACCCCTCAGATCTTCGCCTGCAAGCCAATTATCACCCCGGTTAAGTGGCATCCACAACAAGTCCACTGCTGCTGTTCTAAAAGGTGAAGAACACCGTGTTTGGCTCGTACCACGACGGCCAGATAGAATAGATAGGAAAAGAACAGATAGAAAAGTACGATGGCTAGTGACTTAACATTTTAGGTTGTAATATTAATCACTTTAGTGAGGTCTGCTGAAGAGACATTTACATGAAATAAAAAACGAACATAAAAGATAGCACATTCTATATATTTAAAGACAAATGCAAAACTACAACCCCATCTTTAGGGACCAGTGCATTACAAAGTTGCAAGCCCAAATACTCAATCACTTATAATATAGTACAATACAATATAAAATAACATAACATTAAATATCAACTAATCATTGCAGGGTGCACACTCAGTCACAAATAGTCAATTTAGCCACTGTAATGCACTTAAGTTGCATGTTTTTGGACAGCAGAAGGAAATTTGGTGAATCAGCTGAAAAGCTACGCACACAAAGGATGCAACATGCAAATGCCACACACACAAAGCAGTGGGATGCAAAATTGTGCAGTGTCAATATGGACATGGCATTTCATGCAGATGCAGTTGTCACATTGCGAGGACCGCGATAGTCTGCTGGGTTCAAACCATCAATTGCATTAAAACATTTCTACTTGGTCAGGGGAAACAACTTAGCAACAACCTAGGTAAATCTTACCAGAAATTAAGCAAAAACTGAGTAAAGAGGAGAAAAGAGAGCAAGAACTGGTCATAAAAAGTCATTCACCTTCTGAATATGGAAATATTTTGGATTGCATGGAGTCTATACTGAGTGACTGCACGTGATTTGTCGGCAGTGCTCTGGTGACATACCTCACGGCAACACCACCAACTTATCTGACAAACTCTGTTGGTAGACTCCTAGATAATGACAACTACTTATCGCAAAAAGATTTGACACTGATGTAATCAGTCAAGCTGATTGGTTGTTGTACTAATTTGGGTAAAGAGTGGTAACAGTTGGGCAGGAAGCAACACAGCAGGACACCATGCAAAGACTGCAGGAAATGCCCGTCAAGTCAGACGTGTCGGACACCAGACAGACTCTTTTATCAAATGCTTGCCAATTGTCAGATCGACAAAAGGCACGGAAACACAAGCTGCATCTCAGATTTACAATGACAGAACAGGGAGCCCACAAAACTGCAGCTACTCAGGGGGGTGTGCTGGCAACCAAGCAGAGCCTTGGTGTTTGGTGGAGATGTCAGATATGACTATAGCTGAACCTCAGATATGAATATAGCTGAACATCAGATATGAATATAGCTGATCCTCAGATATGAATATAGCTGAACCTCTCTCTGAGTACAGCAACCATATCTCTCCCTTATTCTTCACATAGATTTACAATTCAGTTAAAACTTCTGTCAAAATTTGTATTTACATCATAATCAGAAAACCTTTATAAGGCAATTTCCTTAGGGATAACAGCAATTCTGATTTAGTTACAAACACATTCACATAACTATATACGCATTATAGCTGTACAATGCTCATGTTTCAGTGAGATTTTGGAAACAACTGCAATTGGATCTACAAAAGAGTCTATAAATTAACTCTAACTTATATTTCTGTTTTTTTCTGCTACAGCCAAAATGAAATTCTACAATTCCAAATATATATTTCCAGATTTGACCAAAAACATGAGCAAAGTGGCTCTGCACTCTGCCTGAGATTCTGTTAATATCATATACAGCATGTAGACTCACAGTCTCATTACGATGAATGGGGCCAATACAAGAACTTAAACACTCAAGCTTCACTGAATCACTGGTCAAGCTCTTCATCAAAAAGACAGCTGGGAAATCCCCATCCTCTTTTGTGATGAGGGGTGTACTACAAAGTGCGATGACTGGCTTAAATTTACTGACTTCTTTAAGGTCACTTTTCAATGGGTTATTTTGCCACAGCGAATTACACTGCACTCCTAACCTGCTACAAGTTGGTTTAAGTTCAGGTTTTCTGATTAAAACAGGTTCAAGTTCCACCCTTTCACCAAAAAGGCAGCTATATATTAAAGCTGCTGTTTGAATAAGCAATAGGGATGAGTGATACCATCATTTTTTTTCCCGATGCAATACCAAGTAATACCAAAAGGGGAGTGCAGGAGGTATTACTTGATGTCAGATCAAAGAGAAAACTAGTGGTGTCGCCCATACCTGCAATTTAGTCAGAGGATGAGCCTTAGGATTCATCCTTTGTTTGTAATGATGCACACAGACTCTGACTACAGCTGTATTCAAATTCAAGGGCTGCATCCTTCGAAGGACAAGGTCTAAGGCATAATGAAGGCATACCGCATTTGAAGGAGCCTTCAAAATGGGACAGCCTTGTCCAAATGCTTTGTCATATTCGCATTCAAATGGAGCCTTAGAAGGGTGCAGCCCCTGAATTCGGACATAGCCTAAAAAATCCAGTGTCAACCAAGTGAACTGACAACCACCATTGCAGCTGATTTCAGCAATCAGGATTAGTTAACCCCGCTCTGTTTTGGTTATCTCAGAGTATGTAAAACTCAGTTTATAATACAACTCACAGGACCCAATATATCATCCTAGTTCTACTGTCATTGTATTACACTTGTTTTACAATGACCTTGTCAGGCAAAAAGAAGACTGAGAAAACCATCATGGAATAATCCTCACTCGATTTCAATAAATCACAAATGTTAACTTTCATTATCAGAATATGTGCACACACAAAACAAAGTCTGCTTCAAACCCGACTTGGGCTTCAGCTCGCCTATGTTGTCTAGATGACAAATTAAGTTTCAGTTCACTTCATTTTCCCTAAGGTTAATAAGTATACAGTCAGCAAAACAACAGAAATCACTGTGCCATGGAAGAGAGGAGATAACAGAAGGTCTGTTTTCCTTAGGCCATCACATGCTAGTGTAGGATTTCTTCAATGCATCACTGCTTGCTGCCAGTGATTGTCAAACAGCAGCACATGAAATAAAGTTGCCTTATCATATACCCAGTGATTAGTAGCTGCCCTTACTTTGAGCACACGCTACATCCAAATTAACATTCGCAGGCACAAGAAGTCTTAGCTGGTTCATTTGGAGTGCAAGTAGTACAGCCACGGGTTACCCCGTCACACATTCGCCTGCCATTTTAATTCCCATGGGGAGAACTAGCATTAACAGGACACAAATCAAAACAAAAGGGTAATAGACGTGTATGCCTTGCTATCATTCTGCCAAATGTTAACTCCAGATTGTACTCATTTAACAACATATCTTGGGTAACCGTTTCATCAGAGCAGCAAATAAACAATCAATAATACTAATAAAACTGCAAAACATCATTACTTGTTGAACATTTCGGGTGTTTTGAATGTTGTTAACCAGTAATAACTAAGTGTGAGGAATTTAAACATTTACTTTTACATATGCAAGCTTTAAATGAAGACAGTTATTCTGCAAAAAGAATAACAAAATAACTGCATTCTGGAGTCAAGGGAGAGTTATTATTTTTATAACAGTAATTACCAGAGTGTATAACAACCCAAATAATCCACAAAGGTCCTCCACTCTAATTTGTCATGAGTATCATCGGTAAACGGTTAGATTAAGCGTGAAGTTAATAGGTAACCAAGAGGCATCGATTGCCTTATACTGTACGTCACATGCATGGCGGCCCATCCTCAGGGACCAATCTGGCGGCTGTACAATGCGCCCCCCCCCAAAATTCAACGTCCGCTAATAAGCTCACACCAGATTTTTGACAGCGAATGGCCACGCAACAGGATCCCTTAGGACACTACATCCTCTTAAAAAAAGAAATGCCAAGGACAACTCATCACAACTATAACAACATAACTATTACTACATTATGCCCTTGGCAAATCTTAGAAACGATTAGCTGCAGAAGCAAAAGTAAATCTCTTTTGACGTTGTATTAAAATATGTTCATTCATTAATATTTACAGTATTAAACATAACACAGTTAACTATATAATATGCCAAGTTAAATATGTTGGTACTTATAGCTACAAGACTAAATAGATGAGACCCACTCAGAAGGGGCAAGCGATATGACAGAAGAAACTGCTAAAAAATTACAATCTCTACAAAATTTATTATATTTCGAAGAAACATGTTTAATAGAAAAAAGAAATTACCTTCATAGCAAAGTAAGCCAATGTTGTTGTTCATTTTGTCCATGTACTGGTAGTTCAACAGATCCATGGTCGTAAGAAGCATTTAATTTTATAGCAGAAAAGATCAGCCTTCTTGCAGAAGACCCGGTTAAAGGAAGGGCACGGTTTACCAGATTAATAGATTTACACTTTACAAGCTGAAAAGCTAAAAACCAGCCAGTCCGCTACGTAAAAGAAGGCCCCGTGTTTAAACAACCGGTCGAGTTTGACCTTAGTTACTTATTAAACAGTAGGTTAAACAGTGTCTTGGGTTTCTCCAAACTTTTAGCGTTAAACGCTTAATTTTAAACAGCGGTTCGGAACAAAAGGGGCCCGCCAGTTGTCCTCCCCACAGCCCGACGTGAATGCCCCGTACCGACCCCGACTGCCTCGGCTCCGACTCCTTTGTCAGCCCGTTTCCTCTTTGTAGGTTTGCTGGCGCTCACTGCATTAGACTGGGCATGCTCGCTTTAATCCTCGCAGAGCCTCAAATAACAAGGATTTGTTTCTGCGCGCGCACACACACGCGCACACACACACAAAAGCCAACCTACTTGGTGCGCCGCCACGAGAGCATGCGGGGATGGTGGTCTCGGGGGAGAGGTGGGGGAAAGAGGAGGGGCTAAAGCGAAACTGCAAACCGTGTGACGGGAACAGCGCCGCATGGAGCGGCGCGACACCTCCGAGCAACAGTTAAAAATAAAGATGATCCAAATGATACGAAAGAATGCGAAATTACTGTTTTATGTACGTTTTTATTTATTTACAGAATGTACATGAGGTACATGGTCTATCCCATCAAATAGTCGAACAAAACAAAACATTGTTGTTTGATGTCAGCGTATGGCGACAGCCCGCAGCTCCATTTACAACCCTATTCGATTTTAAGTTCCATCCGTTGGGGTAACGGCATCTAAGTGCAATAAAAATCTCAATTATCACAAGTGATAATAACAAATAACAATATTGAGACAATCTACATAGGCATGGCTGAACACCCTAGCTATTATAGACCAAGGGGATAGGCAACCTTGATCTTAGAGTGCCTAAGCCTAGAGGTAGGAGAGGTTTTCTGTCCTACCTGATGAGTTACTATCTGTCTGATATCTGGTGTGGTTAATGAGAGACAGGTAGGATGGAAAACCTGCAGGACACCGGCACTCCAGTTTCAGGGTTGCCTACCCCTGCTACTGACATATTACATACAAATTGGATCAAATGTTCGACTAGTGTGTAGTATTAAGCAGGGCGACCATACGTCCTCTTTTTGGGACCTTAAAATTCGTCTGGTCGGAATTTCTAAATTGCTTGAAATGTCCGTTATTTCGATTTATTTCTCGTTTGCTTTCTACAGTCGGAGTACTTTCTATGTGCAAATTTGCGTTGTTTTAACGCTTCCCTTTATGTATTGCCCCCAGTGTACTCTTAAAAAAACCAAAATATAGTCACACTAGTATTATGGGGACATTTCTCGTTGCATTTTAATTACCACTAAATGGCGATTTGCACGAATAAAGAACAGGGAAATGATATCGTACCACCATCTAGTGGAGCACGAACAAACACGCTCAGAAAAAGCTAATGCTCATTTTGCTTATAAAGCGCTCCACATACAAGTCGAATTGGTATTTCATGTTGTGGCACCGCCGCATCTACTACAATATCTAGTAATAATTAATTATTACGGCGCGCACAGGCTCGTGGATTAAGTAAATGCAATGTGCTGTGTGTGTCCGTGTATTAACGTGTATGTTACATTTAAATGTACATAATGTACATACTGTAAGTGTTTAATGTTTTAGGATTGCACGTTTTAATTACTGTCCATCCCGAGTGTGAGTACGTGTTACGTTAATTGTTGACCTTATTCCTGCGTTTGCCGCCGCTGCATTTTTATATCTGAAAGTATCCTATAATAAAATATTATAATAAAATGCTTTTTGAAAGGAGGTCAGTATTTTCCTTAAAGCATATCCACAGCAGATTGCGCTTGTGTCCGGAGTGGGGGATTAGATTTTTCAGTTATATTAATGACTTAACTCAAAGGCTCCTACAAGTCCAATTTTAAAGGTTGCCCTTAGAGGAAGCGGCAGCAAATCTACAGGAACCCCCCTGGGAACTGAGTATTGTGCCTTCCCGGGGCGACCCTAAGGGTCTTATTCGCTCCGCCTGTCACGAAACATCTAATCACAACCCTGTAGCAAGTCATGTCACGTAGAGTTGAAGCAGCGGAAAATGGGGAGATGACCACCCTGAAACTCCCTTGGTACAGTGAGCAAGCTCCTGGAGCAGCATTCCATCCAGGTCCGTCAGGCAACATGGTACAATGGGTGGAGCGATGTGGAGACGGCGGTCCACCTGCCCCTGGCACTCGAAGGGGAAACGCTCAAAGCCCTCCTCAGCCTGACCTCAGTCGAGTAGTGGAACTACACCGTCAAGGCAATGGCATTGAAGCAACACTAACCGGTGTTTGTTAGAGGAGGCCATGAGGGGGGAGCTGTCTAGTCAGCAGCAGCAGAGCAGTAAAACGCTGGGTGTTTGCTGCAGATTTTCACATCTACACCCAGCAGGAATAACCCATCCATTTTCTTTAATTGGGAGAACATGCAAACACTACACATATGGAACTCTGGCAAAGACTTGAACCCGGGGTCCAGAGGTGTTGGGCAACAGTGCTAAGCACTGCACCTATGTGCCGCCCCTACTCCTGCAATATATTATGTTGAATTACTTGAGTGTATGACATCTAGACCAAAAGTGACTCGAAGGGGGGGCGTTAACAACAGCTTCAATAATAATACAGGATGGAAGCTCACTCTGCTTCTCCTAGGACAAGGAATTATTATTCAATGATGGGTGATCTATTTGGACAAAGGACTTACCAAACCCGCTATGTACAAATTTCTTCCCTTCATTCTATGCTACATAAGGCGGAGCTTTTACTTACCAGAGTTCCTGTTTTATGTGTCACTCCATCTGCAGCACATCCAAGTCAAATAACAAGAACAGTGGCCCTATTCAATGAGCAAGCTAATCCACTGTCCCACACTCAACTCTAGAAGCCAAGAAACTACAAATACATGCAGTATTTTGAAGTGCTCAGTCAGGCCTCAGTCTTCTGAATTACTTTTGGAGAAACTAAATAGGTCATGTAATGTACTGCCATATAACGTAGCGAGTTCTGCCTGTGCCAGGTTTTCTGTAACTTTGCTGCTGATGAACAGAAGAATGAATATTTTGTACCATTACAGTTTAATTTTTGCATTCAGAAATTACTGGAAAATATGGTCATCGAAAAGTGAAAATGGGGAACGTAACAACATGGCTGAAGACAGACAGCACTCCAAGCTAGACAGGGGATGACAGGACACACGGTGGACAGAAAAAGACAGAACGGAATACTAAAAAGAGATCACCACAGGACATGAGGTCGGGCACTAGGCATAACAATGGGAACCGAACAAACCTGGGCAAGACTTGGGACAACAGGAGTGACAACAAGCAGGGCACACACCAGAACAGACCAGTGGAGGACCCACAGAGACACGGACAGACACACAAGAGAGGCCATAGGGAGCATAAACCAAGACGAACTATAGGTGGGAGAGGGCCAGGGGGCAGGAACCAGGGCATGAGTAACAGGAAAGGAATTGTGGGGCCAAGGTAGGGACCCATGGAGTGGGTCCTAGAGCGAGGCCCAGAAGGTCCCCCTACAAGTCCTCTACTTGGGCATCGTTAGGGTTAATCATACTCTGGGCGAGCATGTATGGCAAACGAGCCAGGACCATGATGACTGGACCTCAGGAGAAACCAAGGCAGGGTGTGACAGGACATCCGGGGACAGCAAGGTTGTAGGGGCTGAGCCGGGACACCTGGAGGCACAATAGGACTGAGTTGGGACACCGGGAGGCAGAACGGGGCTGAGCCGGGACAATTGGGGGCAGAACAGGGCAGAACCGAGACAACAGGGGCAATCAGAGCTAAACCAGGACAACTGGAGAAAAAGACAGCAGCCTTGCGGCCTTCCCTGCGCTGAAAGCCTTGAGGGTAGGTATGGTGTTTGGTGTGGCAATGGCCTCTCCTGAGCCAGGTGTGACAGGAGTTCAATTTCTTCGCTTCCTCTGCTTGCGCTTCTTGTGATTGGTGACAGCAAGCAGACCTAGGGCTAGCCATGGGTAGCCATCAGGCAGATCGATAGCTGGCATGACCATTTCAGAGCTTCGGGGCTCCAGGGGAAGTAATGAGGACGTGTCTTCTTCACCACCATAGGGAGCACAACATGGCTTCCATGCTGGAGTGGGGATCCGTAAGCCTAAAACCTCTCCGGGATCCATCCCTTCCTCTTTGGGCTCCTCCAGGTCGCTACAGGTTAACCACCAAGGCTTGTGGACTGGAGAATCAAGCGGAGGTTCGGAGAGTGAACATGCCGAGATGTGGAGAGGAGGAGGCTTCGTGAAGTAGCGGCTAAGCGGCTTGTGGGGTCCTGACATTCTGTTGTGAGGTGCGGGACTAAGAACATAGGAGCAGGAGTCAGGGGAACACAAAACAGGTTTATTGAATTGAAGAGGCAGGAAAATAAAATCGCGAGGGTCTCAAAACTGGTAATAGGACTTGAAGCCGAGGCTTTGAAGTGCATATCGAGTATAAAGGGCAGCTTCAGATGAAGTTTCACTTCAAGGCTTGTATCATTCTCAGAGAATCACATGATCGGCAACAAAGAAGGCTTCATTCCCCATAGAGACCTACTATTGGTTCATTATCAGTTTCAAATCCCGCATAAACCAAACTGAAACCTTGCGTATTGTGAGTTATATCATGCTGAGGTTGAAAGCAGAAGGCAAGTATCACTCACAGAATAATTTTGGCTTATTTTTATTTATTTTATTCACATTGTACTGCGTAATAGCTATGACAGTCTGTGATGGAGCCGGCTCCAAAAATGTAACTTAATTGTAATTCTGACATATTTCAATGTAGCTGTGGTGTAACATGCTGATCCCTTTCAGCACAGTGATCAGTACTTCCTCTTGTCACTCACTCGACCAGGATCTGATTAGCCAATAGGAAGGGGCTGTGATCAAAAGCATCTGGAATATAAGTGCAAGGAAAATGACACATGCTGTGATACAAATCTAGATTTTTACACATCTCATCTGTTTACTTTCCCGACATTTATTTTTCTACGTTTGTCCATTCCAGGTACATCTATCCAGTCCCAAACTGCTCCGTTGTACTCACTAGCACTAACCGACATATTAGCAGTAAAATCATTATCAGATACTTTGCCCATATTCTTAATAGAAAACAAGACATTTATAAACGAAATATAAATGTTACTGTTGAACTCCGAGTGGTATTACACACACACATACTTATTATGTCTATACCTCATATGTGAAATATCATTAAACTGAATGGAATAAGGCCATTTAAGCAGAACTAACAAAAACTAAATGTTATTAGGATTGGAAATGGCACAAAAACATTGAACTGTCATTACAATGACAGCTGTAATTACACTGGTATTACTGATGTGTATTAACCTGTGTTGCTCTGTGTCCTGCTCTAAGCTCTTCTGACCAGCAGGTGACTCTAGTGAGCATCAGAAGCCTAGAGAAATGAACCAATTTTCAACACAATTTGCTGGAAAGCTTCAATGATTCAAGAAGGCCATCACTCTCCACCACTTTAAAAGCAATAATGCCATGAGCTCACATCCCTATGTGTAAGGGGGAAAACAGGGCACAGAATAAAGGATACAACAACCTCTGAAGCAATTCCTGATTACTAGCTTCACCGCTGAATACTTATGACCTTCTGCATTCTGACTGCCTCATCACACCTGCCCCTCATCACTATTCATCCCTCCATACCTAGATCTGTACTTGGCTAAATGTTTCAGTTCTTCTTGTGCTTTGACTGGTTTGTTTACTCGATTGAAAGATTATCTAGCTGTTTCACCATAACATTAGTGACACACGAGACTGATTATCAGCACACGGAAAGAGCATTGGTGACCCCGATGTGGACTTTAGGTACTTGCGTATGGGATGCAGTGGCGGCAATGTCGACGTTGAACACCACCAGGTTCCGGATTGGGAGGGACTCCTCCTGATCTCCAGCAGGGAGAGGAGCAGCGAGAGCGATGGCCTCGCGGAAGATTGTTGGCTCCTCCTTCTGTCTCTCCTCTTTTTGCCTCCTCTTTTTCCTTCAGCTTGTAGGTGACAGCGGAGGGGACCCGCAGCTCTGGGCATTGCTTGCTGCTGAGCAACATCGGTGGGAGCCTTCTCTCCGTCACCCTCTCTACTAAAAGCCGGAGATTTTCGCGGAGACATCCTCTGCAACAGGGTTACGCTCTGGCTGGCCAGATTCAGCGCCATGGGGTTCTCCTGGACCTCGGGCAGATTTCGCCACTAAATGACCTCCGGTAATAAACCGATGCAGTCGCTCTCAGTTTCCGGAGATGCATCTTTGTGGAGGTCTGTCATTCTGTAACGATGAGTGCAGGCTATCAGATGCAGGAAGCCGTGGATATGAACAAACAGGGTTTATTACAGGGAACTCCAAACACAGCAATGTTAATGACAGACCTAGGGAAACAGACTTTAAAGATGGTGTGAATACATATTTTGTAATGAGAAAAGACATAAATGAGCAATGGAGCACCAATGGTAACCTGGAGTTAGTGAACTGTAAAAACCCAGCATCATGGTTAAATTGCACAACCTAAGAAGCTGGGTCAAAATTACCCAGTGTGTTTTCCGTCCAATATTTTTCCAGGGCTGGGTTTCCAGTTAGCCCACACATGGTTGTCCAGCATTTTTTAGAGTGTAGTCTGAGCTTGACATCACATATTTTTCCCTATAATTTAGACGTTGCCAAGTCCGTTTTTTTGCACAGTTATCCACATCTCTTTACCAAAGACCACTGAAGGCAGTAGATGTCTATTGTTTAAATATATACTGCCCTCCTGGAAACTTGCCCATATATTTTTAGAGTGCCATGCTTTTTTTCTATGCAGTGGTGACTCGTTGTTCATTGGACTCAGAAATCTTGCAGTCCAAACAGCATTTAAAATAACTTCCAAATACAAAGACCTGTTAATACATTGAATGTCAGTGAGCATGGTTTCAGATTTTATGCCTTACACATGTTCACATGTCTGCATACATTCTGTCAGGCCTGGGAGTCCATTTTCTGTCAAATCCAAGCTTCACTATATCAAAAGGGGCCATTTTAAATTACTAAACATTTATTAATTAAATAACATTTTAAATGTTAATGTCCCAAAAGTCCTACAGCGATAGATTTGTTAGATTTTACTTTCCCTATTTTTTGAAAATGCGCATTCTAAAAAATGCTAGGCTAAAAGTGTCATGCCCGGCTCGTACGATCCTCTCATTAACCCCTTGTGGAATCCCTACTTTTACCAGCTATTGTACATTTACAATTTACAACATGTATCAACTCGTTCAAGTCTGTTTCATGAATCATGTCCTTGACATTACATGTTCAATGTCCTGTATCAGGAGAAGATTCCTAAAAAACCCTCATTCCTTGATCTCTCATCTCGATGTTCCTGCTGTCATGATTCCCAAGTGTGACAGAATAACATGACTTCTAAAACAGGTACCCAACCTGACTGAGGATTGCTACCTCGGTTTGGTCGACGAGGTTACCTACTGGCTTTACCACCCCAAAGTCCAATGCAATCCCAAGGCATCGGCTCTGGCCTCCCAGAACTGGGACATCTTAGAGGGGAAGTCCCTTACAGAAGACGTGCACCCCATGGTGGAGGTGCGCGCGACAATTTCCGACAGCTGCTGCGGAGGGTGGCGGAATTGGAAACCCGGCAGGTAACTTGTGCCGCCAAGTTGCCTCCCATTTCATCTTCCGAGCCCCCAGAAGCTGCCCAGATTCCACCGCAAGCAGGAAGCCAGAAGAAGAAATTGAAGCGGAAAGATCAGAGAACAGAAGATGTGCCGATGATCTTCCTGGGGGCTCTCCATCCGGATGGGTCCTGGACCCAGCGGTGTTTGTTCCATGCGTCACCACTTGCCTCTTCACAGCAGTCGCCTGCCACTTTGCCCAGATCAGCCACTACCCACGAGAGTTGGCCCATGGTTGTGCTGCCAGGACCGGTAGCTTGTCCCTCATGGACGTACCTAAAGGGGCCAGATCAATTTGGGATGCCATTCTGTGAATCCCAAAGGTCCTTAAAGGGACCATGCCTGCTGCTGAGGTGCAGACCCCGACTCCAGCGTCGTGGTTCCTATGCCAGCAGTCTGTGCACCACCCCCTGTGGTTCCTCTGCCGACAGTTCCTGCAGTGTACCCTGTGGTTCCTGTGTCGGTGGTTCCTGTAGCACTGCCCGAGGTCCCTGTGCTGCCTCCGCCACCATCTGCACCCCTGGAGGTTCCTGCGCCGGCCATTCCGGCTGTGATCCCAGAAGTTCCTGTACCGGTGAACAATGCTCTGCCCCCCCACTATTCCTGTGACTCAGGACCCTGCTTCTTTGACTCATGACCCCGTTCCTGTGACTCCTGCCCTACCTCCTGAAGTCCCTGCTCTGCCTATACCAATCCCTATCCCTAATTCCCCAGACTCTGCTTCCATGCCCCTGGCTCCTGTCCCCAAGGAGGTCCCCAACTGTTGGACCATCGCTCCTCCTGCCTAATTGGAGATGGAGGAGGAGCTCAAATAGGACCCCTTGGGGATTTCGATGACTTCTTCGATGAACCCCTCTGGGCCCCTCTTGACTGTGGCTCGAGGGGCAGCCTGGGACCTCTGGCTCCTGCTCGGCTATCGCCTGTGGTTCCCCAGGCACCTGCTCATCGGCTGCCTTTGGTCCAGGCTCTGATGCCTCTTCGGTTGCCTGTGTGTTCCCCTGCTTTGACTCATTGGTCGTCTTCGGGTTCCCCCACTCTGGCTTGTCAGGCAGCTGTGCCTTCGTTGGCTGTGACTGTGCCGTCGCCTGTCATGTCTTCTCCTCCCTCCTCACCTTCGCCGGTGTCCCCTTCAATTTCCTCCTTGCTTCCCCAGGTGCCCTCTACAACTTCCTCCTCACCTCCTCCACTTGTCCCTCTGCCTTCCTCCTCGCCCCTTATGAAGTCCCCTCCTGCTCTGGCCTCGTGGTCGCTGAGGGTCCATCCGGCTCCAGCCTTGAGATGTAGCCTGCTGCCCCTCTGGCATCTATCTCTTGCCTGCTGGGGTTCCCTCGGGCTCCCTGTTGTCCCCCTTCCCTTCCGGCCTCCTGTGTCTGCTCCTCGTCCCTCTGTGTCTCCTTCATTCACTCCTGCCCCCTTCATTCCTCCCATTGGTGTTCTCCCCATGTCTCTTGTTTTGATGCCCCTGTACCTGCTCGCATTCCCTGTCAATTGTCAGATATTTGTCTTGGTTATTGCCTTTGTGCCTGTTGTGTGTATCTGTTGGCGTTTTTGCTCTTGTTTTCCAGTTCCTGTGTCCCTAGTCTTGTTCCTTCGTTCCCGTTGGGTGTGCCTGGTGTGCATGCCTTTTG
>JAODUD010000107.1:27225772-27240776 GCA_026784285.1 Stomatorhinus walkeri
AGCCGGCTCGTATGATCCTCCTGTGTGCCATGCCCCCTCATTAACCCCATGTGAAAACCCTACATTTACCAGCTACTCTATGCTTACTGCCAATTAGTCTTGTGTATTTCAGTCTGTATTTCGGTATGTCATTGACATTACATGTCTTGTATTGGGAGAAGATTTATAATAAACCCGCATTCCTTGATCTCTCCTGTCTTGTTCTTCCTGCTTTTTCCCTGGTGTGACAAAAAGCAATCCAACCTAGGTTAACTGAAAACCTAGCATTAGATAAACATTGGACAGAACACAAATGACATAATCCAGCCTCTTGTATTATGTAATTTATAACCATGATGCTGGGTTGGAACAACAACCCTATGATGGCATATAAATTTTTGCCTTCTATTATGATTAAATATGTATTCTTTAATGAGTATGAATAATTATTAAATATGATCTCCTGACAAATACTAAATGTTGTTGTAAATATTAATTACTGTTGACTGAAGTAAGTTTCAGAACATGAATATGTAGTGAATCAGTGAACTCAGCTGCACTTCAGTGTATACTTGTCAGGGTGGACTTAAATACACAGGACTTAATGAAACAACAAGAAACAGCTGACAGCATCGGGGTTTCACATGAGGTTAACGAGGAGGAAGTGGCACACAGGAGGATCGTACAAGCCGGGCGTTACATTGATTAGTTGGCTACCTAACATTAACTAACGTTAGCTGACTGACATTGGATAAAAGACAATCTAATATTATAGTTCACTTAAAACTAGCATTATTAGTCTAAAATAATAATACTTTATGAAAAATATTACAAACAATGAATAAAAAGCAACCAGTTCACCTTGTTACATCTACGTGTACCACATCAGCCATTTGAGAGATGTTTGTGTGCTTGTCCTCCAACGGGTCCAATGAATAACTTTTTGAATGTGGTTCATGTGGTGTCTGAGAACATGGGTTCCCACAACAACAGGGGTGCAGTTACCCAAGTACTGGGTCAAAAATATAACCCAGCAGCTGCATCAAACCAGTAAACCAAATGCTAGGTCAGGACTGGGAACGTGGACTGAAAATAACCCAGCAAAATTACCCAACAGGCTCAACCCAGTGTTTGGGTAAAAAAAAATATCATATTTTTTGGAGCAGTGAATTTTTCATGTTTAATTTAATCATCCATGCCAGTAAAACTAGGTATGCTGATCAGCTGTTGGCCAGGTCTGTTGACCTGAATTGACTTGTTGATTCAGTTGTCATTAAGTATACCACAATCTGACTGTTCCTGAGTGAGGTTGATAAGTCTCTATTCACATAAAGGTATAAGTGCCACACTGATACTATAATATTGACAATGATATAGCACATGACCTTTGGTACACAGGAGACAGTTTCTTCTCTCATCCAGTGCCTTACACAAATGTCTCTTAAGAATCCTGTCGGCCGTTTGTAACTTGAAATGTTTGTAAGGTGTTATTCAACATCATTTTAGGGGTATATGCAAGTACTAAGAACTAGGATGCTGGGAGTATGCACGCTATGTTGCTGTGTGGCGGGAGTAGCAGCCAGAAGTTGTACTGGGTGAATTTGGCGTGCAGAAAAAAAAATTGATGTTGCAGACAGGTAACGGGAGCCCAATGAACACAATCTGGACTTGCAGTCCTTTTCGTTCGTATGTCTGAAAGTTTGTAAGCTGAAAGTTCGTAAGTAGAGGAGTGTCTGTACACAATGTAGACACCAGCTTGTTGAGCATGTCATTTCAAAACCGAGGGTATTGATATGAATTGGGTCAGCCTATTGGTATAATAGTACCCTCTCCTCTTCTGGGAAAGCTTCAAATTAGATGTTGCTTTCTTGAATCACCAGATGAGTGACTTGGAGACATAATCAGTGATGAACCCAGGGTCATAGGGTGTTTTGGCACCATCACCTGGGCAACCCACCTGGGGTTGATGAGCCCCCACCTTATGTCCAAGTAGTGCACTATAGCATGGATCACCCCTCCTGATCTACAGCCACCTCGACACTTTTTCTGCAGCTTCAATTCTATTCTTGATAGCTCATCTATCCTGCAACCCTCTAATGACAAGGTGACTGAGTGCCCAATGTAGAGACTACCCTGAAAAGCCCCTGCATCCCCCCACAGTGGGCTCGCACAGTGGGCTCATGCCTTCTATGTTCCTCTACCAGTTTCAGATATTTTCCCTTCTTACACTCATGTGCCTCCTCTATCTGGTCTTCTCACAGAACAGTGAAATCCAACATGAGCACTTGCTTAGAACAGACTTTAAGACAAAATCTGGCCTGAGTGTTGGTGTTCTGCAAACTTCAACTGCTTCCTTTGTTAACCCTTCATGTTGGAGCTGATGTTCACTATGTTGGATTCAGATGCAGATGGTGTAAACTACGACCTTCAGCAACTGGTCATGGCGCCATCTATACTTCCCCTCTCCAAAAGCTTTCGGGCAGCAGCTCAGGATGTGCTCCAAGGAACCTCTTGCCAGCACAGTGGGGATGCCAAGGTATTGGCTAGACTCCAGCAGTGCAAGTTGAATGGACTTGGAAGGACATCATACAGTGACTGGATCAGAAACTTTAATCTAGCTGGGTCTGCCTTTCAAAGTTCTGCCCAGGTGATCTTACGGGTAGTTGTATGGTCCTAGTGAGACTGAGTTCCCCACTTGTGTATAGCCACTGTCCTACTACAGCAACCTCTTCCACCTCTGCATGTCTCTCCCCCCGGGGCTTTATCATAACAAGTTCCCCAAGATATTCTGTCACTAACATGAAAAATTAAGTATTTAGGTGTAGGTGACGCTCATGGCTAATTGTACTCCTTTAACACTAGAAAGACTGACTGGGTCAATTGACCCAAATCAAACAAAATCACTGCTATTTCTCATTGAAGTTCTTGCTACTTTTATTTTTTTATCATTCTTGAACAGAACATGGTAACACAAATGACGTTGCTGGTGAAATTAGTATTTTACAGCAGTATATACCTAGAAATACTGACTGGGTCAATTGACCCAGTCAGTCTTTCTAGTGCTAATCCCCAACAGATTCATGCAAATCTACTTTTCTAGAAACACTGAGCAGAGCTCCAGCCATTTCACTTCTGCACCCCTGGAAGTGCGAGGCAACAACACTAGACACCAAGTGACCTGGCACCCATAATTGTGTAAATTTACACACACACACAGACACACATATACATATACATACACACATGCATTTGTTTTGTGTTTGAGTAAATTTACACATACACACACACATATATACACATGAATACATATGTGTTGCGTTTCAGTAAATGTACACACGCACACACACATATACACACATACATATGTGTTGCATTTGAGTAAATTTACATACATACACAATGTGTGTGTGTGTGTGTGAGAGAGAGAGAGAGAGAGAGAGTATATATAAATGGGTGGCAAACAATGTTGATTCTGAACAAAACATCGCTGCATAAAATGAGTTACAAAAATGGAAAGACTTTCAATGACTATTAGATGACTTCTGGGAGATGCATAAAGGGAAATTAGGCGTTTTCTACCCATACAAAGTTACACAGTTGGCAGCATGATTTCTAGCTGGACTGCGAGATTCAATCATTTACTGAGTCATTCATTAATTGCTAATATACAAGTTTCCCCTTCGGAAGGAGGGACTAAAATCCAGAGGTGAGGAGTATCATTGGTTTGCCTAATGCCTGTCACATGAGGGTTACCAGTATGAGAGTTCTTACCCTGCTCTAATGCCTTCATCCAGAAGGACCCAGGAAATGTAACAGGATGAAGCTGGTTAAAATGCCCCCATAAACACCCACCCCTTTTAACGAGATGCTTATAGAGTATTTTCCCTGCTTCTTAAAAAGCCTTGATGTTCATGCCGTGAAAACAGTCTTGCTTAAAAATGATCAAAAGCAATATAGTCAAATATCGTGAGAATAAGACAAAAAATATGTTCGGCAGTCACATCACATAAAAGGTTATAGGGTAATATTATATACAGCTCAGTAAAAGAAGGAACCCCCCGCCCCCCCTCTGTGCTTACATCGTCACAGTGTGGGGGAGTTTGGAGGACACTCACAATGTGAAAACAAGCCTGGGGAAACCACGGGAAGCGAGAGAGGCAGTGAGAAAGCCGTCCGATCAGCTTGCGGACATTAATCAGAGCTCCGTGCCCCTCCCCCACACTGCAGTGTGACAGAAGCATGTTCTGCTGAAGCAGGGTTGAGGAGAAACCGGGGAAGAACTGAGCCATGGGGGAGGTAGTGAAGGGAAAAGGTAGAGCGTGAGTGAGCAAGTGGTGCAGTCTGCTCACGGGAGAGAGAGCAGGAACGAGAGCGCAGAGAGAGACAACGACAGAAGATCTGGCAGACATTCTAGCTGCTAGGGCTGTAGCAGATTGGCTGATCAAGCAGAGATTGCTGATGCCTTTTAGAGGGCATCTCAGAGGAATCACTGTGGGAGAGGGCACCATCATCTCTGTGCTGCTTGGGGCTTTCAGCTGACTGACTGGACCTTTGGAGTTGGATCCAGACACTCAGAGAGCGTCCGGGTGTTTCCACCCCTCACCAGCCCTATATCTGCCTACCCGTTCGATCCTCCTGCCAGTTCTGGTCTCTCTCACTGGATTCAGCAATGAACTACTTGCGCCGACGCTTGTCAGACAGCAGCTTCATCGCTAACTTACCTGATGGGTACATGACAGACCTTCAGAGACCTGACCCTCCTCCACAGCCCCCGCCCCAAGCCCAAGGTCCAGCGGCTCCCCGCGTCACCTCTCCTGCTCCAGACCGAAGACCTCAGCCTGCCCAATCTGTCCAGCCTGCCCCAGCAGTCCAGGCTGTCCCTCACCCCCAGCCACCCCACTCTCCCCAGTTGGCTCAGTCAGCTGGGACAGGATTCTTCAGCTCCATCACCAACGTAGTCAAGCAGACTGCTGCCTCAGCGGGATTGGTGGAGCAGACTCTCACCGGACCCCCAAACAAGTTCAAGATCCTGATGGTCATTGACAAAGTTCAGCAGGACTGGTGAGTAGTGACATTCCCAGTAGAAAGGCCAGACAGCTCCAGTGGGATCTGTTTTTGCAAGTTGTGTTTGTGTGTTTGGAGCTCAGTTCTGGATCAGTCAGTTGAGACACTTCAGTTGTAAGAGAGAT
This sequence comes from Stomatorhinus walkeri, assembly GCA_026784285.1. Lineage (NCBI taxonomy): Eukaryota > Metazoa > Chordata > Actinopteri > Osteoglossiformes > Mormyridae > Stomatorhinus > Stomatorhinus walkeri. The sequence continues at coordinate 27,230,941 of JAODUD010000107.1, forward strand.
CAGAGTTCATAGGTCAGAGGTGCTGTAGGGATGACAGGTGTACAACTTGGTGCAACATCATTAATTTGCATGCAGAACAGACTCCAGAAGTCAGTCTCTGCAATTAAAATGTCTTCTTTATGAAATGAAAATCAGTAAATTAACAGGTACTTTTTACTATATTCACTCTTAGTGTGTAGAGTATAAAAATTTTCACAATACTTTATGATTGAAATGCACAAAGGACATATGATACATAGTATAACTGCGTCGTAAAAACACATAGAGAATGCTAGGCATCATTACATCACAGTAGCAGTTGCGACAGGAAAATCTCAAAGAGAAATCCCAAAATCGCAGATATAGGACGTTTATCTTCCATAATGGATAAGTAAATTAAAGGAGGTGACTATGTCAGTTTATGTTTCGTTTTCATGGCAAAAATGTGACTCTATATAAGCTTTTCAGTCAGTCCACTGTGCCGTAAGGTGACACAGTTTGCAGGGGTTTTGCGTGGGAGGTTCTGAGACATGGAGCTGTGTTTGTGCCAGAGCAAAAAAAAAAAAATTGCACACTGGAACACTGCATGAATTATTTATGAGAACTTCATAGCATTCAATTTACAAAGCACGCACTTCAACTGTTTGTAGTCCACTCAATAGCTGAAGTGGTGGGAGAGGGGGTGGTTTCAGTAAACTATGTGCATACTTGGCTGCTAATATAATATAATATAATATAATATAATATAATGGCAGTTCAGTGTGTTCAGATACATCACACTTCTGGGACTGGGGTGCGACTCTAGCCTCCATGGGGGTGGAGTGTGTATGTTCTCCTCGTGTCATTGAGGGACTGTGTGACTGTGGCTTCCAGGTAAGGCTATGGACCCCCATGATCCTGCACTGGACAAGCAAAGAAAATTACCCTTACAAAGAAATAACGCTTTAAAGTTCACAAGACCACACCGCCACCAAAATTCCGTATTTCATCAGACTATTTGCTCGACCCGGTACCTTTCATGCAGAGACCCAGATTTTGAATGCTTTATATGGTGGAATGTGTAGAAGTAGGTGGTAGGTTTTGTTTTTACAGCTCTCCTCTTTCTAGAATCCCCGGTGTGCTTGAGGGGCGGGGGGGCCACAATTCCACCATAGCTCCTGCACTTAACATGATCGTGATGGTCTGTTCCAGAATATCAACAGGACAAAGGAAGGGTAGGGGGAGCTTCCCAGATTTCAGTCAAGATGTTCCATCAGATATGGAGTCTGCAGTCAAATTCTTGAGGCGTACTTTTCCCTCCTGATTATCTCAGACTGGGGCTCGCTGACATAAGACTTTGAGTTAACACTTGATTTTTATGTTACATGCTTGCACATTTCATGTAAATCAAACACTTGAACTGTGCATGAAATACACACATTGGTTTCAAATAAAACATTTACAGGCGTAGTTTGTATTACAGAATGTCAGTGGGAAAACATGAAGCTCTAATCTTTAAGACATGATCAAATACAATCAAGAGCAGGGAATTTCAACAGATATTAAAGTCTAACATACAGAAATTAAAACCACTAACAGGTGACGTGAGTAACATTGATTATCTCATTACAGTAGAAGGCCGCCATTATATATTATGCAAGAGAACAATCAGTTCTTGAAGCTGATGTGTTGGAAGCAGGAAAAATGGGCAAGTGTAAGGGTCTTAGTGACTCTGACAGCGGCCAGGTTGTGATGGCTAGACGATTGGGTCAGAGCATCTCCAAAATGGCAGGTTTTGTGGGATGTTCCTGGTGTGCAGTGGTCAGAACCAACCAAAAGTGGTCCAAGAAAGGCCAGTCAGTGAACTGGTGATGGCATCATGGGCACCCAAGGCTCATTGATGGTCGGGGGAGTGAGGGCTAACCTGTCTGAGGTGGGTTTCCTGAAAGAGAACGATCTTAGTGAATAGCTAAGACTGAAATTCCCCTTTTGTTTTGAAGGTTTGATTGAAAAAAATAGCATAAAATTTACATACATGTGAGCCATCGATTTCTACTTACACAATGACAATAAAAGCTATCTATCTATCTATCTATCTATCTATCTATCTATCATCTGAGTACTTTCTCCTCATTAAAGTGTTGCTATGGCAACAGTGACTAAGCCCCACCCTTACTGTGATGGCTGGCCATTATCACTGAGTCTATTGTGACCACTTCAGAAACAGAGAATGCACAAGTGATAAACCTCACGTGAAGTGCACACAGAAGCTTTCAGAGAATGGCACCCCAGATCTTTTGTAGTTTACTGTTTTTGTAGTTTAATGTTAAAATGATTAAATGAAACTATGTTTCCCATGTTTCTTCTAGATACAACAGTGTCTTTCCTGTTCCATCAAAAATATAAAAAGCTTGAGCTATATCAAAAAGAATGAGCCTAGTAGCACTCCTCCACTAAATATTCCGTTTAATCTTCTCCTTAGGTAGACTCATAGCAGATTTCACTTTTTACCAAATAGTTGATATCTGTCCTATTATGACATTACACATCACACTGGTGGACTCAAGGAGGGATCGGGCAACCCCCCCGTCCCCCACAGTGCCCCATGGATGAAAGAACATTGCTGAAGTACCCTATAGAGTGGGAAAAAATGTCACTATTGCCATTTACAAAGAAAAAAAGACACAGCAACTGATTATCGAGTTTCCTTTCAGTCTTTCAGGATAATGTGCCTTTGTTCGTTCTGGCCAGACATGCTAATCAGTCAATCAGTTTAATTTAGCATATATTACTGCTCATAATGACATGCTTACTGGGGCATCGATTGAGCAAAGCGCCTTAATGTGGCCAAGATATCCGACATGCTATGAGCTCTCTGCAATACCGCCATTGGAGAAGAAAGCCGAGAGCATTAGGTGTGGCTGTTAACAGTCCAACCAACAAGCAGAGCAGTCAAAGTATGCCTAGGTTTGTGTGTCCCTTGTATGGTCTTTGTAGGGTAATAATTACCCCAGACGGTGGCTGTTAATATTCTGAAATGGAGAAAAGTGGAGAAAGAGAATTTTACAGATCATGAAAACAAGACATTTTCTGAAAGATTTTCTTTCCATTTATGCCAATACTGTACAAGGTGAACCATTCTTTACAGACGTTGACATTGTATTTTACAGCAGACAAGATAATAAAAAATAAATTAACATAATTTCCCAGCTGGGAACTGATATGGTTTTCATTGACCCGAGTGCTGCTACAAATGTCTGTTTTGTTACTGTTTTGCAGCTACAGTTTCTTTAGAAAGTAATATCTAATATCAGATTTTCTTTTTTCATTGACTTAGCCCCATTCAAAACAGCAATGCTCATGGTTACATGAGTACATAATTTTGAAGTTTCCATTCATCATGTTGGCTAATTTATATTCTCTATATAATCTCTATATAATCTCTGACAGTAATATGATACCTGCTGAGTTAGAATTTTAAAAGGATATTTACTGCTTACTAATTCTGCCTGATATTGAAAAACGTGTAAACAATATCCATGCATTTTCTGAAACTGCTTGACCTATTCAAGGTTGTGGGGGTGGGGGGAGCCTATCCTGAAGACTACAGGTGCAAAGCAGAGAACAACCCAGGATGGGGCAGCAACCCATCACAGGGTACAATCACACACCATTCAGTCACATATGAACCTATGGGCAATTTAGTAACTCCAGTAATTCTCAGCATGCCCCCAATTAATACCATATTTTAATTATAAAAACATTGGGATAAATAATAATATTGAGCCCCCCCCCCCACTCCATGTAGAGAAGCAAGAAGCAAGCCTGATGAAAAGTAACTTTAGATAAATAGTCACATATCGACATTAATCTAGGTGTGTCTATTTTTTAGATGCAAATAGAATGTGTAAATCTGATGAGTTGTGACCTACAGGGGTTGGATAATGAATCTGAAACACCTGGTTTCAGACCACAATAATTTATTAGTCTGGTCGAGGGTCTCCTTTCGCAGCCAATAGAGCGTCCGTTTGTCTGGGGACTGACAGATACCAGAGAGGGACTTTGAGCAGTTCCTCTTGCAGAACGCTGGTCAGGTCACTAGGTGATGCTGGTGGAGGAGAACGTTTCCTGGTTCCTGTCACCAAACTTGCTGTGTGTATTGGTGCATTATCATTCTGATACACAGTGTTTGAACCATTGGGTGAACATGGTCCTCTAGAATAGTTTGGTAGTCATTGGCAGTGATGCACCCATCTAGAACAAGTAGTGGGCCTAGGCAATGCCATGATATTGCAGCCAAAACCATCTTTGATCCACCCCATGCTGCACTGAGGGTACGCCGTAGTCTGGGAGGCGAACCTCTGTGGGGCTTCCCCACACCGTAATTCTCCTAGACATGAGAAAGACATTGAAGATGGATTCACCCGAGATCAATGCATGTTTCACATCGTCCACAGCCAAAGCACTGCTAACATATTTGGCATTGGCATGAGTTACCAAAGGATTGGCTATAGCAACCCCACCATGAATATTGGCCATGTGGATCTCCCAATATGTTGTTTTGGTGGAAACAGGAGAGACAAGGTTCACATTTCATTCTGCAGGGACCTGGGTAACAGTGGTTTTACACTTTTTATATACTATCCAGATTGGTGCCTGGACATCCATTTCAGACAGTTTCCTCTTGTGTCCGCTCTTACTCCTGTTAGATGTGCTCCATCTTTTGTGGTGGGTGGTATGGCGACCCAACAGTATATACCATGGCCCTCGATACACCACAAAGACTTGCTGTCCTGGTCACATATGCACCCGTGAAAAAGTGTGTAGGAGAGGAGAGGCGGATGCCTGCAGGGATGACATTACACTGTCCCCAGCCCAAACTCCCTCTAGCATATGGATTCTTATGACAAACTGATGCAATTTGGAATAGCAATCAATGGGTGCATTGACAGCTTTTTGAGGCACATCATTTGGACACATACTTAACAAACAATAGCTCTCATACAATCACTGGATATTATTTCAACGCTACTGCTGAGAGAGTGGGCTGTCCACAAATAATCAGATCAGATTTTGGCATAGAAAACGTCTATGGAAATAGGTTACAAGAGTCTCTTCATGAAAATTCAACAGCTGTGGTTCATGGACCGATTGTTTTACAAGGAATGAGCCCAGCTAACCAACAAACTGAAAGATGGAACCTACACAGATGACACAGACTATGGGTTGGATGTTTTCAAAAAACTTCATCCCACTAATGAATTTACGTGCAGTTGTGTTGATAAAGGTCTCATACGGTGCTGTTTTATCTCATTCATTTCAGTAATGGACTCCTACACAAACAGTTTTATGGGCCAATAAAATTCATAATAAAATTATTATGAATTCAAAAATCATGTTAAATTAGCATTTAACAGCTAATAGATATGGTGTGGATATTGATGCTATTGTAAAAATATTATGACCGATGAGATGGTAAATTCTAGACATTTCAGCAATCAGTGATAGGATTTATTTTAATGAAATATTTTCCTTAAATGCAGTATATCCTGAGAGGCTGGGGGTGATTGTGCAAGAAAATGTCTGGCTTTGGAATTCAGATATACTGTGCAATAGCGATTTGTTTGACATTTGTGTTCTCGTCATGCTGGAAAACAATTAGCAAGCAGGCATTGAGGCTTTGTAGAGATCCAAGGCTTCTGTTAGATATATAGATTATATATAGATTATAAATGTCCAGGTAGCAGCATACATCGAATAACATCCAGACAAACGAAATCGAATACATATCTGTCACATACAAACAATGCCACCAACTTCTTCAGTCTATGTCACACTATAACCCTAGAAGATGCAGAATATATTTGATGCAGCAGACCCACATATAGAGTGTAAATAAATGTATTGTGGCAAGTGTGTGAGTCATTGTAATGAAGGAGATGACAGCTCTATTAAAAAGGAAGTTGCTCTCTTTATTAAAAGCCTCTATTGGTTTGATACTAGCAGCAGCAGAGATAGTAGCTCATTTTACTCACAAAACAATGTTCTGATGGCAGAAAGAATGATGATTGGTTCAGAGAGCTAACAAATCAGATTGTAGAGGAGGTGGGTTTATGCAACTAGAGGAGGCAGGACCAACCAATCAGATGTCTTGGCCCCGTCTCTTCTAAAAATCTGCACAGTCATAGGAGTGTCATAAAGAAAACTACCAACTGCTGGGAGCTTAATTTTCTGTGTCAAATATGACCCAATTGTACTTTATGCTAGTCAGCTCTCTCTGGTATATTTCTTATGTCCTTAAAACTTCTAACAAAAACTGTATTTCCGTTTCTCCGGTAAATATGTTGATATTCAGCTCATCACATTCTCGTGAACCATGAACAGTTATGGCAGCCAATTTGTCTTCTAATTATTAGTCGATTAAAATCATAATATTCATGATTTTGTATTATATATAATATGCATTATAGTTTAAATTTTATTTTCCAGTTTTAAAACTCAAAATACTGTGAAATCACTGAAATAACAGTAATATTAAAGAACATGGACTGAAATAATTTGTACTATGAGGTTCTTAAATGACAGCACTCTAACTAGGACTGTAGTATCAGAGAGATGGGATGAAGGGACAGAGAGAAGGAGAGTGAAAAGGGATTTGAACATAATGTGTGATGACTGCTATGTGACCCTGCTTCTCCAGAATAAATTAATAAATTGAGAATCGCTAGTATTCCACCATAAACAAAATCAAGCTCTAATTTTTTATTTGTGTCCCTCTGTTTTGAAGAATTCTGCTTTGGTGCTGAGTGTACCGAGTATGACCTCAACTATCAGGAGTGTGATAAATAACTAGAAAACACAGCTGATATAACAACAAACATGCGTCTAGATATTATAGAGACAGGATAGTATTACTGTATCTGTGAGGGAGGCGAGTGGTGAGTGAGCAGGGTGGCCAGAATGGACTGCTTTGTGTAAGATAATTATGTCCAGTATATCACCACCTAGAGCAAGGCAGTGAGTCAGACGAAAGGACACAACACAATACCCACGATTGATTTTCCCTGCCCGCACGTATTTTGAAATTCGACTATCACATCCTCTGATTGAATGGTGCATTATTAAATATGTGTGGATTATGTGCAATTTTCAGGCATAAAAAAACATTGTATTGATAACCGTCCTTTTTTGGGAACTGGAGACAAAGACATTATGCCTTAATGAAGGTGTCTCAGAGGTAACTGTCACTGCTGTAGAAGCTCTCCATCTCCTTAGAACCTGACTGGATTATGTGCATGCATGCAAAGAGGGGCACAGGAGCACTGCTCTCTGCAGGAAAGAGCAGGTTAATGTCAGGGCTCCTGCATAATTCACTTGTGTTGGTGAACAGGCATGCAGGGAGAGGGCTGCCTGACCCAGCTCTAAGGTGGCCTCTCATCAGACATTCACAGACACAGTCAACATCCACTCATAGTCAATCCATTTTGTCACCACCATTTCCATAGACCAGTGGTCAGCAACCCAGGCCTTGCAGTGCAGGTATCCAGCAGGTTTTCTGTCCTACTGGCACTGCAGTCTCGGGGTTACCGACTGCTACCTTACACCTTTATTGCTGAGGCTTTTCTTCCTCATGCACTCTGAGACAAACATAAAACGATTCACTAAGGCACAGTAAACCTCTTATCTATTAGAAGCAGCACTTAAAACAGTCAACCCAAACTTTTAGTTACTATCATAATTATGCATTTTCAGCATCATAATTGTGTACAGAGTGTTTTTTGCAGCCTTATTATAACATGGTGACCTTTACTATAATAAAGCAGCTTTCTCCATGGAAACTAAGGAGTGACCAGTATTTATTTTTCTACCAAGAAGTTATCTTTTCCGTTAGTTCATGCTTCTCTACTCTGCAATACTAATAACTGCTAAATCCAAACAGTAGAAGTAACTGGTCAGTCTGTGCTTCCTTTAAAAATGGATACATGTGTTCTCTCCAGTGCAATCCACTCTTCAATCAATCCTTAGCACATTTTATCCCCAAACAAGTTCTGCTCCCTTAGGAAGTCATTTTTTAAGTGTACACATTCATTACGTCCCTCATGGAGAAATGTTTGGCTCTCAAGCCAAAACTACTTTTCACCATGGCACACCGTGTGACTCACTTATCACCTCAAAGCCATTTTTGCAGTTCAGTATTAATTTGAGCAATGCCACTTTGTTCGGAGGAGCGCATGTCAAGTCGCAGCCCAGAACAAGGCACAAAGATGTGACTCAAATGGGCTCACAGTAGGGGGCGCCATGCTCTGTTCATGTCCTTGCAACTTATGCACAAATCTTCATTTGCCAGTTGAGCAATATTGCTGCTTTTCACTGCCCTGAAACTGATGTCCACAGTCTGCTGTGTTTACAGGAGGTGAGAAATGAGACTTTCAAGTCCAGCAGAACAGTTGAAAGTTACTCATTTTGATACCAGGCACCATCCATAATCACACTGAAAAGCAGGCTTTAACTTCTATATTTGCATTCTACATTTAAAATGAAGACTTAGACATATAATGTATTTAGGTATCAAATAAGAATATATACCAAGAATATATCCATGGTACTAAACTTGTCAGGCATTTTAATAAACAAGAGTAGCAGAATAAGAGAGATGTTGCGCAGGAGGATCCTGATAATTCATTATAGCTTTCTACACATCTGTACTATTTTAATTTTCTTTATATTTTAGGTAACTCTGCCTACAATAACAATAATAATATATTTCATTTATATAGTACTTTTCAAAGATCTCAAAAGTGCTCACAAATGATAAACAGGGAAACAATAAAATATATAATGGATAGGAACGGTTATACGCTTGAGCAAACAAAAAGGTTTTTAGGTTGATATTGAAATTTGAGAGTGAGATTGACTGACAAATAGCAGCAGGGAGGGTGATCCACAGTCAGGCAGCTAAATGGGAAAATGTGGGGTCACCATAGCCCTGGAGTTTGGGGGGGGGGGGACAGAAAGGGGTGAATATCTATCTCACTCTGCAGTTTCTGTCCAGTGATATGAGTGCTGTATCACTGATTCAACACTTTTGTGCCTCTAAGATTACAATGGTCCTCATCTTTCTCTTTTATGGTTTGGCACTTGAGGCAAAATGGTAGAAGATGGATGATGCCCTATGACCCTGGTGATTGAAAAGAGGCAGCGTGACCATTAATGCTCTGTTTCCTTGTTTATTTTTTTATCCAATGGCCAGAGGTGGAAGGTAACGAATTACATTTACTCACGTTACTGTAATTGAGTAGGTTTTTTGTGTATTTGTACTTTACGAAGTAGGTTTTAAAATCTGTAATTTTACTTTTACTTAAGTATATTTTATTTGAAGTATTGTACTTCGCTACAATTTAAATCAGATCCATTACTGAGTAAAAATTAAACTGACAAATAAATAAAATGAAAAAATCACGTGCCGGAAATAACTGCAGTGAACGATGGGTAAGAGAACAAACTGGCGTTAATATCACGCGCGTGAGTACAGCGTCGATGGGGAAGTCAGAGACCAGAGTAATATCAGATGAAAGTTTGGTGAATCCTTCTGAAGCTGAATTTGTTGCGAAAGAAGTCCACCCCTGGCCATACGTAGGTGAGCTGCTTGCCTTTAAATGCAAAAGAGGCGACAGCTTTATTATGGAATTTGTTTGCCCCGAGGGACTGACATTGCCGCTTACAAGAACTCCACATCAAATCTACGCAACCACATAGAGGTAAGTTAAACAACGCTTGTAGTGTTGCATTGGTTTTACAAAATAGGTTAAACTAGTAAACTAGTAGTAAACTTTTCTCAAATTAGCCAAAAAGACATCAGTGCGTGGCCTGTTCAGACG